>JAJMSL010000021.1:0-196488 GCA_030558395.1 Danielia reshetovae | reverse complement strand
CATGTGACCGGTGGTAGTAGACTTACCGGAATCGACGTGACCGATAACAACGACGTTGACGTGAGTCTTCTCCTTTCCCATTTTGAATTATTAAAAAGAGGTTTGTAAGGCAAAAAAATTTTGGAAACCGCGCACTTTTATATAATGACACATCGACGCAAAAAAAGGTTTTTCTGCCGGGTAACCTTGTGAGCGATGGCGGGCCTCGAAATACTGTGACGTTCTTGCAATTACTGCGACGTTAGCCTGCTGGCAACCTGCACCTGTACCAACAATGAAACTGGGTGGGGAGCATGGAGCATGAAGTTATGGAAAAACAGCGACCTTAATGTTTGCCTGAAGTGGGCTGGCGACGCTACCCGCGGTTGAGTCATATTGCTGTAGCGACCGTAGTTGCGCTGACGTGACCAGGACTTATCCGAAGAAAGTCACGTGACGCAGGGCGCGAGCCCTCTAAATTGGTTTCTGCAAACCTCCGTCCTCCGATCACCGTTAGTCTGGCCAGTTGCTTGGTACAACCGTGTCGTTCTTCTCGCTACTTGTTCGTCCTATCCATTCACCTCTAAACGAATTGTGCAGGACCGTTTCCAAAACAGGAATACACCTACAATTTATCACAATGGCAATAGCTCGTAAAATATCAACTATCTGAACCTGATCTCATACGTAATGAAGAATCAACTATGAAAGAATACTGTTGAATTACTCGTAGAAGTCCCGGTAATTACCCGTTGAGCGAAGAGTTGTCTCCTCTCCCAGTCTGATACGACTTGCGGAACAAGTCTTGGTTGCATTGCAGCGAGGTCTGCTGCAGCGTCACAGTGCTTGCGCTTGAAGGTGCACTTACAGGAAGGTGTACGCTCTCAATAGACGATCTGGTGGTGGAAGTTGACGATCTTCGTCTGTGGTTTCTTGCCGATTGTGGATCAATCTTAAGGTTGGATTTGCACTGAGCGAACAAGCCGAGAATGTCCGTCAAGGTGACAACACCTATGAGCTTACCAGGACGGCCACTTTCTGGTTGCACGGTTGCAGCAGCAGCAGCTGCAGCACCTTCCGAAGAAAGCGCAGTTTCGATTGTAGTTGGAGCACCAGAGGCGACAGGGGAACCAAAATGAGAAGTGCCTCTGTTCTCCACAATCCACAAACGATGCGATTGGGTGGCAACCAATTTAGCAACAACTCTACCCAAAGAGGTCTGTTGGTTGACGTGGAAGATAGGGAACTGGTCTTGGCCCTTTTCGATTCCCTTTTGGGACAAGTTGTACGAAATGAAGTTGGTGACCGGCTTGAATAACAAGTGGGAGTTTTTGGTGGACGAAACGTTCTTGACATCAACGATGGAGATGTTCCCAACCAAAGTCTTGTTCTTGTCTATGACGGCAAGCGAAGAAACCCCATCGTTGAACATTTTCTGCAACGCCTCAATCAAGGGTTGGTCACCTTGGATGGTGATTGGGGTGGTGGACCCAATCTTCAAGTCTTGCAATGTGGAGTTAAAAAGGAACTCGAGCGAAGGAAAACGTCTGGCGTTCTCCCAGAAGAACTTGATCATTCTTCTTTGAGAAAGAATACCTGTGATCTTGCTGTGATCATCAATGATGGCCACTCTGTGGACGCCGTTTCCAAAAGCCTCTACTGCCTTGAGCAAGGACTCGGATTCCCTGAACTTCAAAAATGGGTTTTTCGGGTGCAACTTCACAATGAAGTCTACAGGCACTTCCTCGCCCTTTTTGGCCTTGTTGACAACAGCGTGGACTCTTTCCTGTTTTTGCTGCAAGGTCAAAGCGTTTCCGTTCTCGTCGGTAATGCCGTTGACGGCCAAATCGTTAAGGCTGATTTTGTTCATGATCAACAAGAGATAGGTATTCAAGTCGCTGTAATCAAACGACAAGCAGTTGGACAAGTCGTAATCGGACAGGGATAACGCCACTGGCACCGAGGTCAAATCGTGGGTAATCAACGATTCGAATGCCTTTTGCACCGAGTACGACGAGTTGATGGCGATAAGCTTATTAGATTCGGTCAAATCCGCTAACAAAATGTCGCTCCAATCGCTAGAAGTGGCGGCCAGCTGGAATCCGGACGACGAGCGAGATGAAATAGATGTGTTTCTCGACAAACTGAAGTCGTCGGACGGATTGTGGTGGTGTTCAGCAGACAAAGGAGGGGGGGAAGATAACATTTCCACAATGGACGGTTTTCTGGAACTGGGCAAGCCTGACGACTGGTGGTGAGTGTGGAGCTGCTGGTGATTCAGCATTGGAGACTGAGGCGATCTCAGAAACGAATGATTGTGAGACATTGAGGACACTGGAATTCAGAAACTGGGGAAACTAGCAAATTATGAAATTGGGGAAACTAGCAAACTTTGAAAATGGCAGGATGGCAGGATAATGGGCTGCGCGTGCTAGTTCTGGGGTCTGGTCTATTTGGGAGCTAGTTAAAGAATCGCTTTTGTGAAAAAGAGGTGAAGAATACCCCAACCTTCGCATGTTGAAGTAGACTCCCCACTCATGGGTCACGTGAGAAGTCACGATGGTGTACGGGTGCAAAATATTTCAGTCGGCTTTGGCCGATCTCTGTTGATCGGTTCGATCATGCTTCCTTGCCAATCGCCGGTCGTAGGCTACTCTCCTCGGCTAGTCTGATCTATCATGATCCTCCAAAAAACTACATCCACTGTGCAGGAGGTTACATCTGGATCGTGGTGCCTTGATTCCCAAACGAGGCGGTCCACGTGATACCAAGAAGTGCGGTCAACAATCTATCAGACAGCAACCGTAATGGTTTCATTCAGCCGCCCGCCTGCCCGACACCTGTACCTCTCAATTTACCCTGCAGACAACAAGACTCCTTCCATCCTCGGTGCTAAGTGCTAAATCCGGGCCATTGATTGTAGTTGCTCAACGGCGACAACGGGAATTTGTTTCCCTTAGTGGCCCGGCTACGCTAGGAGAATCGTGTTCCTTTTCCGCAAAGTGGAAATCAGAGGATCCGATTGCGCACTCCAAAGAGAGTTTCGGAGTTTGACATGAGATGTCTAACCGGAATATCCAGGAGCCAGGTCGTGCTTACACCGGGCTGAGTTGACTTGGCCAATTACTGAACTGCTTTTACGCCATTTGCTCCAACAATTCTGACACGACACCACCGCTTGAAAATCGTAGCATTTCCGCATTCCACGCCGTTGTCTGACCTCACATTGGACCACATCGACACCTATTAAACAGCCAAATCTGGATTGCGCCACATGTGTACTGCACACAAACGGCACCCAACAATTTTGGGTTGGATCGAGGCATAAGGAAAAGTTGCTTTTTCCTAAAACTTATATATATTCGCCTCGGCCGGTGGTCAAAATTTCCTTCTCGTGATCGTTTACATTTCCAGTTGCCAGCTACTACTCCAATAATCTATCCTAATTATCACTGATAACTTCGATTGATCTCATTGTGCATATCTGACAGCCCAAAAAATCCAAGCGAGAACCTGTATTAAAGAAATATCAAATCCGGATTTTCTGAATAATTTATTTCCTCATCATGTCTACTGACAAATTGGACACGGTCGATGTGACCGCTCTTAATGCCCTTGCCTCGGGTGTTAACAAGAAAAATCCCAGAATCGTGGCTGCCGGTTTGGGTGGCAGATTGATGGGTACCAAATCTTTGGTTGACGTCACTGCAGAGCAGATGGCAGAGGACTCTCAGTCCTTCTTCGAAAAGGACCAGGCCGAGCGTGAAAAGTGGTCGAAGATGCAGCACATTTCCGAGAAGCCTTGGACCTTGAACAACTGGTACGAGCACGTGAATTGGTTGAACTTCATTCTCGTGGTTGCCGTTCCTGCCTTCGGCTTCTATTCTGCGTTCGTCAGCCCACCTCAGATGAAGACGATTGTTCTCGCATTTGTCATGTACGTGTTCTCCGGTGTCTCCATTACTGCCGGTTACCACAGACTTTATGCTCACAAGGCTTACGATGCCCACTGGACTGTCAGAGTTTTCTTTGCTCTTTTTGGTGCTGGTGCTGTCCAAGGTTCCATCAAGTGGTGGGGCCACAGTCACAGAGTGCACCACAGATTTACCGACACCAACAGAGACCCATACGACGCCAGACAAGGTTTCTGGTACTCGCACATGGGCTGGATGTTGACCAAGGCTAACCCTAAGAACAGAGCCAGAGCTGACATTTCCGACTTGACGGCTGACCCAGTTGTTGTGTTCCAGCACCGTCACTACTTGTTTGTGATGATTTTTGCTTCTGTCCTCTTGCCATGTCTTATTGCAGGACTTGGCTGGAACGACTACTGGGGCGGTTTCATCTACGCTGGTATCTTGAAGTACCTTTTCATTCAGCAGGCCACGTTCTGTGTCAACTCGTTGGCTCACTGGATCGGTGTCCAGCCATTTGACGACAGAAGAACCCCAAGAGACCATGTGCTCACTGCTTTCGTCACTTTCGGCGAAGGCTACCACAACTTCCACCACGAGTTCCCATCGGACTACAGAAACGCCTTGAAGTGGTACCAGTACGACCCAACCAAGATGACCATCTGGGCCTTGTCCAAGGTGGGATTGGCCTGGAACTTGAGAACCTTCTCTCAGAACGCTATCGAGCAGGGTTTGTTCCAGCAGCAACAGAAGAAGTTGGACAGAATGAAGAAGCAGTTGAAGTGGGGTACCCAAGTCAGCGACTTGCCAGTTTGGGACAAGGAACACTTCAACGAGATTGCCAAGAAGGAGGGTCTTCTCATCATTTCCGGCATTGTTCACAACGTCAAGAGCTTCATCAAGGAGCATCCTGGTGGACAAGCCTTGGTGAGAGCCTCTTTGGGCAAGGATGCTACAAAGGCCTTCAACGGTCTTGTTTACCAACACTCTAACGCTGCCCACAACTTGTTGGCCACCATGAGAGTGGCTGTTATCAAGGACAACGAAGCGAACGGAGCTACGTTTGACTTGCAAGAAGAAATGATGGCCAAGAAGGACTCATAGGTCGTCACACGGGGTACGGTATCGAAATTGTGTTGTTTTGCCAGTGTTTATGATATAGTGTGTCAGACCGACTACAACGTTTTATTACATAGTCAAGCAATATTTGGGTATTTTGGTGTAGATGGGTTGTACCGCATGGTGCGTAAGTTATTGGTGCATGGTAAGTTTGTTGGCCAAATAACTTTCCATATTGGGAAGTAGGATCGGCCAGGTCAAATAATTCATGTTCCTGGAAACTCCGATGGTTCGATTCGGAAAGGTTCGCGAACTTGTTTCGGACTTTTTTGTCAAACCCCGTAGCCAATCGAGACAATTTCAATCATGCAGATGGACGCAGCTTCTGTTGGTAAGTTGAAACTTTGAAACGTATTTCTCGAGCACATTTATCTCTTTCAGTCCTTCACCTCAAAAAAAACGGGGAAAAATGTCCTGATAACTTGGTGGCACCACTTCGCGCTCTCCTGATTTTCAACCATGGCACCACCCGATTTTGCACCCATTTCGTCACACGATCGGGAATATATAAAGCCCAATAAAATCAGACAAAATCGTACAATTATTATTCCTCATCACACAACTCCCAATGCCTATTCCTAGAACCAGTTTTTTGACCTTATACGCCAGAAGTATCCCAGCCGTAGCAGGATGTGCTGCTGGCCTTGGTTTCTTCTTGGGCTGGCCCCACGTGTGGATCAGTGTTAACAACATGAAGAACAATGTTCCACCAATCAACCAAGCGTACCTTTAGGGGTTAGCTGAAACTTAGCTATCTATTTATGAATAATGCATTGTTGAACATCACAAAGTGTAGAAGCCCGGGGTTTAGGGTACCCATCCCACAGTTCATGCCTTGCCATTCCTAGTTGTGTCGCATCGTTGTCCTGTTCTTACACCGGCAGAAACATTTGGCATCAGAAATCGATCTAAGTCGCAAAAGTCAGTTTAGGGGGAAGATGGTTAACACTATAAAGTGTAATTCCTCGCTCCACCTGGACCTTGATGGTGGATCCAGAGACAATAACAACTGGGCTTCCATGCTCCTCTTAACTGGAAGCAATATCTGCAACAATACCTCCCAAAACTTTCACCTGGAAGTCCAGAAAGCTCAATGCGCCTGAGGTGCAATGTTCAGAACCTCGTAGATCCCGGAGCATAGCACTGAATGCGGAAATCGAAATACGAGGGTGCTTAAGTTTTCGCACCCAAATCTCCACCTGAGGACATAAATGGTGGTCTTCCGATGTGGGACAGCCGCATTCCCGAGAGCGACAACGGCATTGGAGTCAAGCAATAACTTCATGATTCTATATGAGGAATATGAAGATGACGAATGCCACATGACTTACCTAAATGTGGATTAGAAATACAGCTAACATTGAAGACGTTGTTGGTATGGTTCCCATTGACCAACCCAGAACTTCTTGAAGAAGGTCCCGACAACGGTACGGATCTTGAGCACTCACTTACGATTCATCACGGCTTGAAGAATCAAACCTGGGCCATCATTAGTCAATGAGATCAGTGCTTTCACAATGGAAGGTTACTTCTACATCTTGATCGGATCGATCTACGCTAGCCTTCTATTGCTAAGAAATTTGGTGAGCCTTTGAATGGTTTGAACCAATTGCAAGGAATATGGAGGTTGCTCTTTCTGTGCAATGGGTTTGGGTTCCACCTCTGATGATATGACATACCCTCTAGACTCACCCTGGTGGTCCGAATCGAACAAGCTGAGAAATCCGAGATTACCAACAAGACTCTCCACGGCCGTGGCCATGATTTCAGAACCACCAAACTGGAACGTGAACAGTAAATCTTGTTTCTGAAATAAGCATATGTCTGGATGGAGAACACTCTTATCCTTCTTCAAGAGTAGAACAGAGACGAACTGAGATTTCATGTTTGGGTTTTGCGGACCAGATGCTCAGTGGACTGATATTCGCAACCCTGCCTCCGATTATTTCCCAGGCTGGTTTGTCCAATGGTGTTCTGAGGTGTCTTCTACCCGTTTGCGTGCTCAGTCAATCGCTCTTGCTGGAAACACTTTGAGCTTGGCCTCTTTGATCTCTATTGAGGTCAAACCTCATCAACCCAGGAAATTCCAACTTGAAGTGCATGAATTTGGTTTGCATTTCCCTCGTTGAATTTGAATTTCTGCCGTTTTCTGAGAGCCAGGGCAACGAATAAGTAGGCATAATGTTTGTGAGAAATGTCCCTACGAGAGAGTTAGCTAAGAACTTGCTGAGACCGAATCATCAGCAATTGATGCTAAGTGCTTCCCTAGTGATTGATAGTGATTGTAGTGAGGTCTGAGCAAATTTGATTACAGCAGATAAAGTAAAAGATTAGAAGGATATGGCAAATGAACTTCCGATGAGCAACACGGCTCCAGTACACTCGCTATTCTTACTGCAATCCGAACAAAGGCCTTGGTGTGAATTCATCTTGTAATATTCGGTGTTACTTTGATTACAATTTGGGAAGGCCTATATGACGAGAAAGAAAAGTTAGGTTTGAAGCACTTCTGATATTTTGGGTTTGGTGATCTGTGGGGGACCACGTCGTTTTGGGCTCCGATAGAAGGAGCAGTTATCGCAACAAAATTTTAAAAACGAACACCAGTAATTGAAAGATTCTGTGCCGTGAATTTATACCTCGAATGAATTACAAAATATCTCTAATTTTGCATTTTTGCACAAATACCACCACCAAATCCAAAAGCACCAAACGGTCAACATGCGCAAAGCACACAAACTCACAGCCAACCCAAAAGCATTTTCAAAACAACCACCACCTATGTACTTCCTCAGTCTGGTCCAGATATCTCTCAGCCTCCATTTTCCTGCACATTTCGTGGATATATCACTAGCTCGAATCCACCTTTTTGCTCCACAATGTCCAAGCCGTTCCAGCCCATTAGCGAGCTTTTAACGAGCAAACATAAACAGCAGTCGTTTAAAGATATCTACGGAGAACCAGAGAACTTTTTGGAGATCGAGGTATGTTCTAGTTCAAAATCCACCGTTCATTACTAACGATCAGGTCAAGAACCCACAAACACACTTTGGCAAAGAGCTGTACACAGACTACGAGATCGTGTGCCGCACAAACATCCCTGCGTTCAAAAAACGCCAAAGCAGGGTTCGTCGGAGATACAGCGACTTTGTCAGTTTCCGCAAAGTGTTAGAGCAAGAATCCACGCGGGTCATCATCCCTCCGCTTCCGGGCAAGATCTTGCTTAATCTGAACAAGTTCAACGACTTGAATATCGAAAGCCGTAGGCATGGGTTGGAGAAATTTTTGACGGTGGTGAGTGGGCATCCGTTGCTTCAGACAGGGTCTCCTACATTAGTCGACTTCATCCAGAACGACCGGTGGGAACCGAAGTACCTGTATTACTAGGCAGGATCCTATAACGGCACGGACCACCACGGTACCAGAAACATTAACCACCAAGGTTTCAATTGCATAATATAAAGAGGAGACCGTAACCAGAATGTAAGAAAGTAACCAGAGTCCAAAGCTGTCACAGTTATGGGAGAGCCGACAGTTCAGAAATGCGAATAATGCCAGACTACAAATACTGAGAAACGTGCGGCCATCATTTCAGTTCACTCCATCCCTAAGATCCGGGGTATGGAGTTAGCATCTGCAATGGTCCGGCCCGCCTATTTTTTATTGACCCAACACCATCGTGGCCCACCATTTCGGCTATATGTAACGCCGACGGCATGCGCTTAGGCAAGCTTAACTCCAGAGCAACACCTGCACACAATGCTTTGGTGGGGTTGCCCAAACTCCTGGAAAGCTCGGATTTTGTCTGGCAATAGGGGGACGTAATGCCGGGGGCTCAAAAGAATGACTTCCGAATTCCGGGGTGGTGGCAGTGTTCTCCGGACCAATCTCGACCGCGCATCCCCGGATTTTGGTGCGCATCGGACTCGGAGTTGAACCATCTTCCACAAGTGAATAATGAGACAGAGTGGGCCTCCAGACTGCTTTTGGAGCCAGCAGCCTAACTAAGACACTGGTAATTGCTTATACGGTGCCCCATAACGCCGAAACCGGTGGCACGACCTGAATTGGTGTTGTGCTAAACTCCTAACATCTCCCCTCTGTCCTTGCAGGAATGGGCCACCAACCCCACAAATTGCAAAATATAAATATCCCTGGATTTGCCTCCAATTGATTCCTCACCAGATAACTCTGAAAACACCAACAACCAACAATGTCCATTCCAACCACTCAAAAAGCTGTCATCTTCGAGACCAACGGTGGTCCATTGCTTTACAAGGACATCCCAGTGCCAAAGCCAAAGGCTAACGAATTGTTGATTAACATCAAGTACTCTGGTGTCTGCCACACTGACTTGCACGCCTGGAAGGGTGACTGGCCATTGCCCACCAAGTTGCCTTTGGTCGGAGGCCACGAAGGTGCCGGTGTCGTTGTGGCCTTGGGAGAAAACGTCAAGGGCTGGAAAGTCGGTGACTTGGCCGGAGTCAAGTGGTTGAACGGCTCGTGCATGAACTGTGAGTTCTGCCAAAAGACGGCTGAGTCCAACTGTGCCGAGGCCGATCTTTCGGGCTACACCCACGATGGCTCTTTCCAACAGTACGCTACTGCCGATGCCGTGCAGGCAGCCAGAATTCCAGCTGGAACTGATTTGGCTACCGTGTCCCCCATCTTGTGTGCCGGCATCACCGTGTACAAGGCTTTGAAGACTGCCAACTTGACTGCTGGCCAATGGGTTGCTATCTCCGGAGCTGCTGGTGGCTTGGGATCTTTGGCTGTGCAGTACGCCAAGGCCATGGGTTACAGAGTTGTTGGTATTGACGGAGGTGCCGACAAGGGCGAGTTTGCCAAGTCTTTGGGTGCTGAGGCTTTTGTGGATTTCCTTGTTTCCAAGGACATCGTCAAGGACGTCATTGCCGTGACCGACGGTGGTGCACATGGTGTGATCAATGTGTCTGTCTCCGAGAGAGCCATGCAGCAATCCGTTGAGTACGTGAGAGCCACCGGAACTGTGGTTTTGGTTGGTTTGCCAGCTGGTGCCAAGGTCACTGCTCCAGTTTTCGAGTCTGTTGTGAGATCTGTGAGCATCAGAGGTTCTTACGTCGGAAACAGAGCCGACTCGGCCGAGGCCATTGAGTTCTTCTCCAGAGGCTTGATCAAGTGTCCAATCAAGGTTGTTGGCTTGTCTGAGTTGGCATCCATCTACGAGTTGATGGAGCAGGGTAAGATCTTGGGTAGATACGTCGTCGACACCTCCAAGTAAGCAGCCAGGAGCAGCTAGGAAGCAGCTTTTTTATTACGTTGACTGCTTTAAAATTGAATGACTACAAAATTCCTTGACATGATATTTATGAAAATCTTGAATAAAATTTATGTTTCACTGCGAATGTACGAATCAAGACTGATTATGGTATTAGTGAAAAATTGAATGAGTGAATCACTCAATATTTATCCCTGGACTTTTGAGGTGAATGAGTAAATCGAAAATCGACTTGATATTGACATGAACAAGGCATTACTGACAAGTTCGGGTGTGAGTCGGAGCAAGCCTTGCCGACTGAAGTGCAGGTATATCAAAGGAACAATCGGTAAAAAACAATCGGTAAGAAACAATCGCGAAGAAACAATCGCTAAGAAACAATACGACAAACAATACGACAAACATTACGCTTAGTCTACTCAAAAAGCTCTTTTCAATGGAGAACAATACGCTTAGTCTACATAAAAAGCTCTGTTCAATGGAGAAACAACCGGCTTACCCTTGTAAAACTGCACAGTCTCACAGCTCTTGCGGACTGAAGTGTGCAGGTGTATATCAAAGAAGCAATACGCAAATAAACAATACGGTCGCAAAGAAACAACAGGCGAAGAAACAATTCGCTAAGAAACAATAGGCAAAGAAACAATGTGCTCACAAACAATACGCTCAGAAACAAATAGCTCAGAAACAATACGCTTAGTCTACTCAAAAAGCTCTTTCATTGGAGAAACAATTCGCTTAGTCTACTTAAATAGCTCTTTCATGGAGAATACCCTCAGTGACTTAAAAAGCTCTGTTCAATGGAGAAACAACAGGCTTACCCTTGTAGAACTGCACAGTCTTCACAGCTCTCTCGGCAACACCGGCTGGGGTGAACTCAAAGAACTTGTAGATGTCGTCAGCCTTTCCGGAAGCACCGAATCTGTTCAAGCCAAATTGCTCGTGAGAGTACTTGGACCAGCCGAAGCTGGACATCACCTCAACGGACATGATTGGAACACCGTCGGGCAAAACAGACAATCTGTAGTCCTGAGTTTGCTTGTCGAAGGTGAGGAAGTCTGGCAAAGACACAACACTGGCCTGCACGCCCTCCTCAGCCAACTTCTTGGCTGCGTCAACGGAGATGGCGACCTCGGAACCAGAAGCAATAATAATAACGTCTGGCTTCTCAGCCTGCACCACCGTGTAGCCACCCTTGGAGGCCTTCTCGATGGAAGAGCCCTCCAACTGTGGCAAGTTCTGTCTGGTCAAAGCAATGATGTGAGGAGTCAAGGTGGACTCGAAGGCACTCTTGTAGGCAGCAGAAACCTCGTTACCGTCAGCAGGTCTCCACACAGACAAGTTTGGAAGAGCCCTGAAGTGAGCCAACGTCTCGATAGGCTGATGGGTAGGGCCGTCCTCACCCAAGCCAATGGAGTCGTGGGTAGCCACCCACGTGACTGGAAGCTGCGACAACGCAGACAATCTCACGGCTCCAGCAGCGTAGGAAACGAAGTTCAAGAAAGTACCTCCGTAGTTCTTGTAGTTGGCACCGTACGCGGCAATTCCGTTCATGATGGCACCCATGGCGTGCTCTCTGACACCGTATCTAATGTAGCGACCAGAATAGTCGCCCAATCCGGTCGAAGGAGGCTGGAAGTCCACCATATCCGGGCCTCGGGTCAAGTTAGATCCGGTCAAATCGGCAGAACCGCCAATCACTTCCGGAGCAACGGCCAACACCTTGGTCAACAACATCTCGGACAACTTTCTCGTGGCCAACGGCTTGTCGGCAGGAGTATACGTGGGCAAGGCGTCGGACCAGTTTTCAGGCAACTTGCCTTCCAATCTTCTGAACAACTCGGCGCCCTCCTGGGGGTACTGCACCTTGTAAGTGTCCAACGTCTTGTTCCAGTCGGCCTCCACCTTCTGGTTGGCCTCTACGTGCTTCTGGTACGAAGCGTACACCTCCTCCGGCACAGAGAACGTCTCCTCGGGGTTGAAACCAAACTTCTCCTTGAGCTGCTTGATGTCGGCGGCCTTCAACGGAGCTCCGTGGACACCGTGCGTGCCCTGCTCAAGAGACCCGAAACCAATGGTGGTGGTCAATCTCACCAAAGTGGGCTTGTTGGTGATCGTCTTGGCCTCGGCAATGGCCCTAGAAACGGCGGCGATATCGGTGTCTCCGTTGGAGATTTCGATGGTGTGCCATCCGTACGATTTGTATCTAGCCACTACGTCTTCGGTGAAAGCAACGTCGGTGGAGCCGTCGATCGAAATCTTGTTGTCGTCCCAGAAACAGATCAAGTTGTTCAATTGCAAGTGGCCGGCCAACGACGAGGCCTCGGAGGCCACACCTTCCATGAGACACCCGTCACCCAAGAAAACGTAGGTGTAAGCGTCCGAAACAGCCAAGTTTTCCTTGTTGTAGGTGGCACCAAACTGCTTCTGGGCAATGGCCAAGCCGACGGCATTGGAGATACCCTGGCCCAAAGGCCCGGTGGTGACCTCGACACCCGGAACATGGTGGTTTTCAGGATGTCCTGGGGTTTTGGAGTTCAACTGTCTGAACTGCTTCAAGTCGTCGAGCGACAAGTCGAAGCCGTACAAGTGCAACATGGCGTAGAGCAAGGCACACGCGTGGCCGTTGGACAAGACGAATCTGTCTCTGTTGACCCAGTGGGGGTTTTTTGGGTTGAATTTCATTTCCTTCCAAACGGCGTGGGCAGCTGGGGCCAAGCCCAAAGGAGCACCGGGGTGGCCGGAGTTGGCCTTGGCGACCATGTCGACGGCCAATAAACGGATGGTGCTGATAGCCAATTGGTCGATGTCAGACATTGTTAAAATTATATGGGCCGGAAAAGTGCGGCGGAAAAACGTTGGCCTTATATATGAAAAACGTCCCAAAAAACGTCGGGGTGAAAGTTGAGCTGAATTCCGAGGCCGTTGCTCCGAGGGTGCGGCGAGGGCACTGGGGGTTTGCGCGTGTCAGTTGCGCGTGTCATGTGACTTTCAGTAATCCGCAGCGACCTCGGAAAGCCGGAACTCGCTGCACGTTTCGTGAGAGCACTTATCCCGTAGGGCTGGTGTGAATATGGAAGGTAAAGGCGTCCTTGACTAATTGTTAAGGCACGGTGTCAGGTTTTAGTAGCAGGCACGGTGTCAGATTTTACTAACAGTCACGGTGTCAGATTTTAGTAATAGGCACGGACCCTGCCCGTCCGCCCTAGCTCGCTTGTCATCTGGTGTTCTATATACACACGCTTAGTAAAAGTGCGGAGCCGTCGGACCTCTACCGGCCCGCAGCCTGCATATGGGTAGATTGCAAAGATAGCAATTAATGTCTAGAACTGAAACTCGAGCACTTGACACGAGAGCTAAATTTGCAATCGGCCCATATTGATTGAAGAATGTCTTGATATAAACCGTGAGCTCGAGCAGTAGACATTATTGCAATAGGTAACATTTTGCAATCGACCCATTTGGACTGAAGAATATCTTGTTAAAAACCGTGAAGCTTGAGCACTTGACACTTGCAATCGACCCAGATGGACAATGAAAATATAGCACCCACCACATTGCATCGCCAACATTTTGCAGTCGTCCCAGATTGGAAAATTCGTGGAAATCACTGGGCATTGGTCCGGATTAAGAGGGGTAGGCGATCTGTTGGAGTTGATATCGAGCATCCGAGCAAGGTTTCAATTAGTTTACATATTGTGCAAAGTACATGGGTACAATACATCTCTGCAGGAATCGATTGTGTTGAAGTATATCCAGGTATGAGAATCTTCTGTATATTACTCTACATGTATCAGGTAAATGCCTGATATGTGTTCGTGTATAAACGGGACTAAGACGTTAGTCCCATATACACTGAACTCCAAGAATTGATGCTTGGACTTGGTGCTTGGCTCTAGCATGCCAAAATTAGGGAATGCAGCCTAGCATGCCAGATTAGGGAATGCAGCCTAAGATGCTAAATTAGGGAATGCATCCTATCATGACAAATAAGGGAATGTCAATCCCTCAGAAATATAAAGAAGACGATTATTCTTACTGGAAAGGATAAGTGGATTAAAAGGAGCAGTTTCCAATATCTATTAAATATCGTGAATCAGATAAAGATCTAATAATTGTGTCTGATAAAGATACTACTATTAATGACTATAAGACTAGTAGTTCTACCTTTGAAGCATATTGGTTAAAGCATGCTAAGTAGGAGGCACGTATGATATTGACCTGCTGCACTGTGCACAGGTTGAATTGAGGAATCGCAACTGGTTTGGAGACGATAAGTGGAAAACTGATGGAAATCGCTGGGGTATTGGTCCGGGGGGGATGATTGGTGATTGTAGGTGATTTATGGTTCGATATCGATCGAAAGGCTTTCTTAAAGGGATAACTATTGACGAACGGACAACGTTTTCATTGTTACCAGAAACCCGAGCACTGTACACTATTGCAACCTCTAACATTCTGCAATCTAACTAACATTTTGCAATCGTCCCAGATTGACAATGAAAGCATTGACGTCAACCCCAAAACTCGAGCACTAGACACTTCTGCAATCACCAACATTTTGCAATCTCCCCACATTGATTGAAGAATATCTTGTTATAAACCGTAAAGCATTAGCCAATATTGCAAGAGCTATCATTTTGCAATCGTCCCAGATCAGCAATAACGTCATGAACGGTGAAACTCGAGCACTAGACACTATTGCATTAGCTAACATTTTGCAATCGTCTCATATGGACTGAATAATATCTTGTTATAAACCGTGAGGCTCGAGCATCAGCCACTATTGCAATCGCCAACATTTTGCAATCCTCCCACGTTGTCACCCTGAAACTCGAGCACTTGACAGTTTTACAAGAACTAACGTTTTGCAATCGTCCCAGATTGACATTGTTTTCATTGTCACCGTGAAACTCTCGCACCCACCACATTGCATCGCCAACATTTTGTAATCGACCCATTGACATTGAAAACCTTGTCAAGACTCGCACCATTCTGCATCATCTCTCCAGAATATCGATTCGGCTTCATTGCTTGTCTCTTGCAATATCTAGAATAAACGACCCCGAGTCATGTCTTTCCAAGTCAATCAACCCCGGAGGCTCCGTGTCCCCTCTCTCCGGCCGTCTAGTGCTGGTGGCCCGGTTGATCTCACCAATGTCCGAGTCTACGTCCGAGTCGTCCGACTCCAATGTTGCGTTCAGAAAGTTGTGCGTGCCGATCTCCACCGACTCGTTTTTCTGCGCCTCCGCCCAATGCTCGTCGTCCTCGTCGTCCTCGTCAATCCGCGCAACATTCACCAACTTCGGCTGCGCTCGGATGGCCGTCATGGTCAGCTTGGGCTGCGCACGATCGGCGATCAGGGCGTTTTCGATCCCGTTGATGTCGGAGAAAACCAGCTCGGTCTCGTACGAGTAGATCGAGCGCGTGTTGTTCTTGGTGGGCCGCACCGTGACCCCGGGAATGTACGCAATGGGCAAGATGTTCAGCGCATTGGTGGTGGAAATGGTCGTGGCCACAGAATTACGCTTGGACAAGCCCTCGCTGTACGGAACGGCCCGGGTGTTGCTTCTAGCACCCGAGGTCTTGCGCGGCTGTCCTGTGTACCTCGTTTGCGGCCGCATGAACGAATCGTACGCCAGCAAACGGTGGTTTTTCGTCACCGAGCTCGACAGGTCGCCGCGCTGCGCCGGCGGTCTTATTTTTTCTCCACTCAGTATGGTGATGCGCGCCAGCGACAGGTCGTATTTGGTGCCCGAGTCGTCCGGATCCACCTCGAGATCCGACATGGCCAAGTCGTCGATCCGAGGGTGTTTTTTTCGGATGAATTTGTAGTACACCACCCACCCCACGAGCGCCAATACGGCAAGGCCCCCCACGACACCTCCGACGATGCCTCCGATGTTGGATTTCGACCCCGATTTGGACGAGCTCGCCACGCACACGTATTTGGCACACAGCTCGCAGGTTGCAGCAATCTGGTTGCATTCTTCGCCGGGGCCACACGTCGGACAAGTCTGGGCATCGGTGGGGCAAATGACACAGCCCGCGGAGTTCGTGGAAATCGAGGCGACGTCGTCACGCGGCCGTAGAGTACGCGTAGGCGTGGAGACGGTGTAAGTTATGCCGGGCATGAATAATGGATTGAGGAGGAAGATGAGATGAAGTCGAAAGTCGCAAAGCAAAGAGTCGCAAAGCAAATCGCAAAGCAAAGAGTCGCAAGCAAAGGGTCTCAAAAGGAAAGAGTCTCAAAAGCAAAGAGTCGCAAGAAAAGATCCGTCAAAAGCCAGGAGCAGGATCCGTGTCAACAGAAGGAATGTTCCACCGAAAGCAGGATTAGTCTGCACGAGGGGTAAAGTGAGCACTCACGAAGATGAAGATCGATTTGAGAACGGGCACAGAAAAGTTTCTGAATCAGCCTCGTTCTCCTGCCTGGACCACACGTCGAGCTGAAACGCAGATGAAACGTTATATACCGGGGCGTACCTGCGAGGCAGAATGGAGTGCGAACGGTTCTATTTTAAGATGCCCAGAATGGAGTGGTGAGCCAGTTATAAGGGTTGCAATGTTGCACGTCCTGGTAGAGGCTATGGAAATAGGTCAAGCTCTGGCGCTCGATCTGCTTCTTGCACCAATAAATCGCGATTTCAAATCTTGAATAGCTAGATTTTCCATTAGTGCGATAGTACTGAGAAGAAGCCACGAAGTGGACGGGAGGCGTATACTGATAGGACACCACGGTCAGCGTATGCTGATGGGACACCACGGTCAGCGTATACTGATAGGACACCACGGTCAGCGTATGCTGATGGGACACCACGGTCAGCGTATACTGATAGGACACCACGGTCAGCGTATGCACACCACGGTCAGCGTATACTGATAGGACACTACGGTCAGCGTTCACGTCTCGAGTGCGTCCTTGACCCTAGTGATCTAAGACTGCATGATTAGGGCAATAGAGGTGTAACTTTACGCCTGAGTCCTCTCCATGCCGTCTTTTCTCATTCTCTGTGTCTGCAGTCCTCAAGTACTGGAAGCAATACAGGTAGAGAGCCCGTCTTGAGCTTAAATCTGCATAAACCCCGATGGGAACACGCATTATTCCTTCTAATGCTCGGTTTTTTTCTATTTTAAGTTTCTTTATTATCGTTGAAAAAGAGAACAACGTATTGTGGTCAGTTAAGGTGCGAATTTTCTACAGGAAAAATTTGGATGCAACTGCGGGGAACTCGTAATCACTGAGCATTGGTCCGGATTAAAGAGGGGTAGGCCATCTCGTTGGAGTTGATATCGAGCATTCGAGCGAGGTTTCAATTAGTTTACATATTGTGAAAAGTACATGGGCGTAATATACATCTCGGCAGGAATCGATTGCTACTGGTTTGGAAACGATAAGTGGAAAACTGATGGAAATCACTGGGGTATTAGTCCGGATTAGAGAGGGGCACGATTGGTGATTGTAGGTGATTTATGGTTCGATATCGATCGAAAGGCTTTCTTAACGGGAAACCTATTGAGGTGGCAGATGATCGGCAAACAGTTGAGAAGTAGATGTACACGCTCTAGATTTCTGCACGAATAGATTGCGACTAGTTTGGAAGCAATTACTGGAAAATTGATCGAAATCACTGGGGTATTAGTCCGGATAACAGGGGTGTATATACAGGAACAACTTGAAGCATTCGTATTGACATATTGCAGCCAAAGACGGGAATCCCGAAAGCTCGGTGCTTCCATTTGGTGGTGCAGTGCAACAAATGTACTCGTGTAACCGAAATCTAAACTTTGACGTTGTGGTCTAAAATAAGTGAAGAGATTGAATGAGGTGGAAGACATTAGAAACCGATTCTGAAAGAGAGCTGCGGCCAGCGTTCACCTCATCTCGAGTGCGTTCAGGATCCCAGTGATCTGAGGGCAATGATGGAGTGTGAATGCTCACAGTACGCTCGAAGTACTTTATTTTCTCATCCTGTGAGTTGGGTAAGAAAGGAAGTGAGAATCCTAATTTCGGGCTCAAACCTTCATAAATCGACCTGTATTATGGATAGTTTCCTAATTATACAATAACCGCTGAAAAAAGTGGTGAAGTCATTTGGTGAGTGTTCTGTAAAGTGTTCGGGGTGGTTCAGTGAAGTATTCGGTGTGGTTCAGTGAAGTGGTTCAGTGAAGTCATTTGGTGAAGTCGCTTGGTGAGTGTTCTGTAAAGTGCTCAGTAAAATGTTTCGGTGAGGTTCTGTAAAGTGCCGGTAAAATATTCCTGAGTGAGGTTCTGTAAAGTGCCACTAAAAAATATTCCTGGGTGAGGTTCTGTAAAGTGCTCGAGCAAATACTAGGGCTGCTATTATTGGTGCAACACGGACGTTCCCGGATCTTTCTTCTCAGTCACCGCACCACCTCTTCTCTCCCATGCCTCTGTATTGTTCTAGCTAAACGTCTGACGCAATTCCGGGTCAAAGACGAAATTCTCCTTCCGCCGAGTCAACCAGCTGCTCTGGTAGTCAAAGTACTTGTACGCATCCTGGTCGTCTCCAGTCACCGACCGGCCCTTCTGCTTGTCCGCACAAAACCACTGCTTGGTGTCCTGGTTGAACACCCACCCCCTCTTGCTCAACTCACGTGCAGCATTCCACTTGGCCAAGTTGTCCTGGCCCTCGCTGTAGTAGAAGCAGAAAAACAACGTGTCAATGTCAAACTTCCTCATGACGTGCGCCGAGTTCAACTCATACATGGGTTCCTGCGGGTAGTCCACCGACGACGGATGCACGTTGACCGGGTTGTACTGTCTGGGCCTCTCCGAGTCAAACGAATCGGGACAATTGAGAAGAGACGTCTCCAACGCTTGGCTGATTGCCCGAAACGGCATGGGGTTGGCCAACCGGCTGTGTACAAGCGCTCCAAGACGAGGAATTGTGTCCCAAAACGTCTTGTTTTCGTTGCTCAAAACCGGCAGAGGAGAGGGCAGCTGTGTGCTTCGGGCTGCGGCGATAGCGGCCTGGGCCACGCCTCGTTTTTTGAGGTCGTCGGCACCGGTTCTCGCCGCAACGGGACTGCTGGATTTGGACTGGTTCAATCCCGGAGGAGGTGCTCGCACAATCACCGGAACTGGCTTCGCAGGACTAGGCGTGGCTATTGTGGTGGAGCTGATGTCTTCCATTGTGATGGGCACCACCTCCGGCAACTCGTCCAACTCCAACTGGTCGTAGAAATCGTTGTACTCCACGAAATCCTCCAACTGGTTGTTTTCTACGTAGTAGTCCAAGTCGTCGCGAATGTCGTCGATGCTCTCGGGCTCCAACCTCTCGTTCTCCAAATTGTGAAGCACCCTTTCCAAGTTGGCAATGTGGCCGTTGTTGCGCTCGATTTTCCCGGTCAACTCGTCTGCAGCTTGCTGAGCGGCCCCCAGGCGTTTTTTGCTCGAAATGGAACTCAACTCGCTGGAAAGCAACTCGTTCTGGCGATTTAGCTCCTCGAGAACCTCCGTGATGTACCGGGAAGCGTCGTTCTTGCGTGCCTCGTCCAACCCACGTGCTCCAAGCTTCGTTTGCATCTCCAAACCTTCGTTGGAAAACTGCTTCATTTTCGACACCTTCTCCACCTCTTTGAACGTCTCCATGGCGCCCTCTATGCGAGTTCGGCTGTCCTGCAACACGTTTTTGTCTAGCTTGATGCTGCTGTCACCCAACCACTGCTTCAACTGGTCACGGGACCGCTGCAACTTTTTGATTTCCTTTCTCAATTCACTTTCAAGCCTCTCCTTCTGACTGGCGTTGTCTGTCGCCGTAATCTTGTCGTGGATCTCGTCGAACAACTGCAATCCTTCCACGATCTTTTTCTGGACTTTGTCGAACTCCTGCTGTAGTTTTCTTGTGCTCATACTGTTGGTATGTGGTGGTTTTCAGCTGGCTTTGTTGGCCTTGATTTTGCCCTTTATATGCACACCATACAGATCACCAGGTCGTAGAGGCAGAGTTGCAAAGCACTAATTTGATCACTTAATATCCACTCTATTCCATCTAATTCTCGCTGATCTTGCGCATTCGTTTTCTCTAACTGTACTTATTTATATCTAATTCTCGCTGATCTTGCTTGCGCATTCGTTTCACCGAGTACTCTAACTGTACTTATTTTCCACCTCCTGCTTAAGAAACTCCTCGCTGAAATGCAAAATCTGGTTGAAATTCACCTCGAAACCCCCCCTCCCTCCGTAGTACGGGTCCAGAACAACTTTAGCATATTGTGGGTCTGTTTTCCATTCGCCAAACATGGCAACCCTGGTACTGCTTCCACGGGGTTTCATATGCATCAAATCATCTCTGTTGGCTTCGTCCATTCCAATCACGTAGTCGAAACGAGCAAAATCTTTACTCGAAATTTGCTGAGCAGCATGATTCACTGGTACTCCATGCTTGCGGCACGTGCTTGCAGACCTGGAGTCGGGGCTTTCTCCTACGTGCCAGCCACCGGTTCCAAAAGACTCAATGAGATGGAACTGGTCAGAAAAACCCAATTCTTGGACCTTGTGCTTGAATACGGCTTCTGCCATCGGAGAACGACAACTAAACGTTAGGCTCATACAGTGACCACAAAAAAATTACATACATGTTCCCAAGACACACAAAAGCCACGGAGATTTTCTTTTTTTCTGTCATGGCGAGTAGTTCTGCTTGGCTACACAAATCGAGACTTATCCATATCGAGTCACGTGGCACACAACTATTACAATGATAGTACAAAATATATTAAATGTATGGATTCTCGCATTACCTGTCCTCAGGAAATGTGATCTCATTAGGTATTTGTTTGGAGACCATTCAACCACAGTCTCCATTCGTCAAACTCGACCGGCTCATACATGTACCTGTCAAAGTCTTCAGACTTTTCGGTTTTGATCTTTTTGTCGCCAAACAAAAGATCAATATCGTCGTCCGTGTCCTCTCGTTCTCTCTTTATTCCATTTCCTGTTTGTATTGTCTGGCAAGATTCCTGTTCGACAATCTTAGCACACTCCGCAAGAATGTCTGTAGCTGTAAGATCCTTGATAAAGTCAACCTGGCGGAATGCAGATACAAGGGCAAAAGGCTTGACATCGCAAGTCCATCCTCCTCTAGCCTTCGGTGAAAGCGGAGATTTCACAAATGGCTTTCCATCAACCACACCATTCTTCGGAACACCGTCTTCCTCAATTTCGACAAGATTCGACAAGGCTGCAAAGAAGAACTTTTCGGGATCCGAGTTCGAAAGCTCCCTCCTTTTGATCAACTTTGAGTCTGCGCTTCTTGCACCAAAAACCTCACCCACAAGTGGTTCCTTGTCCACCGCTGCAGGGTGTGAATTGTCAAGATGTGGAGAGTGGTCGACTGGCGTGCTTTTATTGCTGTGAGTATGCGGCACCTGTGGGGTTGGTATGCTGTTAGGAGTTTTGATAGCGTTAGCCAAAGTCGCTGGTGTTGGAGCACTGCCTGTCGGTGTTGGGGCATTCTTGGGTTTTCTCCGAGAAGCAGCAGACACACTGGGCTTCTTGGCATTTGCACCTTTGGGTGCAACCTTCGGCTGCCCTGGTATTTGAATAGGCGAAGCTGCGTTAGGGAGCATGGGACTGGATGCCAAATTGCCACGTTGAGGAGCCATGCCAGCACCAGGATTCTGCCAGTCAGGCTGGCCCTGAATCATCTGAGCATTAGTAGCATTTCGGGAAAACTGCTGCTGCGGATGCATGGTAGGTTGCATTTGCATCTGGGGAGCTCCAACCTGGCCACCGTAATTAGCCTGCTGAGGAACCTGTTGAATAGGTGCCTGTTGCAAGAATTGCTGATTTCCAGTTTGATTGAACTGGCCAGGTTGCCCTTGCCTCTGTTGCTGCTGCTGCTGTTGTTGTTGCTGTTGCTGCTGACCTGCAGGCTGTGCAGATTGTGGTGACTGCTGAGTCTGCTGTTGTCTAACCGGCTGCTGTCTGCGCATTGCAATGTGCTCCTTAACGTAGTCATAGTACTTCTGGTACTGCGACCGCAACTTTTCTAGCAAGTCCGGACCTGCTAAAAACACACCGAGTTGAATACTGTCGATGATATTCTTGGTCATATGCTTCATCTGTATCAACCTTTTGGTGCCCTCCATATTGCGGGTGAGGACGTAGAAATAGCTCAAGATGCTGTCAACATTTGCATACTGTTGAGTGATTCTCACCATGGTATCCTTGACTTGGGCCTTTTCCTTGTCCGACAACAAATTCGTGACGTCCTTGAGCTGAACATTGTTGCGGGACACTTCTTCGAATAGAGCACGCAACTTCATCTTCATTTCGTCCGTGAGGGGTGGCAACACTGATGCCACTGGTGCCGGTGGTTGCCTCATCTGGCCCATGTTGGCTGCTGGGGCCTGAGTAGCCATAGTCTTCTGTTGCATCATTGGAGAAAACATGTGCTGGTTCGCCGGCGCCAGATTGACCATGGTCGAGGGATTTGGCTGTGCGACGTTTCCGAGCAAAGGCAGCAGCTGTGGATGTTGTGGGGCTGCCTGCAGCATCATGGATTGAGCCTGAATCTGTGATTGCTGTTGGATCTGCTGGGGTTGTTGAATCTGCTGTGTTTGCGGGATCTGCTGTGTTTGTTGGATCTGCTGTGTTTGCTGGATCTGCTGTGGTTGTTGGATCTGCTGTTGCGACTGTTGTTGGAAGCCCTGAGCCATGGGAATATGCTGCAGAGGCTGCGGTGCTGGTGGCTGTTGCAAATTCATTCCCATCTGGGCACTAGGCGCGGGTTGGGCCGCCTTGTTCTTCAAAAGATTCTGTTTCTGGTGGTAAATGAACTTGCGCACAAAGTTCAGCTTTTGAGTCTGGTCCAAGTTGGGCTGTATGGACCCGGACTGCTGCAACCGGGACAACAAAGCCATGGCCTCGCCACTGTACTTGGCAAGATCCTGCGCAGTGATCTGAATATTTGGTTTTCCATTTGCAGCCTGCTGCTGTTGAACTTGGCCACTCATTCCCATTTGGCCCTGAGGCTGCATCTGTTGCTGCTTCATTTGAGGCGTCGGTTGTTTGGGTAGTTGTTGCTGCTGCATGCCACCAGGTATCTGATTAGGCTGTGGGATCTGATTAGGCTGTGGGATCTGATTAGGCTGTGGGATCTGATTAGGCTTTCCCTTGAAAGCATTTTGCTGCTGTGGGAGCATCTGCGTTTGCATGGGGTTGCCTTGGGGCTGTCTGTTCAAGTTATTCATGTTACCCATGCTGTTCAAGGTGCCCATGTTGTTCATCTTCATGTTCATGTTGCCGGCATTGACATTGCCCATATTTCCCATGAAGTTGCTGTTCCCGGGTCCAATACTGGAAGCCTGGGTGGTCTGAGTGAGCGAAGAGTCACTGGCTGCGTTGTTCCCGTTCATACGCTGAAACTGCGCCAACTTCTGCTGCTGATGCTGACGCAAGGCCAACTGGAAATGCGCATTGTGAATCTCCTTGATGAGGGGCATCGCCGAAGCCGAGATGAGCTTCTTTTGGAAACACTCGTAGATCTGACTCCACGTGTTCACGTTTTGGGGTAGATCCGGCACCTTGGCAAGCAAAGCGGGGGGAATTGGAACCGTTCTGATCATGCTACTGATCTGCTGGATCTGTTGTGTGGTTGGCTGAAGGGACTGGGGAACCCCGGAACCCTGGGACTGCAGCTGGCGTTGTTGTTGCTGAATTTGTTGTTTTTGTTTCTGCTGCGCTTGTTGCTGCCGCGCTTGCTGCTGCTGCACCTGCTGCTGCTGCACCTGCTGCTGCTGCATAACATTATTTCTCATTTGCTGCATTCTGGCAGCCGTGGGCTGTGAGGCTCCCTGTTGGAAATAGTTCATGTTCAGGCCCACTTCATTTCCAGAGTTCATATTGGTGTTGTTCATCCCGTTCATGGGAGCAGTGGAGTTGTTTCGGATGCCACTTCTCAACTGGTTGACCTTCTGTCTGATCAAGCCCAAGTAGTCTTCTCTGGACTGGGCTTTGCCAAAAGTGTATTTTTCGAATTCTTGAGCCATCGACGCCGCTCTGCTTTCGTCATAGCTGGTGTTTTGAATGTCCTTGAGCGTGCTGGACAAGATCTGAATGACCTTCTGTCTATCGTTCACGCCGTAACTGGAATGCCAAGTGCCACCCATGGGCGAACCTTGCATGTTATTCATAATTGGGGTTTATCGTCGGAGAGCAAATTAGAAACCACAAGCTAGCAAGAAGCCGGGCCACAAATAACCAGGAAGAAGAAACACAGGTGTAGAAAAACGAAGGCTGACACTGAGATCAGACGAGGAGAAAAAAGTCGGTGCGAAATTGGGCCCCAGAAAAATAATACTGACAGACGGCAGACCAAAGAAAAACAAAGTCTGAGCACAATGCCCGAGCACAATGCCCGAGCACAAAGCCCGAGCACAAACTCTGGGGCTCCACGGCCCTTTGACTTTTAAAATTGGACTTCGCCTCTCCGCGGTAGGGTGGGGTCCATCTACTGTGATTTCATGTGCGACATTTCTATTATCTCCACACTTAAATAACCCACTTACCGCAGAGTGAAACTATAAAGGAGCATGAATTTCGCGGCTTTCAACAGGAATTCGGCATTTCACATTCGGCCTAGACTGTGGCAAACGTTCTCTTGACGGACTTCTTCTCTTCGTACTCTCTCTGCTCGGCCTCATCAATGAACTCCGCCTCGTGATTAAGTTTCCATTGTGCCTTTTGGAATTTCAAGCCTTGGGTATTGTATCCAAGCTGTTTAGATGCACGCAGTAATTCTCCACGGAGCTGGGCTTTCACCCGGATCAAGTGGTTTTTAAGCTTGGCATCCCGCTGGCTGATCAACTCCTTCGCATTCACCTTGACCACAAAGAAGAGAATCTTGCAGATCACGGCTATGTTGACGATGTTGCGCGAGATGTTCAGCTCGTTGGTCCAAATGTCAATGAACCGCAACAACTTCAACGTGTAGGAAAACGGAAGAACCAACAACGCATCTTCAAGCTGTGCGGCTCTGATCTTGAGAACAGTGTTCAACACATACTCGTGGCCAGTAACATTAAAGGCAAGCAAGATGGAACTGGGCGTTGGTTTCTGAGGCATCATCACTCCGGTTTTCTTGGATTTGAACTGGGCCAATTGCAATTCGTACTCCTCAACGGCCTCGACGTCCTCAAGACCAATATCCAAGGCTTCCATCAACTTTTCACCAGCTTTCAACGTTTCCATGCTCTGTTTGCTCACCTTAGTAGCTCCGTCTTCGGTCTCTTCGACATCGGGAGCAGTTGCATCCTCAGGGTCCATAGACTCCAACAACTCGTTCTCGTACAACTCATCCATTTCCTTCTCTCTCTCCTCCTCCAAGAAAACCTGGTCGTTGGTGGCAGACCACACTCGGATGGAGTGGTCATGAGATGTGGAAACGACAAAAGTCCCGTCGCGGGAGACACACAAGGCCCACACCTCGCTCTGGTGAGCAGGCAATTTCTGGATGCATTGAAACTTATCTCCGTCCCAGTACTTGATCATTCCGTCCTTGCCGGAAGAGAAGAAGTTGTGGCTCTCTGGAATGAACCGCACGTTCATGATGGAGTCCAGATGTCCGAAAATGGACTTGTGGCAGTCACCGAAGTCCAAACCCCAGATCTTGATGTTTTTGTCTGCAGAAGACGTGATGATGAGCTTGCTGTCGGATGCAATGTCAATGGACAAAACAGGCAACTTGTGTCCGTACAATGTCAAGAACAACTTCAACGAGTCGAAAAAGACAACCTGAACATTGTTGTTCAACAACGAGATAGCCAAGAACTTGGCATCGGGAGAAACCTTGACACACAAGACCTCCTCTCCCAACTCCAAAGTTTGCTTGTGGGCCAACTTCAAAGTTGACACAACGGTTGACGTTCCAGCAACCACTTCCTGGCCCACCTTGAAATTCCAGAATTTGACCGTCTTGTCGTTGCCTCCGGTGACCAAGGTCTTTCCATCCGGAGTGAGGTCCATGGACCAAATGGCAGAACCATTGTCGTCAGACTTTGCATTCACCACGAGTGAGGAGTTCTCATGTGCCTTTTCAACTCTGTCAATCAAGGAAGAAGAAGCAAGATCGTAAAGCTCCAAGTCTCCGTTTTTGAATCCAACCACCACCAAGGTTCCACCTGGCAAGAACTTGCAGCATAATGCGTACCCTCCTTCCAATGCAAACGTCCGCAAAACATTGTGCGTTCTGATGTTCCAGATTTTCAACTCTCCGTTCGACGCAGTGGCCAAAAGCTTGTTGTCGTCCGAAATGTCCATGGCTCTGATGTCTGTTCTGTGGCCCATCAAATCGATGGAGTGGGCTTTGACAGAATGCACTTCTCCCACCTGGGCTTTTTTGATTTGCTCGGGAAGCGGAATATTGTGGTATTCAATGGAGTTGTTCGTCAATGATAGAAGAATATCAAGCTTCTTCCTGCTGGATTTGACCCAAACACACGATCTGATTTTGGAGGTGGCCCTGATGGTGGTCAAGGGAGTGATGAGCATGCTGATTTCAGACTCCTTGATGCTTTGCACAATCTCGGAGTCTTCAAATCCTTTGTCCTTCAATCTCTTTGTTCTCTTTGCAATTCCCTTCATGATTTCGTCTGCTGATCTTACCCGGTACACCTCAGTAGTTCTGTCGGCATTCTGCAAGGCAAACACTTCATATGCACCAGAAGAGTCCCTAGCACGAGTGAAGCTAATGTCGGTACATCTGGCTTTGCTTTGCTTTTCGAACTCTCCCTTTTCCGTAATTTTGGACCCGTCCTCTCTGGAAAGATCTGCTTCCCAAACTTTCACTTGGTCTTTGCTTCCACATGTCATAAGCATGTCCTTGGCTTCATTCACTCCCAATGACCAACACTCACCCGAGTGGGCCAAGTGAGTTTCTATGCATTGCTTGGACTTCAACTCCCATAATTTGATCAACCCATCTTTGGAAACAGTCACCAAATAATCCTCCAAGTCGTCTTCTTCCTTGAGTTCCGGGTTTTCACTCAAGAAATGCATTCCTGTGATCTGAGACTTGTGTCCTTTCAATTTGAAAAGACCCTCTTCTCCAACCAAATCCCACATAATCACCGAGGAATCAGCAGATCCAGACACCACACGGGTACCACTGCGGTCGAATTTCAATACACTAATGGCAGACTTGTGCCCCAGGAAGGTCACCACCACAGAACCCGAGATTAAATCCCAGATCTTGATGGTTCCATCGTTATGGCCTGCAGCTATTGTATTCGTTTGTTCGTGATATGTCAAAGCAACCACAGGCGACGGGGCCAGAGACGTGGGTGCATTGGAAGCTCCAGGAGTCAACCCATCTTTTAGACGAGTCATGAGCTCTCCTGTCTTGATGTCCCAAATCAAAATTTCTTCCAAACCTGCCAGGGCAGCTCTTCCAATGGATTTGGAGGATTGCGTTGGCGTTGGCGGGAGCCAGATGATGTTGGACTGGCCACCAATGACACCGAAGCAGTCTTCCTGCTCGTAACGATCATATGACTTGACCATGGTAGCTGAGCTTTGATGTGAATTTGAGATGAGGTTTTTCAGACATGCGATGGGCCTCAAGTCACGTGACATATATTTTGCACCCATTGACTGGTACCGAAGATTTCTACTGCTATTACCTTTCAGAGGTTCAATAATGCTTTATTATTAAGGAGGGTATAGATATAAAACCGAATTTTGGGTGCGTTCAAAGGAGTGATATCGCACTCAAAATTACGAGGAACCAGCTCAGGTATGCCCGAGAACCAGAGCTTAGTTCTTTTGATGAGGTTGAAGATGACGTTGATGTAGATCCAGATGTTGAAGTAGAGCCAATTGAATAAGTGCTTATGGAAAAGGAGCGCGATGCCTTAGAGCTAGAGACAGAGTGCTGGAACAGCAGAATGTTCCAATGGTCTATCCTCAGGCACCGATCCAGCAGCAGTTTTCAAAGCACAGTTTGCATTCGTCCGATTGCTCTTGGTCCATTCTCTCTTGCTGTATTATGATAATGGCACATCCCACACAAGTGGACCAGCTACTGTGGTCCGAGAAGTTACCTCGAGAAGATACCTCAAAGCCGTTCTGATAAGCAGAAGCACTTCTCCGTTGTCGTAACTCATCTTGTAAGTGGAAGTGTTGCATTCAAATAGGTGCTCCTGATTTTGAATACAGACCACAAGAGGAATATCGGTGTTGTTGACGGTATTTCCGTGATATTCCAGTTTTCAACAGAACATCCGAAAATGACTGGTCTGGAGAATAAACTATCCCATTTGAATGTGTCCACCGAAGGAACAAATGGAAACAGAGTGCCTTTTCCTTGAAGGGAAAATTGCCTTTCGGTGGTTACACCCATCGGGCCGTTGGTTGGTATCTGCTGAATTGTCATAAGCAAAGACAATCTCGACATCTCTATTGTTCTGGATAAGAGGATACAAGGCAATATTCTGGAAATCTTCACCTCCACCGACCGTACAAGGTGTTGTCGGAAGAAATTTATTCGAGGTTTCTGTATCTCGTCCCATAGAACGGAATAGGTTGGTTTGTTGCAATGTCGACATTCGAGTCCAGAAGGGGTTCCAACCCAACTAAAGTACCTTCTTTACGGCCCAGTTCAAGTTGGTGTTATTCACTGAAAAGCAACAGGTTGAGAGAAGACAGAGTTCCTATCAAGAACCCAGCATTGTCGAAATGTGTCATACATATCGAAGTGTTGGCTTGTCCATCCGCAACACTTGTTCCCAAATATCTCAATCCACAAAGCTCCGAAGACTTAGGTCCCACAAACCTAATTCATACGGAGTAGTCTTAAGGACAGTGGAGTTAAAGTTGATTGTGGTTGTTCCAGGACTACGACAATGGCATCAGACAGTTCTTAAACTGACGAAGCCTCTGATTCCTGACCAGGTGAGATTCTCTCCTCCGTTGTCGACAGTGTCCGGATTGTAAAACCGGTACGAGAGTGCTCTTCCCCAAACATCGGTGATGGAAGTCTCAACCTCGTTCCTTTCTTTGGCATTCACTGCTTCTCGAATAGAGTTATTTTACTACACAGTTTCGATCACATTGAACCCACTGGGATTGAAGATCAGATAGCCTAATTCCTAGATTCCACTGTCTTCCATTATGAGGCTGCCACAGACATCCAGTCGTTGGGAACAAAAGTTCCTAACAGCCAGGCTCCTCCAGAGAGTTCAGAAATGTAGCTTGCACTTGGCAAAAGTCCTCTCAATCCGTTCAGGGCCAGCTTAGGGTATCTTTTGTCAAGAGCAAGAACCTCACCTTCTCCACACAACATGGCTCTATAGACACCACCACTAAATGCTAATCCGATGGAAATGTCGTGGGAATCCTTTGAGTCATTAACAATACCCCGTCTTCGAAATCTCTGAGTTTAGCAACGTTGGTGTGGAAAGCAATGAAGTTCTCGTTGGTGATTCTTGTCAGTTCTGAATGTATGACTTTTCGTATTATAGAGATCAGTGGCATTTCTCACAATGTCGAAGTCTGGACAGGCAGTTCCCTTCGGAGTACATGCTGCTCTGTTTGCATAGTTGGTTGAATCAACCAGAGCAACATCCGAGGATGTTCTTAGAGCAGACTGGAAGTGTCTGTCACACTTCTGGACCCAGTGGAACTCAGACCATTACTGCTACTAGAATCTTCACTTGAACTAGTCAGACTAGAAGTGGAGCTGACCGAAGAGGTATTATTCTCCATGGCCAACTGAATGCAAACGCTTCTACTCAGAGAAGAAAGAACAACAAGAGCTTCATGGGGTTAGAAAATGCGCTTAATGGGGTTTGAAATGAGAGAAATACGTGTTTAGCTTGAGAGCCCTACGGATTAGGTCCGACTTATGCATGCACTTGAATTTCCTAATCGGGAATTAGTAGACAAATGCCGAAATTCATATACAGAGGCTTGGCTTTTGCATACTGAGGGATCATGAAATCCCATCTATCACTTTGTATTCCAGAAGTTGCTATGCAAATTTTCTTGAGGATTTGGTGTTGATAAGTACACTTCCCCACAATAGGTGCCTTTGACAGGTGTAGACTTACCTGCACGAACATTCTTGCAGAATTGACATATTCCTATTCGTTATATACTTTTATTTAAATCTGGTGCCACGGCAACATCAGAGCTGTTTTGGGGCAAACTTTTTTTTCTCTTTGAAAGTTGAAATTGTTTCAGTACTGTTTTCACAAAAGAGGTCCTCACCTTTAGAGTCGTTTTTGATAGTCATCATGACATGTAATCCAGTCACTCTATTATCATTGAATATATCAGAATATTTCTAGCTCAATGTTAGCTCTATTGTACAGAGGGAGAACCCTATCGAAGTGAAATGTCGTACGCGTGAAGTCATTAGTCTGAAAGAACTTAAGCTTCCATCTCAACGTCCTCAGCAACCTTTTCCGCTTCCGAAGCCTCAGATTCCGAAACTTCGGCATCCTCAATGGCCTTTGGCTCTTCAACTTCAATGGCAATGGAATAGGTGTTCTCTTCCACATCCACGCTGACACCCTCGTTGGGAATGATCAACTCCAACTCACCGTTGGCCAAGAAGGTGGCCTTGATTTGGTCGAACTTGATCTTCTTCTCAAACTGGAAGTGCTTCTCGAATTGGATTTCCTGGTTCTGGAATTCCTTGATCAAGTCTTGTGCATCTTCCACGATTTCTTCGTCATCAGACTCGGAGTCGCATTCGCATGCACAGTCTTCGCACTCAGAAGAGGACTCGTCCTCAGATTCAGAGTCGGAAGAGTCGGAAGAGTCGGAAGAGTCAGAAGCCTCGTTAGCAGACTCGGCGTCTTCAGCCTCGGAACCAGATTTAGATTCGTCAGCACTCTTGTACTCCTCGTCGGATTCCTCGCTGTCGACGTCCTCGTCTTCAGCAGTGAAGTTGAACTTTCCACTGATAACAAGCTCGTTTTGGTTCTTCAAGTAGTCCACCTTCAAGTCCTCCTTGATCATAGATGGCAATCTGAGGTTCAACTTGTAAGTGTTGTCGTCGACCTCGGTCAACTCGCAGTCCTTGGAGTTCTTCAAGTCCTTGCTCAAGTCGATGACTTCAAACTCATCGTCAGAGTCGTTGGCCCTCAATTCCAACTCGTCATCGGAGTAGGCCAACTCGTCGTCAGTGGAGTCGTTGTCGCTGTCATAACGGTCTGGCAAGTCGAATCTGTGCTTGTAGATGGTGATGCCCTCTTCGTCGTCAGAAGAGTCAGAGTCCGAAGTAACGTAGCATTCGTAGTTGACTGGGATTCCAGAATCAGAGTCCTCGTCGTCGGAAGACTCGTATTCGGAGTTGACTTCAAAGAAAACGTCGTCCTCAGACTCACTGTCCAAAGAAATGTCTGAGTCTGAGTCGGAGTCGGAAGACTCTTCCTCGCAAGTATCGAGCTCGTCAGCAAAGTTCCGTCTGACGTCTTCCAATTTCTCGGATGGATATTCGATTTCCAAGTCGGTCGCAGACTCCTCTTCGGAGTCCGAGTCGAGTTCAACATCGGAAGCAAGAACAAGAATGATCTCCTCATCAGAGTCGAGATCGGAATCGGAATCAGAAGAAACATCAGACTCAGACTCAGAGTCAGATTCAGACTCGGAGACGGAGTCGTAGAATCTCACCAAGTCATCATTCACATCTCTAAGCTGACCCTCGGCTTCCAAGTAGTCCAAAGCTTCGTCCATGTCGACCAGATCAAAGTCCTCGGGAAGAACAAGGACTTCCTCGTATTCGCTTTCGCTGTCGCTGCTTTCGCTTTCGCTGTCGAAATGCTGGTTTCTTTGCAAGTCGAAGTCGTACACCTCCTCCTCTTGAGGGTAGGCATCGTATTCGCTTTCAGAAGAGGATCCAGAGTCGGTTTCTGGCTCTTCAACGTAAACCTTCTTGGAAGATGGCTGTGGATAGTGATATTTCGAGTATCTTTGTCTGTTGGCTCGACGGTCTTGTTCGTAGGAAGATCTACCAGCATAGGATCTTCTGGAACTGAAGCCGTGCTGTCTGTGAGATTTGCTGTTGTATCTGGATCTAGAGTAAGACATGATAAAAACTATTGAGTGATTTGAGAATTGCCACTAAGGATTTGGCCGGTCTCTTATACTGAGAAAAATATTTCATGCACACTACAATGGAGCTGCGATGAGGCGTGCGGCTCGCTGCATTGCCCAAATAGAGCACGCGCCAGTAACACCCGTACACCTTGCATGTTCCATATGTTCGGTGGTGCTCGACTGTGTTCCATTGCCGTCCATAGTATTCCATCGAACGCGGTGGATTTTGTACGAGCAGCAAAAAAAACACGCGCCCACCCAATCAAAAGCACTGGTGGGAAACAGTCTATTTATATTCTCCAGGTGGCGAATCCTTGATGTTCTCTGAACATGGAAGAACTAATCCCGTGACTGGTTACCCGCACAAACAAAAAGTATAAAAGGAACGCAATCCCCTGCAGAAGACTTTTTTGAAACCAAATCTCTTTGCCATTTGGCTTAGATCAAGTGTAGTATCTGTTCTTTTCAGTGTAACAGCTGAAACGTCATCATTGATGACATTTATATGTTACCCTATTTTTGGATTTTCCGTGGCGAAGCTTGATGGGCTTGCTCACACTTTGCCACACAGTGTCGTTACCATTGCACCTTTGGTTTCTGACGCGAACCTATACTTTTTTTAATTGATCATTGTGAGGCCATGATGACCAGGTAAAAGAAGATGGGGCCGCTTAAACACAACAGTGAGAACGACTCGGCACGATTTTGAACTGTTTTGATTCAGTACTAGGAGAATATTGAACCAGGAAGACGAATATTGAACTCTCTTATCGTAAGTGCTGCAAATCCCTTCCAGGGTCCAGGTTATTGGGACCCGTGAGACTCCATATAGGAGCTTCGCGGATCTCACGTATCGAATTTGCCAAAAATTGACAACTCTTTACGAAAGTTATTGCAAACTCAAAACCACAAAATGGACCAAGGGGATCTGACGGACACTTCGTTGTCGTCAATCCTGATGGACAATAATCCTCTTTTCCCGAGGATGAGAACCCAGAAACACGAAGACAAGCTCCAAGATGCTCAATCCACGAACTCAGCAGAAAACTTTGGAAACATGTTCAAGAAACAATTCAGGGACTCTCGAGGGCAGGATCTTTCTGAGAGACCCCAGAACTTGCGTCATTTGAGCCAGTTTGATAGCGAAGAGACCCAAATTTACGATAAAGGCGATTCATCAGTGATTATTGATGAAGACGATAACGACTTCGGTGGCAACGAAATGGACCTCAGTTTGTTTCCTGGGAGTTCCCCCAGCACTGACCAAGTTTCTTTGGACTCCAGCATTTTGAGAAATGTCAACGACCAACTACAAGGAGAAAACACAGAGGAACCCCTAAAGGATCCAGGCAACAGAAAATTCACCTTTTTGAACATGTACGAGAATATTGCCCGGAAAAGACAAGAAGATAATGCATCCGTGTTTGGTTTGACATCCCTAGACGATTTCAGTCGATTTGTGAAGAAATCGGAGCTTAATGACTGCATCCAACAACAACTACGGCAACAACAGATTGCACAAGAAAACAATTTGCTTTCGATTGTTGAGACAAAGGACTTAGCCCGAAATTTTTATACTGATGAAGATAACGACGGGTCACCTTCGAAACTTAAGGAAAATTGCAAGGTTTGGTTTCCGTGGCTCGGTGAGCGGGGCCAGCCAGTACAGAACAAAACCGAATTTGACGAACTAAGGATTGCTGGCCTTTCCTTGGATTCCACTGTGTCCAGTGAAAAGCAAACCAACTTCCTTCAGAGGAAATTGAAAGTCAGACACCTTCAAATGATTTCTTTTGGTGGAACGTTGGGTGTGGGCTTATACCTTAATAGTGGCAAGGCATTCACGATTGCAGGTGGTCTAGGGACCGTTTTGGCGTTCATTATTTGCGGAATCATTGTTCTTTCCACCATTATCTCCTTCTGTGAGATGGTCACGTTTGTTTCCGTCGTTGACGGAGTTTCCGGGTTGAGTGCAAGATTTGTGGATGAGTCATTCGGATTCACTACAGGTTGGCTATATTTTCTCAGTTTTTCAGTTGGTTTAGCTGGAGAGATAGTAGCCTCTGTCATCATCTTGAGTTACTTTGCGGACGCCAAAATTCAGTCGAGTAGTGGCGCAGTTGTGGGGTATGTGGCGCTATTTTTGTCCTTTTGCATCGTCAGTAATTTGATCGACGTTCGGGTCTTTGGCGAAGTGGAATACGTTTCAAGTTTGATCAAACTAATAGTGACACTTATCATGATCATTGTCATGATTGTCATCAACCAAGGTGTCCTCGGCAAAGACAATACCGTTCTCGGGTTCAAGTATTGGGATTATCTGAAATCAGACTTTGACCACAACCTTATATTCGGGCTCTTTCGCCCGAGCTTCGATTTGGACAGTGACGGAATGGATTCAGGCACGAAAGGAATAACTGGTTCAATGGGAAGATTTTTGTCCGTCTTGACAGCCACTCTAATCGTCTCATACGCTTATAGTGGAACAGAGATTGTCTGCATTGCAGCATGTGAAGCAAAAGATCCGAGAAAGGCCCTTCCATCTGCCACCAAAAGAGTTTTCTGGAGGATCTTGATTTTCTATTGTTTGGCCTCGTTCGTTGTGTCTTTGAACATTTACGCAGGCGATCCTCGGTTGTTAAGATACTTCTCTGGAAGAACTGGTGTTAGTCCAGACACTTTTGATACCAATTACGCCATCGCATACGTTGGAGGAAACAACTGTCATGCGAAATCGACCGTTGTTGGAGGCTTTGGGAATGGTTCCCAGAGTCCTTGGTCCGTGGCTTTTCAGAGTGCTAGTCTATGTGAATGGAGTTCTGTGGCCAATGCATTTTTGGTATTTTTTGCACTCTCCTGTGGAAACTCTCAACTTTATGTTTCCTCAAGAACCATTTATTCCTTGGCTTTGCAGCAGAAGGCTCCTGCTTTCTTGAAGAAATGCAACCGGTTTGGAATTCCTTACAACGCAGTTCTCATTTCTTCCTTAGCTGGATTCAGCTCTTTCATCTGTGTATCTCAGTCAGCTACAGTTGTTTTCCAGAACTTGACGAGCATTATCTCAGCCTCAGGCGTCTTCGTTTGGTTTTCCATGTGCCTATCTTTCATTCGGTTTTACTTTGGTTTGAAGAAAAGACCAGACATCATCAGCAGAGACGACAAATCATATCCGTACAGGTCGCCCTTTCAACCGTATAGTGCCATTGTTGGACTCATTGGTTCAGGCATAATTCTTCTTTGTATGGGGTTTGTCGTGTTTCTCGATGGGCATTGGGACACCATGTTTTTCTTTTCCAGTTATGGGACCCTTATATTGGTTGCTGTACTCTACGTTGGCCACAAAACCACTAAAGGAACCCGTATGATGAGCCTCGAAGCGCTCGATTTTGATTCAGGAAGAAGAGAAATGGACATTTACATTTGGGATGGAGGAAAAGAGTTCAACAACCGGAGTTTCAAGGATTTGGCCTACAGGTTTGTAGACTTCTTGTCTTAATTATATGTACGGGATCTTAAGTTCCACTTTGTAGACTTATCCATCGAGCTCGCTTCTCTTAGCACCAATGGCCCAGCCCAAACCAGAAACAAACAAATTAGAAAGTTTCTCCCCCGCCTGGTTTGTGGAATTGGTGGCTTCGTTCAAAAGACCAGTGATGTTCTTCTGCATATGCGTCTGGGAGGAGCCTCCAGTACTATAAACAGTCTCAGCACGACGTGACTCCAAATTGTCGTACCACTCGTTGATAGCTAGGTTCACCAGTTTGATTTGGTTGATTATAAGCTTGCTGTGGTCAACTGTCGACGTGGAGGGTTTAGTGAGTTTTAAAGTCAAGGAAAGGAGCTCTCTCTGTTTGGTTAAGATTTCAATCTTCTGCGACTCCACAGATTCGTCAAAATCATTGTACCAGTCAGGCAGAATGTACTTCCCAACTTGGTAGAAGGTGAGCCAGAACTCGTTCAATTGTTCAGAATGCTTGTTGTTGGTGTAGTAGGTGAACAAGTCCTTGGATTGTTTGCAAGCAAAATCAAAGTTGTTATCAACCAAAGCAGATTCGATGCATGCAGATTGCACCTTAGGCAAGAACATGTCAGTAATCTCAAGCTCAAGGTATATGGCCAAGTCATTCACTATCTTGTACAATTTCTCAAATGCAAGGTACGATTTTGGATTTTGTTCAAGAATGATAGTCACCAAAGAAATTGGTGAAAAGACATCGTCTCGGTTGGACCTCGTGAGCCTGGAGAGGATTTCCTTAGGTGTTGTTGGCTTCTGTTTCTCTAGCACAAGTTTGAAGTTCTTTAAGTTGCGAACGGCTTTGAGCAAATGCTTCAATCGGATGATCACATGCCTGTTTTCTTCGTCTAGAGAGTGTTCCAAGGAAATGACTTCTAACATTTCAATGCATCGGGTTGCATCTTTCATTCTGCCTATGCGTTCGTCAAGGTTCGTAGAGTTGTCGAACAAATCCCAAAATTTGCTGACTGTGAGGGTGAACATGACATCGGGTGACAACTTCTGATCTCCAGACTTGGTTTGATAGAACTCAAGGACTAGAGAAAAGAGGTTCACATTGAGTAGCCTTTCCACGACCAACTGGTCGATTTCCTTTCTTTGACTGTGATTTTCGGCAATGAAAACTGAGGAAAATGTGTCGACTGAGGCCAACAACTTCTTGTAGTTGGACTCGTCCACCTGTGACAATATTTTGGTCACCTCCCTTTGCTTCGTGTCAAAGCCCATATCTTGAGAGCCCTTCAATTGCAAATATTCCAGAATGGTGAGGCCATTGACGGCATAGAGCTGGCAGCAAGTGGATATTATTTGTTGGAGCGTGGAAAGAGATTCCTCAAGAGAGCCTCTGAACAAGTACAGGACTGGATTGGTGGTCGAGCTCACAAAGTCCAGCAAGCTGGCGAAGTCCGGAAGATTGCTGTAATCTGCAGAAGTTGAGAATGCCATCGAAGGTGTTTTGCCTGAAACGAGAGAATTCACCGTTTCGCTGATTTGGTCATAGATTTTGGCATGCTCCACAGAAGCAACATCTGGCTCTTGCACAAGGGCAAAGTAATAGCACGCAGCAACGTAGTACCTCAAGAGTTCTGCGTAGGCCTGTTCTTCAAGATGTGCACCCTTGAAGTCGGAGAAACTCATTATGGTCTCAAGACTTTTGTGCCACAACAAAAACTGGGCTGAAATGGCTCCCGAGTGGGTTGTTTCAAACATCCACTTGAGAAGCGGTTGCAAGTTGGTCCCGTTGTACACAGCAAACGGAAGAATCACATTGGAGAGATAGTTCTCAATGGACACCTTTTCGCTGTATGAAAAGTCTTGTCTGTCGAGAGGTGCAAGGAGATAGTCAAACTGGTCCCAGTACGACCTGATTCCCAAGAACTCGCTTGCTATGATGCCTTTGTCGTTCAATGAAGCGTAATTTGTCCAGAAATAGACGTACGGAAGTACCACACCTTGGTACCATCTATCGAAAGGTTCGTAGCCTTCGAGGACACGGAAAAGAGGAGAGAGGTCGCCGATTTGAGCGTGGTATTTTCCCAATTCAAACACTTTAGCTTTCACGAATGAAAAAAGACATTCCTTAGGATCGGAATCCACAGGATTGGCCAAGAACCCCACACTTTTGGCCCTTCCAGCCAAATTGATGACAATGTCGCTTGCAATCTGAAACACAGCCAATTCGGGCTCTTCCGATGCAACGTGGTACTCGTTGGAGATCCAAATCAACATGTCCTCCGCTTCTTCAAGGAGATCTGTCAGTCTTGAAGAACCAGCGGAATTCTGCAGGACCAAGTCGCTGGCCACGAGAGCGATGGAATTCACAGAAACGGAAACAGGACTGACGTAAAACAAGAGCACCCGCAACAAGTTCACGGGGCTGTTGAAGGCCAATTGTGAACTGGTGATTGGGCCCAATTTGGCAAAAATCGTTTCGATTTCGGCGGGAAACATTGAAAGAGCGCTGCAAACCGCCACAAAAAGGCGAGCATCCACTTCTTCTAGGGGCAGAAGCACAGAAGATTGCATTTCGTGCTGGTGTGGATTCAGTTGGATTGTCATAATGATCTTTGAGGCCAGTATCCTGCATGGAAGACACGAAAGTGGAGAGACAGGTCAGTGTATATTGGTAGAAAATGAAAAGTATGAAATTTGGAAAATCACACTGTGATACGAGACCCAACACTACTCCAAATCACAAGTTCCACCCTCCCAAGGTCTTTTCCCACCCTATCGCTTTCTCCAACCTGTTTAAATCACGTGCGTGATACACGTCTGACTCGCGCAAAAGCTATCTGAGGACTCTAAAAACCTTCATCTTCTCCCCAGCGCTTTCATTCACATCCGTTTGCGCCCAACTGATTATATGTTATTTTTGCCTCATAGATGAATTTATTATTTGATGCTTCGATTCTTGACGTCTGATTCCATACCTGCTTTCCGTGCTTTCGTACTCCAAAACAAGTGCTCTGCTCAAGCCCAGTTCATGTCACAATCTTTTTCAAAAACGCGAGATGGCTCCGACACATTCCAGGTCCTCGTCCCTTCGAAGGAATCGTTGGACATGATAAAATCGTTTGATTTCTCGTCTTTTAACGATTCGTCCATAAACGACGGGGCAGAATCGCATTCTGGCACAGATACAGACGATCCCTTCGATCCAGACGACTTGGTGGGGATCTTAGTTCGGATCCCGTCTGAAACGGTCCAGTTTGAATTGTCTAGTCCAGTGAAGCTAGAACCACAAAGGGAACGCAGCCCACAACCATTTTTGAATGAAGACAAGCCCTTTAAAAACCTAACACCCATTGCACAAAGCTCTCAGAGAAAGGATCTGCCTCAACTGTCTCCAAAACTGAGAACAAGCTCCATTGTTGTTCCGGAATTTCTGTCTCCAGTGCGTGGTTCGCCCCAACAACCCTTCAAGAAAGCCAAAACTGTGTTTGCATTTCCACAGCAAGCCCGAAATCTCACCACTTCACCTGTCAAAAAGGAGAAATCCAGTGCTCTGTTACCCAACCCAACTATCCAACTAGCGACTCAGCGTCCGTTTGGACAGAATGGCCCATTTGACATGGCTGAGGTGTTGAAATCAGACTCCAAAAAAGTCGTAAGACCCATAATTCTCTCAGCAGAACAGGAGCATGTGCTCCGACTCGCTAAAGAGGGAAATTCTATCTTCTTCACGGGTTCTGCAGGTACAGGTAAATCCGTTCTTCTCAAGTCTATCATCAAGGCTCTAAAACTGAAATACGGCCCAGGTGGTTTGGCCGTCACGGCATCCACAGGTTTGGCTGCTTGCAATATTGGTGGTATCACTGTGCACAGTTTTGCAGGAATCGGGTTGGGAAAGGGCAGTGTTGAAGACCTCATCAAGACAGTCAGAAAGAACAGAAAGGCTGTGAATCGCTGGAATAGCATCCAAGCCCTTGTTATTGATGAAGTCTCTATGATCGACGGCAGATTGTTCGATAAAATCGACTGGGTTTCAAGAAACATTCGCAGAAAGCACAAATTGCCTTTCGGAGGTATCCAAATCGTCATTTGTGGTGATTTCTACCAACTTCCTCCCGTTAGCAAGGCTGAAATCAGACCGGATGGAACTGAGCACAGAGAAGAGGCTCTTTTTGCATTTGAGAGTGAATCGTGGAAAAGCAGCATAAAATCTACAATTATTTTGAAGGAGGTTTTCCGCCAAAAAGGTGATCAGAAATTCATCGACATGTTGAATGATATGAGAAATGGTATTGTCACCCCCGAGACTGAAGCTGAATTTCTCCGTCTTTCCAGACCATTGAAATGCCCTGCTGGAATTGTTCCAACGGAATTATATGCCACCAGGTTTGAGGTTGAAAACGCAAATAACATCAAACTTGCCCGCCTTCCAGGCGATGCAAGAAAGTTTGAGGCCAGAGATGGTGGTAGTCTTCCACCTCTCACTCGAGTGAACATGCTCCAAAACTTCTTGGCTCCAAGCAAGTTGTTCTTGAAAGAAAATGCTCAGGTGATGTGCATTAAGAACTTTGACGACACTTTGGTGAATGGGTCGTTGGGTCAAGTCATCAAATTTGTGGACAGGGACACATACATGTGCACCACAATCATGAATGAAAACCCAGATATGAGTTTGGATGAGACGAAGAGTTTGCTTTTGAAGGCTAAGGTTGAGTTTGAACTCTCTCAAAGGCTGAATGGCACAGTTGATCCGACGATGACTGAACGTGTTATTGAAGAAGTGAAGTCTCTGCAACCACTTTTGGACAGTGTCTTCAATTTCTTTTATGAGGACAAGAAACCAGTAGTGATTTCCACTCTGACTGACGAAATGTCGCAAGAAGATGCGATTGAAATGAATAAACAGCGGAAACTCGAGTTCATTCAAAACTTACAGAAGTCCTCTAAAGGTGAGAGATACCCATTGGTGAGATTCTTGAACCCGGATGGTGCGACAACCAGAGATGTGTTGGTGGAACCTGAAAAATGGGAGATTATTGATGATGTCACTGGGGAGGTCTTGGTTTACCGCGTGCAACTCCCTTTGATGCTTGCTTGGGCATTGTCCATTCATAAATCCCAGGGCCAAACTTTGCAGAAGGTGAAAGTTGATTTGACCAGAATCTTTGAAAATGGCCAGGCTTACGTTGCGTTATCGAGAGCTGTTGCTCGTGATGGGTTGCAGGTTGTCAACTTCAGGAAAGAGAAAGTCCGCACCCATCGCATTGTTGAAGACTTTTACGAAACATTATCGACATCAGAGGAACTTGCCAGAAATTCCAAGGATTAGTGGATTAATTTATAGATTATTTACAGGAATGTTATCACTTTCCACTTCTCTGTTCTTGTTTTGCTTTTTCTTCTTGTTAGGAAGCTTTATTTCTTCTGGGGCAGTTCCAGGAAGAATTTCCTTGAAATTCACCTGGTCTTTGATTTCGTTCGATGTCAAGAGCACTTGGAGTCTCTCGGAGACCAATTTGTCCTTTTTGGCGTGCCTCTTTCCTTTTCTTTGGTAAACTTGGTCAACGAGAAAGATCATGTTTGATTCGTGATTTCCCAAATTGGAAGACATCAACTTGGAAACGTACCAATACAACAAATCCGAAGATGGAGACTTGATCCCTTCAAGAAGATCTATGGTGGGTTTACGTCTATCTTCACGGAATGCCAACTGAGGAAACATGATGTCGAAACTGACAACCAACAAGTTTTGCAAGCCGTTAAACGACTGTCCAATCAAATTACTAGGGTAGACAATAAGATTGGAAGTTTTGTTTTTGAAGTGGTTCTCCACCGCAGGAACGTCCATCTCGTTCAATGAAACGAATCGTTTGAACGTCTGGTAGCTTTCGGAGGAATTCATTTTGAGGAGCACCTTTTCAATAGGCGTAAATGGTGGAATAACGACGAGAAATGGCTCATTGTTATTCAGAGTGACACGGAATTTCTTGATGGAATCCTCAATGATTTCCGCATAATGTTTAGGTTCATCGATAACGTTGGTGTTCAGGATCATGTACCGGAGGAATCTTTTCTGGTTACTGCCGAAGAAATATCCCTTCTTTGCTTTATTGGCCAAGTCTTCATGAATCTTCCTGGGGGACACATCCACATAACTGTTATCTAAATTGGCGATTTCAGACACATTTCTTCTGGAATTGTGTCGCCTCACAGTTCCTTCCTTGGAAGCTGCAAAATAAAAGTTGGCTCTTTTGGGTTGAGGTTCCGTCGTTCTCTCGTTTTTGCTTACCACAAACTCACCAAGAATATTCAATTTCCTGGATGACATATGAAATCTCGTGTCAGCCAAGTGTAGTCTGAGCATCTCGTTAATAAGCCCCACTCTGTTGTTGCTGGGTAGTAAACTCTCCAAAGCAGGATGTACTGCTTGTGAAATGAAGCAGTACTGAATTGGATCGTATACTATCTTGCTTTTGGCCTCAAAGAGTTTTTCCAAAAGCGCATTGTGCTCAGGACCCATATGTTCGGGCAAGCTCGTTGGGTTCTTGAATTTCCAGTCACTATCCAAGACGTATCTCGCAAAATCAAAATTAATATCTGGAACATTCGCGATCATCAGAATGTCATGGAGAGTGTTGCCCACTTTGGCCGCCAAAGTTCGAAGTTGAAAGGTGGTTACATCATGAATGCCTTGTTCCAATTTTGTCACGAAAAATCTTTTACCCTTTCGCTGCACATTAATATTGTTAGACCCAGTGTCATATGCATTGATCTGGAAGTCCAACTCATCTACCGCAAAAAATCGAATCGAGCGAAATCTGTTGACAGCTTCAGAGGTTTCAAGTGCTTTCGAAAGACCAGTTGGTGTAGTAACAAGAATGTGGGCCATCTTTAGCTTTTTGAGAGGTCCTGTGGACCAAAAGAACGAGCCTTCCTTCTTCGACGACAAGAATTCAATCGCTAGTGGTTCGTACTCCTCTTCCTGGGTGTTAGGATTGATCTTTCCACAGTTGAGTCCAAACCCGATTTGTTCGGCAAAGTGCCGGTATTTGTACACCATTTCATCGGTTGGCACCACTATCACGCTGTCAAGGAAATTTTCTGAAGGATGACCACGGGTTATTGCTCTGTTGATTGCAAACATGAGCAAAGCTAGAGATTTTCCCGACTGGGAAGAACCTTGCATGTGTAAGTGGTTTCCAGTCTTAAGAATAGCCAACATCTTTTTTTGGTCTTCCGTAAGCTGGACATCTTGGTTTGAATCCGTTGAAACTAGCTTTTGGAACCTTTGTGGGAAATGAGGGCCAAATCCGAGATCTGCAAAGTCTTGGTAATGGGTCTTGGTGGATACGTTTTGCTTTGTCGCCCTGGCAGGAAACTTCCAAAAACTACGAATTGCTTGAAATGGCCATCGTGATGATAATGGCGAGCGTCGTATCATCATCCTTGCGGAAACTCAGATGGTGTTGCGATGTGATACTAGTTAAGCTTAAATTTCCAATTTCGCGAATTTGTTGAAGATGCTAGATCTGTAGATGCATTGTGAAAATACTAAGAGATGTAAAATCAAATGGAATTTCTCCTGTAGATTCTTTTCCGGTCAGACCCTTCCTTCAGCTTGAGATTGCCCATTCCAGCAATACTTGGAAATTTACCTTCTTTTTTCCATTTGGTCAAGATCCCATCAGCATAAGCCAATCCAACGTTGTAGATCTCATCAAATTTCAAAAAATCAAGGGTGGCATAATCGTCGATAGGAGGCCGGAGATAAATCACCCCAGGGGTCTTCTTAGCAAGCTCTAGGGCGTTCACACTCGCCACATATGCAAGTCTTACCTGTATGTCCATCATATTGGGGACATTGGGGTGCTTGGAGAAAGGATTGATTCGGTTGAAGAGAACCCAGAATCCAGATAACGTATCTCCATAGTTCATAGGAGTCCTGTCATCAACAGAACCCACGTCAACAGCTATGATGTATTTGGCTCCACGATTCTTCATTTCCATAACTGGAAGGTTGTCCAAGTACCCTCCATCTAGGAGCATGGAACCGTTGAATGTAATGGGAGGAAGCAACCCAGCTAATGACATGGATGCCCTGATGAAACGCCATGCATATCCTGTCTCGTGGATTTCCATAGTAGAGTTTGTAATGTTGGTGGAATTGCAGAAGTATCTGATCCAGAAATCTTCTATCTCGTGGTACCCAAAGATCTTCCAGATTCCTCTGTTGAATTCGTACCCTGTAATGTACGAAGTAACAGGGTATGTCAAGTCGAAAATGGAACGCCATATTGATCCAATACGTCTGGAAAACTTTTTGGACATTCCATAGATGGACACAATGTTGTGCTCCTTGGCATACAAACCTCCCACAAGTGATCCTATCGAAGTACCTCCAATCAAATCCACAGGAATCTGATGTTTTTCCAATGCTGTGACTACTCCCACATGGGATATACCTCTTGAACCTCCTCCTCCTAGCACAAGACCCACGGCTTGGTTGGAGAGAATTCTGGCCAATCTGAGGAAATCATTCTTGTACATCACAGGTGTGTGATCGGTATTGTTAACTCTGGCATTGAGCTTGAGAAGCGAGGCGAGAGCCCTGGATTTCACACTCTCGAATTTCATCTTAATATTAGGATTAGCCTTGCTGCTCAACTTTATGGCAAGTTCTGCTAAGATGTTGCTTTTCTTCTTGGTCCGTTTTTGCGTTGTGTCCTTTGGAATTTCCATTTGAATATGGTGATGACCCTGAACCCAGATTCTATTCTTCAACCAAATACTGGTGGATCCAGCAAGTACAGCCTTTTCAGGGTGGATCAAGCACAAATCAGTCCGAGCCGTTGTTTTCAACTTCAAAAGTAATCGCTCATAATCTCCCACATTGGTAGCACATTCGTCATCTTCTGCATCTGCCAAGAGCAAGATACAATCACCTTGGGAAATGCAAGTTGATGTCCAGTTAGACCTCAATGGAGAGTCACAAACATAGACAACAGTTTCGTACTCCTCCTCCAAATACGCAAAGTACCCCGAAAGTTTCAAATGTGCAAGTCTCTCATCAAAGGCATGCTTTCCAAGATGAGTTAAAATGGAGGTTTGGTCCAAAGCAATCACGTTTCTTCCAATTGCTTTCAAAGCTTGAACCAATCGGTCCGCAAATTCTCGAACGGGAAGTCCAGCGACACTGGGAAGAATGGTAATTGTCTTATAGTCACTGTTGATTTCACGCTTGGAGCTTGAGGAGACCGTTGTAACAGCGCTGGCAAATTTTGCTCGGGCAGAACCTTCAAGAACTCTGTTTGCGACAATTCTAGAGACTTTCACCATGATGGAAGGACTTTGCAAAGACAACATCTCAAACAAGGATCTCGGGATTCTGGCCGTCTCTGAATCTCGTACTGCGATCAAGGAATTGGTTCTCCTGGAGGCAGTTAACACTTCAACCTCACCAATCGACTGGCCGTGTCCATATTCCCCAAGAATTTCGAAATCTTGTTCTTCATCTCCATGCCCAGGCGAATTGGAATCGTCGATCAAGTTGTTGGCATGCAGATCGTTGTCCCCATCCTTGTTCTTGTATCGGATGACCCTGAATCTTCCACTCAACACAATATGAAACCCATTGGCTAAATCACCCTGAGAGCACAACACCCCACCAGCAGAGATATGGCACCACTCAAGAGCAAAGTCTATTGTCAGGATCAAACTTGGAAGCAAACTCTTCAATTTCGTGGCAACTGGAAGCTGCAAGAAGTAGAATTTATCCATTAGCTTGGAAAAGTCGCTTTTGGAGATATGCGCAACAATAGCACCTTTTTGGTTGGAACTCTTGATTGAAACGAGCGACCTGAATCCCACAATGGTACTCAAATATCCCGCCAATCCACCTGGCTTGACGCTAAACAATCTCTTAGCACCGGACAATTTTCCATCCTCCAGGACTGCAGCATATTCGACGTCCAAGCTGCCATCAATCACATAAAATAACCCTGTCTCAAGAGAATCTTGCTCTACCAAGACAGTTCCTGGCTTGTAGAACTTGATTTCAAGATGCTTGCTGAAGGAGTTCTTAACACTTGTGAAATTAACTTCGACCGAGCCAGTTGTCATTCTTCTTCCAGTACGAGGAGGTGGAACACCTAACTCATATTCGGTGTGTGGCTGGGAGTGAAGCATCGACTGGTGAATGGTGTTGTAAAATTTCTGGGAGGGCAGCGAGAAGGAGTTTCTGTGTCTGTCGAAATTCACACTGGATACCGACTCCCACCTTCTTCGTTCAGACAAGGAATCGTAGACATACATCTCACCACTGATTGGGACGGAGTTGTCATTCATTAGGGTGGACAACCCAACCAAAGACGGGTCCAGGGAGAAGTGTCCACTGAGCATTGCCAACAGATGCAAGTTGGTAGGGCTTTCCTCAATTCCCAACAATTTGAACAAATTCTCGACTATTGCAATTCTCAATGATGTTTCCTCGGTTTCTTCTCTTTCGTCCGAAAATGACCTGTCTCTGATATTTTCTTGTTTCCGCTTCGAGTTTTGGGCAGCCTCGTTTGAATAGGCGTGGTCCCCTGCGTCCTCGTGATGAATGTTTCCGGTGGCATATAGATTGTAGTCCGATCTTCTGGATAGTGGAACAGAGGAAAGCAAATCTCCGGGATGGGTGGCTTTAGAACGAGACGCAAGAACGACGTATCTGGAAGAATTTTCACGATTCTGTTTCCTTGCACGTGTGGTTGACTTGGGGAAGATGTTCATGGAGGTGTCAGCCTCCTCCACATCCGAGTCTGCGCGGTCCTTGAAACTTTCAATGACCCCATCGTATAAGTAGCTTGGTAATTTGCATTCTTCGGCCAAAGCATTCAACGCCTTTTCACAGTCGAAGATTTCCTTGGTGAGACCCAAGTAATTGTGCACAGCATTCATCGTCACTTTGTACAATCTGGTGAGCACCATGGTGACGATATGAGACGTTGCTTTCGGGTATTTCGACTGCACTCTCTGAAATGCCACATTGGGAATGATGGCTATGGTGGCAGTAGCAGCATGCTCCCCACTGGCCACGGCTTTTGGTCTGGCAACTATGTCCGGATAATTGCCCAAAAGAGGAATGTTGCCATCGTCGGCTGGAGTTCCCACCAAAGACTCACCATCAGGAAAGACGGTGGCTCCAATAGAAGGAGAGAACGCAGTGGTGTGGCCGTTTTCAGTTTTCAAGTGGTTGACAGGCCCCGGGCTCAAAGAAAATGCCTCGATTGGCGTAGAAGTCCTCAGGAAATTGTCGTTTTTCGCCTTGGGGTGCAAAGGATGAAGGTGGGAAGTCAACTTCGGCGACGAGAGCGGAGAGAAACTGGCCCGGAAGAGATCCAACGTGCTCAACAACGAAGAAAGAGGAGACCCGCTCTTCACCTCGTTGAGAAGCTGGTACTGCTGTTTTCCAATTACCAAAATGTCATCTTTGACGTTTTGGTCATCGTCCTCGTCGAACTCCACCTCCGGCCGGTCCGTGATCTTAGTGTAAACCTGGATGGTGCCCTCCACCACAATGGAAAAGCCCAAACGCTCGTCCAAATACAAGATTTCGTCGGGCAGGAGTTTCTGCGTGGTCATGTTTTTGGTGAGCTCGTGGAAAACCGGCCTTTCCAAGTACCCAAAAACCTTGATGGCACTCAAGAATTCGTCCAAGTAGTTCTTGGAGCGGTCGGCTCCTCGCTGTTTTTTCGTGACGTAGTCGATTCCTCGCTTGAACTTCTGGCTCGTGTCCAATTTGGGCGGTGCCGTGTCCTTGGAGTACTGAGTAAGATACCTGTGTCTCACCACCAAGAAGCAGAGTGAAACCGTGATGGCAAGATACACCAAAATCAGCAGGAGCGACAACGTGACCAGAAAACTCACCTGGAGCATGTTCATGAGAATGGTGGGCACGAGAACAACCACATAGTTCATGATCTTGAAGAAAATCCACAGCCAATACCAGAGAGTTGCTGTGAGCAACGAAATGGAAGAAATGTCTTGGGCAGGGGGCAATATGTTGCGGCTGGAGTCTAAGATCTGCACGGCCGTTGCCAGTATGGGAGTTTCCATGGGCAGTGTAGTATTGCTTGTGGTAGTAGCCCACGTGATTGAAACCAATTCGTTTCCCCAGATTTGATACAGAGTGCACACAGACCAGTCGCAAGATATATTAGACTGGTCGCAAGATATATTAGACTAGTCGCAAGAAATCATTAGACTAGTCGCAAGATATATTAAGATTGGTCGCATATATTAAATGAACAGTCTATTGTTCGGCGGGTTCTTGGTCGTATCCGTCGGGCAAGCAGTTGAATCTGCGCATGAGATTCTCAATGCCGTCCATACCCTTAACAAGCTGGGGCAACTCTGGGCCGTAACTGATTCTGACGTAATTGTACCAAATCACATCCTCCAATCTGCTCAAGTTCTGGGGGTTGATCAAAAAGAAAAAGCCAGGAACGACAATCACCTTCTCGTGGAGACATTCATGGAAGAAGCCAAGACAGTTGCTGAGCTTTCCCGGAAGGTGCTTAAGGTTAAGCCAGAGGTAGAACGTCAGGTTTGGAGTGTTGAGCTCGTCGAAATAGAAGCCCATGGCACTCAATCTTTGGATGATGTAGTCACGCTTCATCTTGAAGTGCACCTGAAGAGCCTTCATTTCCGCCTTCACGGCCAATGGTTTCAAGAAATCCACAGCTGCGTACTGGAACGGCGCATTGGACCCTCCATCCAAGAATGACCCCGCAGAGCTCAAGGCGTTGATGTACTCCTCCGGACCCAAAATCCAACAGATTCTCCATCCGGGCAAACGGAACGCCTTGGTGAGCCCGTTCAAAATGAGCACCGGATCCTTGTTCACGTCCACGACACACTCGGCCGACGAAATGGACGAGCCGGAACAATGGTCGTCGTAGTAGTAGTGCGAGTAGAACTCGTCCATGATCAAAAGACACTTTTCTCTGCAGAGTTTGTGGAGACGGGCCAACTGCCTTCTGGTCATGCACTGGCCGGTGGGGTTTCTTGGGTTTGACGTGAGAAGAGCAGAAACACCGCGCTGGAGTTCCAATTCAATCTGCTTCATGTGCATCTGGTAGTTGTCCTCCTCGTTCAAAGGGACTGGGATGGGTGAGAAGTTCTTGAAAAGAGAAAGCATCTCCGCGTACGCAGTGTAGTCCGGCGTGAAAAACGACAAGTAGCAGTCGCTGATGATCGACGCAATACGAGTCAACCCGGCCCTTCCTCCAGGCACAATACACACATTCTTATACGTGTACTTGGAGTACGAGTGTTGACGGTACGTATCGTTGTAGTAGTGGGCCACCGCCTCGCGCAATTCCTTGATTCCAGCAGTGGGGGCGTATTCCTTGCTGATGTCGGTGATCGGAATCGAAGTTGGTCTTTTGAACGACCCTGGAATGGTGTCTCCATGTTCTGGAGCACCCTGGCCCAAATTGGCCCAGTCGTCGTCTCCATTTCCTTGGAATCCGTACTCGGTGGCTCTTTCTGTGACCCACAAAACGCCGGTGGACGACTGCTTTGTGTTCATGGCCGGCTTGTGGATCTCCTCATTGAACTTTGGCCTAGGAACTGGAATTGGCGAGCTCTCACGCCCGTTTTCCAGGTGTGAGAGCTTCAGGAGCAAGTGCTGCTGGTGCAATTTAGCAGAGCTGGGCATCGCAGGGGTTCTCTGCAGTGGAGTGTCGAAGTACTGGTGGGAGTCTCTTTGAGAAGATTGGTTGGCCAATGTATCCAAGAGAAAAGAGGCACTTCTCCGGAGGGGAGTCGGCAAGGTGGATTCCAACCTCTCAAATTCGGAAACCGATTCGTTTTCGGAGCCGTACAAAGACATGAAGAATCGGTGGTGTACAGTTTTGGGAATGAAGTACTTAAATATTCAGAGTATGTAGGATGTCCTGCAAATTTCATTTATCAGAGAGGGGAGGGGGACATGGGCACGGGTTTGGTTGTTGATTCAGATTTGATTACAACTGACTTGGTTTGAAATTGGAGAGGAAGTATTGGTGAATTGGTTGGTCGTGTACTGGTCTGGTCCTCTACGGGTGCAAAAATGTCTGATTGTGGCCCTTGGAGATAAGAGAATAGGCGCACAATAGGAGGTCTCATGTTCATTTAATCGCCGGATTTTAGGCTCAAGGCGCGATTACATACTTGCAGTGAGGAAGATTTCACTCAAGCAGGCAGATGCCTGTTTGCGTGGATGACAGAAAAGTGTTAGACTGAAATTGACAGTATCTCGGATTTTGGCTTTAGACACTCGAAACGAACTCATTGATGGTTTGTTCTCAAGCCCATTTTGTAAAACATTTCACGAACAAAAAGTGCACATTTGACATAGTTCAAAGATCCGAACAAACCGAGAAGTGCACATTTGACATAGTTCAAAGATCCGAACAAACCGAGAAGTGCACATTTGACATTATTCAAGAGATCCGAACAGACCGAAAAAAGTGTAAATCATATTTCAACCTTGCAAGTTTAATTTCAAACCATAATAACAACCACTACAAAATCATCCAAAACTCCAATCTACACATTGTCTGTAGAATCAAAAAGGTCACTCACCTTTTCGGGCCGAATAACTCCGCACCTCCGATCGCCCAAAGTTCCCGCCAAATGGTGGAGTGGCCCAGGAATTTCTCGCAGGACTAAAAGGTTAGGCCCTTTTTTCGCACCCGCATCCCCGAATCGGGGTCATAAACGGCATTTAGCCAGTCGCAGCTTCTCCGAAGTGCACAAGTAATCTATATATATGGACTGCAATAGGTTTCGGCCTGTGAACGCTGAATCCGACTTTTAATCGAGTCCGAACCCAAACCACACAATTTGGTCTTTCCCCCAATTTGGTCTGTTCTCACAATTTGGTCTGTTCTCTCGGAGGGCCTCCCCACAACCTGTACATTGTTTAGATGATCTCTCTCAATAATTCTTTCGTTACCAACACCTTTATGGGTCAGTCATCGCTGAAACAACCCAAATTTGGGGACCAGTTGACGCCACTGTCGTCGCTCTCCAGTCAAAACTCACGACTCCGCAGGAACCTTCCCAATATCTTTTCTGTTTTGAACAAACAATATTCAGAGACATGGGAAGATGAGCTTGGTGACAGGGACAGAGGGGGGCTTTTTTTGCTGCCTGTTGTTTCCAACGACTCGCAGTTTTCGGCATCTTCGGTCACCGAGAATTTCACCTTGGTGGATCCCCAGGTTGTGAACATGAGGGACTCCGAGAACTTCTCTCCTTTATTGCTGCTTCCAATGGAGATTCTCTACCAAATCATTGAAATCGTCTACTACGACGAGAACACCAGCTCGATTCCTGCCAACTTGGAAAAATTCAGCAAAACTATTCCGGTGTTGCTGAAGACTTTCAACCAGCTTGCGCTTCGTTTCTTGTACAAGTACGCCATCTTCAACAGGCCGCATTCTTTTGAGCGTTTCTTGCTGAACGTCATCAACCAGCCGGACATCGGCCAGTACGTGGAATACATGGATTTCCAGACATTCACCTCGATTGGACTCGGAAGAACGGGCAGAATGAACCAGGAAATCCAAATGGTCACCTCGGCCACCATCAAACTTGCATTGCTGTTGTGCCCCAATTTGATCGAGTTCTTAGCCTCCGAAAACATCCAAGATGACATGGACGTGGCGGTGCTTCTGATGTTGTTCAACAATCTACCCAAGATTCAAGCCATGGATTTTTGCGGGGCCTCCCTGAAGCATTTGGCATTGGCCTTCAACGAGCTTGAAATCATGCCTGTCGAGCTCTCCGAAGCAGACATGGACTCGGCTCTGGTCATTTCCACCAAGACAAAATTGAGTCATCTTTACAAGGTCTCTTTCCATGACTGTTCGAATTTGGCTCCCTCCGTGTTCGAAAAAGTGCTTCCTTACTTAGGAGTTCTTCGTCGCCTTGACTTGAACCACACGTCAATCACCTCTAGCATTCTTCTTTCGCATCTTCCGCAAACGTGCCGGCTCACTCATTTGTCTTTGGCTCGATGCTCCAAATTGACCACGAAGGACTTGATCCAATTCTTGGTGAATCACCCTGCAGTGGCTATGGAGTCATTGCAGTGGCTCAATTTGCAAATTGACTCCAACGTGGTCTCTCCTTTGACCGATGCGTACCTTATGTACACCCTCAACCACTTGAAAGCTCCAGATTTGCGTTATCTCAACTTGGGAGGGATGCCCGTGAACCTGAGAATTCTCCAGTTGATCAAAACCAAGTTTGTCCATTTGGAGAGCTTGACAATCTCTCATTCCACTGTGGAAATGGCTGATTTGAAGAATCTTCTCAAGGATAACACTTCGCTCAAATTCGTCGACCTTACGTCTTGTAAAGCTTTGGACCGGTGGAAGCTCACCAATCTCTTGAAGGACAGCTTTGAGTCAAATCTTGAAGCGATTGAATTCGACTACAAGGTGCTCTTCGATCTAACTGGAGGCAACCATATTCGGGTTGATCCTATTCAAACGAATTTCACTATTCTGGACGACCCGCATCTTCCCCAAATCTGGAAGTTTTACGACAACGAAGGCAGGAGAGCGTGGTTGTATAAGATTGATTCCTCGGACCCATCCTATGACTCTTTGATCGCTGGGAATCCTACACATGTTTCGCAAGCGTCCAACTTGGTCTACTACGATTTGGAAACTGGTGCCAAGATCGAAACAAAGGTATCCAAGCCTTCTTTCCTCAAGTACGCCTCCAGAAAGGTCAACTGTTCCATTGGCTATTATAATCTCAATAATGCCAAAAAGAAGAAGTACTTCAAAGGTGAACTAGCTGAGCTGGTTTGGCCTGTGGAGTTCAGTCAGAGAGGAATCTACAACTACTATTCATTGAATGTGAAGTGAGGATATTTTATAGATCCGCCAGCATGTCTACGAATTACGATCTGCATTCCTAGTTGTAGTCCGTCTACCATAAAATGTGGGGGTACTGCACATAGTTTGACACATTTCAACCGTGACCCGTGGAAAGGTCTCCAGGGGACCCAAATTCGTCAGTTCGTTCCGAGTCAAATCGAACGGAGAAATCGGGACCTGTAGCATCTTTTCCTAACCGAGGCGCGAAATATGCGGGGTGAGTAGATAGAAATATGCGAACTTTCCCAAAGAAGCAACACCTACAGCTTCTTTTCCATGGCCGACGTTACCGAGATCCGCAATCCGTTGAACATTTCCTCGTTGGAAAAGTACCTCACTAGTCTTCCAGGTTCGGCAATTCTTGGCCTGGACGTTCCAGAGTTTCAGGCACCGTTTGAAGTCAAACAGTTCCGTTTTGGGCAGTCCAACCCCACATATCTTGTGGTGGATGGAGCTGGGAAACATTTTGTGCTTAGAAGAAAGCCAACAGCCAATGCAAAGCTCGTTTCAAAGTCTGCTCATGCGATTGAGAGAGAGTTCCACATTCTTAATGGAATAGCAAAATGCAATCAGACTGCAGAAAAGAAAGTTCCTGTTCCGGTTGTGCATCTTCTTTGTGAGGACGAGTCTGTCACAGATGCTGTGTTCTATGTCATGGAATATGTGGAGGGCCGTCTGATCAAAAGACCAGATTTGCCAGATATTGCAGAATCCGACAAGAAAGAATACTGGAGAGCAATCATGGGCACTATCGGTGCAATCCACTCAATTGACTGTTCTCAATTAGTGCAGTACCTTCCCGAGAAACACTTTCCCCAATTTCAGCCCGAGAAGCTTGCCAAAAGCAAAAATGGCCCCACCTACTTCCAAAGACAGATCCGGACATTGACAGCTGTGGCTAACTCACAGGCGAAAACCGTGGATCAGATTCCCTACTTCGACGAAATGTCCAAATGGATGTTGGCCAAGGCACCCAAAGATCCAGCGGATTTGACTCTCATCCATGGAGACTGCAAAATCGACAATTTTCTCTTCCATCCTACAGAGCCGAGAGTCATTGCTGTATTGGACTGGGAATTGTGCACGTTCGGTCATCCTTTGTTTGATTTGGCCAATTTCCTCCAGCCTTTCATTCTTCCTAACAAGTTGAACAGATACCTTTTTCATCCTGAAGAAATTACCATGGGAAGAGAAGAGCCAGGTGCAGAAAAATTGGTTTACGATCATTTGTATCTTTATCAAACCATCCTCGGGCATCCTTGGAGTGAGAAAGATCCAAAGAACAATCCAATCGACTTGTGGAGAGTGGGCATAGTCTTTGGTCTCTTGAGATTATGTGTAATTTCTCAAGGTGTGGCTATGCGAGTTAAGAAGGGCACTGCTAGTTCTGCTGCTGCTGCGGGTTATGCACAATTGTACAAGACCCTCAGTGTTTTGGCTATGGAGGTAGTGGAAGAATCCCGTCAAAACAAGATTTAGTTCAGATATGGTAGAATTGTCGGGGTATGCACATCACTTTCTTATCCGGACTTAGGCATCAGATGTAGCTCTGACAGGAGTCAAGGGCAACTACTTGGATGTGCAGCCAGTTTGGCATGCTTCAAACACCCGTACCTCTAAAGATGGATTAAGGTTCATCAATCTACAATCTGAGTCGCTATCATGCCCTTGGTGACCTTTTCAGAACTCGACGGCGAGTTCCTGAATTCTATAATAAGATGTCCATTTGCAGAATGCAAAACCCGTATCATAGCCTTGAAGCCCATTCTTGAATCCACCAAAGTGGAATTGAAAAATGCTCCACTGATGGCTAACAAATCCACGAATTTCTTCAGAGTTGACGACGTGTGGGATTTCGACAATATTGGGGTTTCCAGAGTCGCAGCTGAGCTAGAAGCCAGCGAAGAAGTTGGCCAACTAGCGAAAGTTGAGAGGTTGCTAGTGTGTGGAGAATGCGACAAAGGACCAATTGGGTTTGCTGGATACCAGAATGCAGAGGAGACAGATGTCAAGAAATTGTGTTACTACTTGTCGTGTGAGAGTGTGCTCTACGACACAGAATAGATATTGCATCTTCATTGGCTCATAATCGTAACAACTTGAGGAGACAGATGCAAGAAATTGTGTTACTACTTGTCCTCTACAACAAATAGATATTCCATGCATTTATTCAATCTTAACATTCTACAACTTGATGAGACAGATGTCAAGAAATTGTTACTTGTGCGAAACTCTACAACAAATAGATATTCCATACATTTATTCAATTCATAATCATTAACATTCAACAATTTGTCAAGTAATTGTGCTACCACTTGTCGTGCGAAAGTCCTCACGACACAGAGATATTCCATGCATTTATTCAATCTTAACATTCTACAACTTGATGAGACAGATGTCAAGAAAAGTGCTACTTGCAAACTCTAGACAAATAGATACCATACCATACATTTATTCAATTCATAATCATTAACATTCTACAACTTGGCACCAGGTTGCAACTCCTTGGCAATGCCCACAGCAATGTGTCTGGCACAGGCCATGGTGGAAATCATGGGGTTGGCTCCGGACGCAGTGGGCAAAACACTGGCATCCGCAATGTAAACGTTGTCACACTCAAAGAGCTTGCCCTTGGTGTCGCACGCTCCGTAAGCAGGACCCTTTCCACTCATCCGGCAAGTACTCATCTGGTGAGCGGATCCGTAGCTGGATCCGTACGCCGTCAACGGAGTGTTTGCCATGATCTTGCGCCAGGCCTGGTAGTCCTTGTCGTCAACAGAACGCTGTTCCTTTGGCTTGTTGCTGCGGAAAACCTCCACCTTGTGATACGGGTGGATGATTTCCTTGGCTCCCTCCACATAGATGATGTCTGCCGTGACCAACATGGCCTGGAGCATGGCATCGCGGTCGTACTTGTTCACGGTGTAATCCACCTCCAACGCCTCGGGCTTGGACTTGTCGTAGGTGACGGACCCCGACAGCGTGTCCCTGTCCAAGATGATGTAAGCTCCAATGCCTTGGTACTTCAACAAGTCCTGGCGAATCTGGCTGGAAGAATGCCACGGGTAGAACACCGACTCGAGCGTGGGCGTGTGCAAGAGAGTCTCGATCTTGGCTCCATGGTTCTTTCCGTCCAAGTCGTCGGCCTGCGTGCACACGGAGGTCATGATCGATTGGTAGTGCGGGTCTGTCTTCTTGTCCCAGTATCCCATCATGGCCGAGATCGGGTGCATTTTGAGGTTCTTGCCGATGTTCTTATTCCTGAACCCAGACTTCTCCAAGAGCACCGGCGTGTTCAAGGATCCGCCCGCAATCACATACTTCTTGGGGCCGCGGATGGTGAAGGTGTTGCCGGTCCTGCGATCCACGCACTGGAGCCCTACGGCCACGCCCTTTTTGCTTCTCAAGATTTTTTCCACACTCACCTGGTCCATGAACTCCGCACCGTGCTCCAGGGCATCGCGCAACCAGTTGACCAACGAGCCTTGCTTGACTCCCCACTTGCATCCCAAGTGGCACATGCCGCATGAGTGGTTTTCGTGCACACCGTTGTTCTGAGGCACGACCTTGGCAGTGTAGCCCAATTTACTGGCCCCGTCCAAAAGAACGGCGTTGGAGTGCGAGTGCGAGATGTGCTGGTCCGACGCACCCATCTGTTTGAGAACGTAGTCCATGTCGTTGTCGTAGGCCTCGGTCGCAACCCAATCCACGCCGTAGTCGTCGTACCACTCCTTTCTGACCTTGAACGGCGTCTTCAAGCACGCAGACCAGTTGACAGTCGAGCCTCCTCCAAATGTGGAGCCGGCCAAAATCAAGCACTGCGTGTTGGTGCTGGCCATCAGGCCGGCGCCCTCGTAAAGCTCCTTGTACCCCGTGACCTCGTTGAACTGGAACTCGCTGGGGTGGAAGTACTTTCCTTTTTCGAGCACAAGAACCTTGGCCCCCGCATTCAGCAAAGTGTGAGCAACCACACCGGCACCGGAACCCAGGCCTACAATCACCGCATCTACATTGGGCAAGTAAAGCTCCACGCCATCCAGCAGCGGAGGGTCCATCATCTTGTAACGGAATTGGTCGAGCTCGTGGCCCTCGTAAAGAGTCTCTCTCGTGTCGGTTTGGGGACGGTCCAAAGCCTCCAAATGGAGTGGGGGACAAGTTCTCTGAAAGGTGGAGACGGTGAGCCCAAACACGAGACGGAAAATCCGTTGCTTGAATTCCAAGGGCAGGTCTCTCCACGACAAGAGCAATTTCTCTCTTTGCGCGAGATCCATCTCAGTCACCAACGTGGTGGTGCCTGTGAGAACCGGAGAGAGCACTCTCAGGCTCAAGATGTTCGTCAAGATGCAGAACATGCGCACAGACAGCGTGGTGTTGGAGGAAATGGTGTCCAAGATGAATTTTCTGAACGCAGGATTGTCCAGTGGTTTGGTGACCTCCCGAACATACTGGTCGAGTTTTTCATTGGCAAAGGCCGGATCCAAGTAGGGTCTCACGGTCTCGGGCGAAACCTCGTGGATAAGGCCGTCGGCGAGAGCCACAAATATGTCGAGGTGGCTGTCTTCGATCTTGTCCGGAAGAAATGAAGCCATTTTTTGGGTGGTGCTGAATCTCCGGATTCTGTGCCTTTATAGTGTCCCACAAACTCCGGTGCGCTCGCTTGTGAAAATGGCTCTCAGTGCGCAATTATTTTAGAGGTGGATCAGTCTTGAAGTGCACATGCTTCTGCAGGCCCATTTGAGAGGGGAGGCGGAAATGTTGGATGAACGGTGGTTTAGGGTGGCACCATATGGCTCTTTGTTTGTGAAATGGTCTGATTCTCTGATCTTACTTCTGTGGGATCATGAATCATGTGAATGTGTTTCACTGGCTGCAAGTCTTCATTGAATGCTTCCTCAATGTGCGAGTTGTCTGATTGCTTCCTCAATGTCCAAGTTCTCTGTTATCTCCGGTCGCGTAAATATCTGGGGTGCATGGCATGTTGCTAGAAATAATTATTCGACATCACGATAGGATGACAATTTTGACACCCAGCTCGTATGTCAAATCTCAATTGACACATTCAGCCCCACTTTATAGTTCCGCAGTACTGCATTTGGGATTCTAATTTGCAACTGCTCAGTGCACCTTGCAGTCTGGTATCCATCAAGGAAGCTGCAGGCTGCAGACATTGGGGAAACTTCGCAACAATAGGCATGATGTAAATCGAGTTCACAATTGAATGGGCGGCTTGGTCCTGTTCTCGATTTGTAACTACATTTGCATTCTGAATTTCGTCAAATTGTTATTTACTGCTTCTGCTCGATGTCGGAATCAAGGGATCCATCGGCAACTTCGTCGTTGGCGTGGGTAGTGCCGCGGTTGTACTCGATTTCGTACTTCTCCATAGCAAACTTGTGGGCTCTCCAAGCTGGAACCTCGAACAAGTAGTCAATGGCCTCCAATGGAACATTCTTGGTCTCAGGGTAGATGAAGTAGACCGCAATTGGGAAGATGAGGGAGCATGCGGCAAACAAGAAGTAGATACCGTAACCCATGGCTTCCAAAGCCTGGCCAGTAAAGTGACCCATGATGAAAGCCCAGAACCAGTTAGAAGAAGCATTGACGGCCTGAGCAACCGTTCTGACAGACTGAGGGAAGATCTCAGAACAGATGACCCAAGGGGTACCGTTCCATGTCATTCCGTAAAAGATGGTCCAGATGTAAATCATGGCTTGGGCTGCAGTGCCACCGGGGGTACTGCCGGTGTCACCAGCAGCCAATCTTGCGGCTGGGTTGGCAATCTTGATGTAAGCACCGATGTACCACATGCAAATCGAGCAAGGGAGAGCGATGTAGATAAGACAGATACGACGACCAAGGAGATCGACCAAGAAGAACACCCAGAACACGGAAGCAACTCCCTTCAAGACACCGAAAATACCAGTGGAGAGCAATCCGGCGTTGGTGCCGTTGACACCAAGCGACTTGAAGATGGTTGGAGAGTAGTAGGTGATGGCGTTGATTCCGAAACCGTTCTGCATCATGAACAAAGCAGTAGACATCAACAATCTCTTCATCAACACCTTGGAGGTGAACAACTTCTTGATGGGAGCAAAGAAGCCTCTGCCGGTGGAGGCAAAGTTCTCTTCAATGGCCTTGCAAATGTTGTCCATTTCGTGCAACGAGTATGGGTGGTCCTCGGACAAGCCTCTGATGGTCGCCAAGTTCTTTCTGGCCAAGTCAATCTTGCCTCTGGTAACGAGGAATCTTGGGGATTCTGGCAACAAGAAACACAAAGCGAAGAAAATACCGGAGGGAATCAACTGGATGGCGAACGGAATGAGCCATTGCGTTCTGTTGGAAGGAAGGTTTTGCAAGACACCGTAGTTGATCCAGTATCCAACAATACCACCGACCTGCCAAGAGACCTCCCAGCATCCAACCAACTTACCTCTGATGGCAGCAGGAGAGATTTCAGACACGTAAATTGGAGCCAAGCCGGAACAGCCACCGATACCAAGACCAGTCAACACTCTGCCGGCGTAAATGGCACCAAGGCCTGTGTGCGAGTTGGAAACCAAAGAAATAGCAGCACCGAAAGTCAAGAGGAATCCAGATGCGATCAAACCAATCTTTCTGCCCAAAAGTTCACCCACTGGGTAGAAGAGGAGACATCCAAAATAAGCACCGGCCTGGAAAACAGACACGACATTGGCTGCAACGTCGGTCTGCTCCTTGGCGGACATTTTGGTCAAACCGAATTCGTCACGGAACGAGTGCAAAGCCACGGTTCCTCCGATGAATCCGGCATCGTAACCAATAATAACGGCAGCAGAAGCGGCCGTGATGGCCAAAAGAACGATCTTGGCGTTGTAGATCTCGTCAGGAATGGGGATTCTTTTCATTTCCTCTTCTTCTCTGACGGAGCGAATTGACATGGTGTCGCCAGCATGAGACAACTGTCTCTTCAACTTGTTCATAATTTGAACCATTTTGATTTTCTCAGGAAGGTAGGACACGTATGTGTCTTTGAGCAGCAGGTGGGAAGCAGGTGGGTGACCGAACAGAAACGGAAAGATTCGAAAATTTTTTTTTCCACAAATAAAACACCGAGAGTTGGGTGTTGTGGAATGTTTTTATAGACTGGTGCAAGCGAAGCGGATGGAGTAAGCTTGAAATGTGATGATACCAAAGAGAAGGAGCGGTGGCCGGACTTATATAGGAATCCCGCAGACTGCAAGGTTTGGTGGAAGAGAAGTTTCCCGCTGGGTGCAGTCTAAAAAGAACGGTTTTTCCCCGCACAAAAGGAAGACCCGCTACCAGGCCCAATCTTGGACTTATCCTTGAGGTGAGGAGACCCCTATCCGGGGAAGCCTTTGTTCGGGGCAGGATTTTTCAAGTCTGGGGTACTTTAGTGCTCTTGCTTTTACGAGTGCTCGCAACGAGATCTGGGGTAACGCGAAGAGATGCCCCACTATTTTCGGAGAAGACGCACGACTTGTTCCAGCTCGAGGCTACTGGCCAAATTGGCAGATAGAGAAGTGAAACAGATTCTGGTGATTTGCCTGAATCTGAAGAACGGATCAACTGCTGTGTAATTATCCGTAGTATTTTGCAACTTACGTGCCCCACCAGAAACAATGCGATGCCAAGATGGGGCATTTCTTTTTCGCTTCTGATTGGCCGTTTCAGCCTCGCGGAAACAGCGAAAATTTTCCACAACAAGGATCCCACCGAGTCTTGGAACGGGATATCCGAGTCTTGGAACGGGATATCCGAGTCTTGGAACAGGACCTCCGAGGGCACTTGCATGTCAGGGTGCAATGCAAGTCCGACCGTAATTGCTTTCTGGGGAAGATATTGGAGTGCATATAGGACGGTGCAGGGTAATGGTTTCTCCGGAAGCAAATGCTCTTCCTGCCCCACTAGATATCGTTTACCCCAGAATGTGGGGATTGTGTCCTGCAATGCTGCGATTGGTCCTGCAATGATTCGGCGATTTAGCCCTGCAATGGTTCGTTCCGACAATGATTGCCAGAATCTTGCGTATGGTAATGTAGATGGATCGGGATCTGCGTACTGCTTAGTGATTCTGGTTCTGGGAATGTTCCCGTACTGATTCGGGTTCTGGAGGTACTGGTTCTGGTTCTGGTTCTACGTTCTGGTTCTGGACGCCGCTAGTCGAGTAATTACTCCAGGCATCACTCGGTATTCTCTTTCCCCTCTGGAAATGGGTGCGGCTGTGATCGTCCGCCCAATGTTCCCCACTGAACACTGCATACACCGGGTTTATACTGCATTCACCGGATTTACACTGCATACACCGGGTTTCTGCTTTTCTTTCTCTTCCTGCACTACATGGACTCTTTAGCAGGCTACGGTTCTTCAGACGACGACGAACCCCATCACGTGCTTCCGCCAGTGCTGTATCTGGAGAACTACGCCATGAACCAACGCAACTTGGTTTCCTGTTTTCCGTATGTTCCCTGGAATCCTTCGCCTGCCATACTACAGAACCTCAGACAATGCTACAAAGGAGCCCTCGCCCAGATCGAGAAAGATATGCCCGAGATGAATTCCCGATACCTGTGGGGCTTTTCGGGTCAGCCGCAACAGTCGCATCCCAGTAGCAGATTTGCCCTCTCTAACGTCAAGTCCATCACTGGCCTCCATGTGACGTTATTGCCCAATGTCATGATAAAAAAACACAGGTACGACCAGTACCTGCGCAACTTGATGCAGGCAGTCAGATCGGTGCCCATTCCCCCTCTGCTCGTCATGGAAGTGCCTCCAAGCAAGTTGGACATAATGCTAGGAACTGCACCCAAGAAATGTCTGTCACTACGAGTCAACCCAACTTTGCGCACCTTCATGAGCTCGCGAACGGGTGCGGTGTTTGTGTCGGTCGGGATTTGCGACTTAATAGAAAAAGAGAGGCTGCCGGAGTTCCAGTACTTAAGAGCACTCACCAAAGTGTGCTGGGAGCAGGCCGAGTTGCTAGATGGGAAGTACCCCAATATCGAGCCCTTCCTGAAACAGGAAAAACTTCCCGACGGGCTTCCGTGGTTCAATTTCCATGTCACCATTGCCGTGGGCGAGCCCAGGATGTTTGAGCACAGATTGACCCCGGAAGAATTTGACCACCTCCGGCTGGTGGTGCAGGAAGCCGAAGTACTGCAATTCGCACAGGCCTTGACTATAGACTTGGACACGTTCATTTTGAATGGTGGCGACAAAATAGCCACCACGAGTCTTGTCTAGCCACCACGAGTCTCGTCTAGCCATCACGAATATTGTCTATCCACCACGAGTCTTGTCTAGCCATGCTCTACGTAATTGTGACTTCAAACATTTCGCCTTTCGGATGTAGTGGAGCTGCCTGCGCACAGGCTAAAACGAGCACCAAAAATTGTGGACCAGAAACCACCATGGCCAGAAAATCTGACAAGCACGAGAAACAGCTCATAGACATTGTCAACAACAGAAACAATGGCAACAAGTGTGGCGAGTGCAACTCCGACTACCCCACGTGGGCTTCTTGGAACCTCGGCATCTTATTGTGTGGACGGTGTGCCAACATCCACAAGAAGGTGTTATCTGTGAACGGCCCACAGGGAGGGCCGATCTCAAAAGTCAAGTCTTTGACGTTGGAGCAGTGGTCCGACGAGCAGATCGATGCGTTGAGAAGAGGAGGGAACAAAAGAGCAAAGAGCAGATGGAACCCCAAAAGGGCCCCGTTCCCCCACGACGACGATGACGACACTCCAGTGGAGGAGTACTTGAGAGACAAATACGTTTACGGCCGGTTCCGGGATGACAGAATTGAAAACGACGACTACGAGGGCCGGTTCTCGGAAGACAGTGAAATTCCGGGCAAAGGTTCCAGATCCAGACTGTCCACGGTCAACAGCATGACCGCAAGCAGACTGAGAGCCAACTCGCGGCTGGTGCCCAGGTTGTCGCACCGAAAACTCACCAACTTTGAGCAGACGCAGTACCAGTCCCAATTGAGAAAGCTCATGGCTTTTGGGTACAGCGACCGCGAATGCGCATTGGAGAGTTTGATCTTGAGTGGGGGAGACATTGAATTTGCGTTGGACATCTTGGACTACGATGCCAAGATCAATCCGACTCTGGCTGAAATTCCTCCGGACTTGCCCAAAAGACCGGCAGCCACCAGTGCTTCGGCAACATTTTCCGCTCCAGTTTCCGCTCCAGGTTCGGCCCCAGCTTCCGCCTCCACTCCTGTTCTGAGCGACTGGTGGGGGGCCCAGGCTCCACAACCCCAGGTGCCACAAGTGCAAGTCCAGTCTGCGCAATTGGGCCAGCCTCAGATTTATCAGTACACTGATCCCATCACCGGCCAGGTTTCGTACGTTGACGCCAACGGCCAGCAGTACTTGGATCCTAACAACCCCCAGCACCAGACTTTGTTGTACCAGCAAACCAATCCACAGCTTGTGGCGCAACAAACCAACAAACAAAGCATTTTGGCTCTCTACAACCAGCCAGCAGGACAGCCGCAGACGCAGCAGCCTGAAGCCACTGGTTTCCAGCCTCAAGCCACTGGATATCAGCAGCAAACGTCCGGATTCCAGCTGCAACAGGCGACGGGATTTCAGCCGCAACAGGCGACGGGATTCCAGGTCCAACAGGCGACGGGATTCCAGGGATTTGGACAGAACAGTCAACCCCAGCAACAATTTGGACAGCCCCATCAAACTGGGTTCTTCGTGGCACTGCAACAGCAATTCCAGTATGGCCAGCCCCAGCAACAGTATTTTAGGTGATGACGTTATGTAAAAATAGATTGCTAGCAAAGAAGATTTTCGGGGCTGTAGGTGCAAAAAGAAATGCCTTCAGCCAGATTTGAACTGACGATCTCCTCATTACTAGTGAGGTGCCTTACCAACTTGGCCATAAAGGCTGTTTTCTTGAAAAAGAAATATATAAACGTCCCCTATTTTAGGTAGTGAGCTGAAAAATATGCCAAAAGAGCGTAATCCCGGACATACCCAGCTGTTTTCTCTGGCTTCAGGTTCAGAAAGTGGTATTTTCGTGAATACTTCGGTATTTGGCCGTTTTTCATGAATTATCCCATTCTGGAAGAAACTGAGCTGAGGCCGAGACTGGAATACCGTCACCTCCTCAAACGAGATAGAATATATTGCATTAGACAATAATTAGACTCTGCTGGAGCTTCCAATCTGCTGAGCTGGAAGATCTGATAGTGGTCTGGCATATAGCCAGTGAGACACATGTTCTCCATTCACTTAATCCTGTGATCTGACAAAGTCAAAGGCTGCGTGTGAGAGTATTCGGAGGAGCCGATGTAATATACGATCTTTCCTTGGCTGGGCAGTTGCCCTTTCTTCTTTTTTCAACCACTTAAGGACTGAGATTCCGATGGGTAGTGAGAGTTCAGGCACTAAACTGCCCATAAGCTTTTCAAGGAGTACACCCGGTCTTCCTTGAGATGTGCAATACGGTATTCTTGAACGAAATGTTCGTTTAAAGTATTCTTCAATTTTCTATTGGACTGGAATATTCGTAGGACACACAATTCTTTTGCGAAATATTCCAGATCTGCATTTTGCACCCAACAAAAAAGTTCATGGAAAATTGAAATTGACTACAAGATCGATGAATTCCCCAAACCACACCATAACTCAATCAATGAAAGCAAAATGGCCTATCACCCCATCTCGTGATCTTAATCGAGTTCAAAGATCACCCCACTGATGCTCTGGAGAAATAGACATATGCACGGACTGCATATTCTAGAAGATTCTAGTACGATCGCGAAGGTTCGATGTTCCCCACGAATAGTATAAGTACCTCACTGTGCTCCATTATTTTTCCAGACAACTTTCTCAATATGGATGAAACTCAATTCACAGACAATGCTTTGCACATCATCAAGAGAGCCACTGAATTGGCCACAGAGAGTGCTCACTCTCAAGTGGTTCCATTGCACTTTCTAGCAGCAATGGTTCCTACTGACGAAGAAAACTCCACACAATATTTGAAAACATTGATCCAGAAAGCCCGGTACGAATGGGCAGACTTTGAGAGGATCGTCAACAGACACTTGGTCCGTTTACCTTCACAGAGTCCAGCTCCTGATGAAGTCAGACTTAGTTATGCTGCAGGACAGATGATTAACAATGCCCTCAAGATCAAGGCTCAGCAGAAGGACAGCTACGTTGCACAAGACCATATTTTGATGGCCCTTTTGGAAGATTCCTCCATCAAGGACATCTTCAAAGAAGCCAACATCAACACCCAGACTGTCAAGACACAGGCCCTAGAATTGAGAGGAAACCAGAGAATCGACTCCAGACAAGCCGATTCCTCAGGCTCCTACGAATTCTTGGGCAAATACTGCGAGGACTTGACCGAAAAGGCCAGAGAGGGAAAAATCGACCCTGTCATTGGCAGAGAAGAAGAAATCAGAAGAGTCATCCGGGTGTTGGCCAGAAGAACGAAATCCAACTCGGTGTTGATTGGTGAAGCCGGTGTGGGTAAGACCTCCATTGTGGAGGGTGTTGCCCAGAGAATCATTGATGGAGATATTCCAACCATCTTGGCAAACTCCAGACTCTTCGCTTTGGACTTGGGTGCCTTGACCGCAGGTGCCAAGTACAAGGGAGAGTTCGAAGAGAGAATCAAGGGTGTTTTGAACGACATTGAAAAGTCGAACGAAATGATCATTCTTTTCATCGATGAGATCCACATGTTGATGGGTGACGGTAAGTCTGACGCAGCCAACTTGTTGAAACCTATGTTGGCAAGAGGTGCCTTGCACTGTATTGGTGCCACCACGTTTGCAGAGTACCGTAAATTCATCTCCAAGGACGGTGCTTTCGAGAGAAGATTCCAGAAAATCGATGTTCCTGCTGCCACTGTTCCTGAAACCGTTGCTATTTTGAGAGGCTTGCAACCCAAGTACGAAATCCATCACGGAGTTCGTATTTTGGATTCTGCCTTGGTTTCTGCTGCCCAGTTGGCTTCCAGATATTTGACATACAGAAGCTTACCTGATTCTGCCGTTGATTTAATCGACGAGACCGCTGCCACCGTTGCTGTGCAAAGAGACTCCAAGCCAGAAGAAATGGACAGCTTGGAAAGACTGTTGCACTTGGTGGAAGTTGAGATCAACGCTTTGGAGAGAGACAAGGACGCTGACTCCAACTCGCTCGAACGTCTTGAACAGGCCAGAAAGAAGAAGGCCGAATTGGACGAAAGATTGAATCCTTTGAGAGAAAGATTCAACCAAGAGAGAAAGGGCCACGACGAGTTGACCACGCTCAAGAGAAAGTTGGACGAGTTGGAAATCAAAGCACAGGATGCAGAGAGAAGACGTGACAATGCGTCCGCTGCCGACTTGAGATATTTTGCTATTCCAGATGTGATCAAGCAAATCGAAGAGTTGGAAGTGAAAGTCGCAGAAGAAGAAACCACAAGCTCGATGTTGAGCAATGTGGTCGGGCCCGACGCTGTGGCTGAGACTGCCGCCAGATTGACCGGTATTCCAGTGACCAAGTTGACTCAAGCTGAAAATGCCAAGTTGATCAACATGGAAAAGGTGTTGTCTGCCGAAGTTGTTGGCCAAGCAGAAGCAGTGAAGGTTGTTGCTAATGCTGTCAGATTGACGAGATCTGGATTGGCCAACCCAAACCAACCAGCGTCGTTCATGTTCCTCGGATTGTCCGGCTCAGGTAAAACCGAATTGGCCAAGAAAGTTGCTGGATTCCTCTTTGCTGACGAAAGAGCCATGATCAGAATCGACTGCTCTGAACTCGGAGACAAATGGTCTGCATCCAAATTGCTTGGTGCCGCTCCTGGTTACGTGGGATACGAGGAAGGAGGAATTCTTACGGAGGCCGTTTTGCGTCGGCCCTATTCTGTGATCTTATTCGATGAGGTCGAAAAAGCAGCTCCAGAAGTCTTAACCGTGTTGTTACAGATTTTGGACGACGGAAGAGTCACGTCATCTCAAGGTAAAGTGATCAATTGTTCCAACGCAATTATCATCATGACATCCAACTTGGGGGCTGAATACATCAATGCTTCCAAGGGCACAAAGATAGATGATCTGACCAGGGAATTAGTGATGCAAGCTGTGAGAAGCCATTTCAGACCAGAATTCCTCAACCGTATTTCTTCGATGGTTGTGTTCAACAGATTGTCCAGAAAGGCCATTGCCAAGATCGTTCGGATCAGAATCGAAGAGATACAGAAGAGATTTGCTGCCAATGGCAAGTCAGTCAGTTTGGACGTGGACGACTCTGCTTTGGAGTACTTGTGCACGTATGGATACTCTCCAGATTTGGGTGCAAGACCTTTGAACCGTCTTATCCAAAGCGAGATCTTGAACAAGTTGGCCATTTTGTTGTTGAAGGGCCAGGTCAGAGACAAGGAAGTGGCTCGTGTCGTCTGCGGCACTGATGGATTGGATGTTCTTCCAAACCATGACGCTGAAGACTATGAAATGGTTGACGAAGACGACTGGATGGACAGCGATGATGAAGTTGTTGATCTTGACTAAGATCAGGTAAGGATATAAAATGACATTTTAATTGAAAATTACGATGACTCAGCGTAGGTACTCAGATTTGGGTGCAAATTGGTGCGAATATTATTTCAGTGCAAGTGACAGAGATCCCCCACATCTGCACAACAGAACTTCAAATTGAGAAGCAGAAAAGACAGTTGGGAACCTAACACAATGACGACTTTGCTATCAGCCTCCACCAGAAATCGCCATAGATGGACATTCGTTCCACTCTTCTGGTTTTCGCACGCACCTTCTCATCTTAAGAAAGAAAAAATAATTTTTAGTCACCTACTACTATTAACAAAATGGCTTCCAGAACCCAATTTGAAAATTCCAACGAAGTCGGTGTCTTCTCCAAGTTGACCAACTCGTACTGTCTTGTTGCTGTTGGTGGATCTGAAAATTTCTACTCCGCTTTCGAGGCAGAGCTCGGAGATGTTGTTCCTATTGTTCGTACCACCATTGCTGGAACCCGTATTGTCGGAAGAATGACCGCAGGAAACAGACGTGGATTGTTGGTTCCAACCCAGACCTCGGACCAAGAACTAATGCATTTGAGAAACTCGTTGCCAGACACGGTGAAGATCCAGAGAGTTGAGGAGAGATTGTCTGCTTTGGGCAATGTCATCTGTTGCAACGATTACGTTGCTTTGGTTCACCCAGACATCGAAAGAGAGACCGAAGAGTTGATTGCCGACGTCTTGGGTGTCGAGGTGTTCCGTCAAACCATTGCAGGAAATGTGTTGGTTGGTTCGTACTGCTCCTTGTCTAACCAAGGTGGATTGGTCCACCCTCAAACATCCATCCAGGACCAGGAAGAATTGTCCTCGCTTTTGCAGGTGCCTTTGGTGGCTGGAACTGTCAACAGAGGTTCTTCTGTTGTTGGTGCTGGTATGGTTGTCAACGACTGGGTTGCTGTCACCGGTTTGGACACAACTGCTCCTGAATTGTCTGTGGTGGAGTCTATCTTCAGATTGCAAGATGCTCAACCGGATGCTATTGCCGGAAACTTGAGAGATACGTTGATCGAGACCTACTCTTAGGTGATTGCATAGGCAAGTATAGCTTGCTCCACTAACCTGAGGACATAGGGCTTCTTGTGTCCTCCATCATGTGGCTCTGAAGCACGAAGGGCGTTGCTTCCTGGCATCTCTGTATATTAGACTTCAATATAACTACGGGCAAAAAGTTTGGGGTAATAATGCGGACTGCTCTCCAGGGTACGATGTGTCAGATTCTCTCGTGCGGTTTTACATCGTTCTATTGTGAATGGTTCTGGTTAAGCTTTCTCCATATTTTGCACCCAAATAGGCATATTCGCACCTCTTCAAGCCTCTCTTAACCGAGGCAATAGATGCTCGATCCAACTTCGTCGCACAACCACGGCCCAGAATGAAATTTCCTCCGTTCATGTTGCCCGTTGTCACATTGCCAATGCTTCGGAATCCTGTCCTATTACCCAAACGGGACAAGTAATCTGTCAGATCGGGCATTTCCTGTATGCGGCGCTTTCCTAACATGGAAAGACTACTTTTCATGCGCTTCTAGTTATAAAAAACCACTGTGCTCTCCACAATTCAACCTCACCATGGATTTTTACGGCATCCGGCGAGGAGCCATTCGCTCCGAGGCCTATAAGAAGTTGGCCAAGCTTGCCGTGGAAAACGTGCCGTCGAGTTTGTCGGAACTGCAGAGCGATAACTTCTCCACATTGTTGAAGTCCACCTCCAAGTCCAAGGAATTGTCCCTGGTTGCCATTTCGATGCAAGAGTTCGAAGTTTTGTTGGCATTGTGTGAGGCCACGACGTCGGAAATGAAATTTCCGAAACAGGCCGAGATCTTGACCTCCAAGTTCCATCCTTATTTGCTCGAATTGCCCCACCAGCAATTCTCCGAGGCTGTCTACGAAAGCTTGGGCAGAGTCTCCCCGTGGTTTGTGGTCGGAGAAAAACTCGCCCTGGCCTTGGTGACCTTGGCCTTCAAGTTCGACAGCCAATTGTTGGACTCGGTGGTGAACATTTTCTCTGAGTTTGTGGAAAAGTTCTTCCGCAACAACAACCACGAGTTGTCCGACCATTTGACGTTGCTCGGAGTGATGTCTGGATTCACCAAGAACGCTCGCATCTTCACTGCCACCCCGGATGCATTCAAGGTTTTCACTATGTTGGACAGTTGCATTGACAACTTCGACTTTTTGCAGGAAGTCGAGGCTTACTGCAGTTCTGTGGAAAACCAGGCTGACATTCGTCACTACTTGGACCACGACTCCGTGGCCGACTTTTCTCCCATTTTGTACGTTGAAGCTTTGGGGAAATTGATGTACTCCATTACAAACAGCATTTTGGGCAACCTGAATGTTCCTTTGTTGGACTTTTTGTTGTCGAAGGTGGCCGAGGAGCACGATGACAGCGATGGAGGAGTTGTTCTTAACGGTATTGCGAATGGCTACTTAAATGGCAATGCCAGCTTCAGCAGCGGCGAACTGGTTGAAGAAAGCTTTGGAACTTTGCATCTTTCTCAGTACCAAACTGACTTGGTCAAAACGTTGTCTGAAATTGCCGTAGCCAAGTTGGAATTGTTGGACCGTGGAGAGACGTACATCGTGTACTCCACATATGCCAGATTGAAGCTTGGCTATTTGGCGAAGAGCCAGTTTTTGCTGGTTATTGCTTGCGGAACATGCACTGATGTGGTAGACACCAAGGTCGCTAGGAAAATCTTCCAGAATTCCATCAGCATCTATGATGTTATGTTGGATCTCAATCTCGGATCTAGTGTTATCCAATTGGGCTCTTTGCTTGTTTTCAGGGAGCCCTCGGTGGGTTCTTCTTTGACTAGAGCGTTCACTTCCTTGGTTGCAAACCCTAAATTGAACGCTGTGTACTGTCAAATTGCTTCTAAAAGTGTTGGTCTTGCCAGCAAGGTTTTGTCGCAGGATGCAGTTGTGACTACAATCTACGCTTTGACCAACTTGCTTTTTGTTGGAAATGACGGATTGCAATTGCAGGCTCGCTCCAGAAGAAGCACTGGTTTGACCTCGGAATCAATCAATGGACACGCTGAGGCTAATCCACACCGTCTCATTAGAAACAACACGTTGCTGAAAAGAAATAGCATTAGTCTTGACAAAGAGGCTGTTAGCTTCAACGAGCAGGAGTACAAAAAGGTCTGTGAAAATGCTGTCACTGCCATCAGCGAGGTGGTCGCTGCCTGCGGTGATGAAAGTGTCAGCACCTTGGCCGTTACTATCTTGTCGCAAAAGACCCTCAAATTGAACACCACCGTGGCTCCTTTGTTGCTTAAGGGCTTGGTTTCTTGTGCTCCATACTTGCCAAAGAGAGAGTTTCTCATTTTGGTGAAATTGCTTCACAGGTTGTCGTTGGACGCATTCCTGACCAAAAACTCGGAACTCTTGGGCATTCTCCTTGCCTCGAGATCCGACTTGTCTAAAAGATTGAAACAATCGAACCCATTGTTTATGGTGTACTTGTGGGAAATGTTGTCTGCCATTATTAGCAAAGGTGATGTTCAGGTCTTGGATCATCACCGGTCTCATAATGAAATCAGTGCTATCGGTGACCAGATTTCTCTTTACTTGAAACCTTTGGCTGACCTTTTGCCTGATGTCCACAATGGGGAACCACCTTTGCGTGTTTATGACAGTACAACCATCAATTTGTTCAGAAACATTTGGTTTAACATGGTTGTTCACGGTTATTCTATCAATTCCGGCCACGCCAAGACTTTCTCCACTGACTTGGAAAGAATTGCCTACAACACCCCTCCATTGGCTTCTGAACTCTCTTGGGATAGAACGGAAACTTCTTTGGAGTTGAACACCGTCTTGAAGAGAGGTTCTTCCAATCACAACGTCAAAGATCACAGACACATTGTTGGTGACGTTTTCGAAGTATCCAGAACTCTTTCGTATTCGAAATTGATGTTCTTGGCTGCTGCTCTTTTCGTGGAATCTTTGAGAGTCAAGTCCGGAAACTGCCACACAATTTTGAAGTACTACTCAGATCCTTCAATGAAAATCAGTGGAATCGACAAATATCTTGGTTTCATCGCTTTCCAGATCAACAAGGACTTTGTCAATCTCGTGAGCTGTGGTGCTGACAAGCAATTTTCTGCTGAGAACATTGCTGAAGAGCTCACTTCAATGTTGACATTGTGTTGCTATGGTCTTGAAGATTTGCAAGATGCTGCTCTTCAATGTTGTGACTTGCTCATCAACAAGGTTCCTTCTTCTTTGTGTCACCACAAGAGTTTGTTTGCTATGTTTGACTTGTTGACTCTTTTGTATGACAGTGTGGTCGATGCAGAGATCAGTCAGTACCAGCCAACTTTCATTTACACAGCAAAGAAAACTGGAATTAAGTTGAAATTGCCCGATTCTTATAAATGGCGTATTGAGACTTTCAACAGATTCCACGAAAAAGCCAAGAACTGGGGAAAATTGGTGATGTTGAAAAGTCCGTTTGATATCAAGAGTTTGATTCAAGCCTACGTAACAGAATTGGACAGATTTCAATCCAACAAGGCTATTCAGTTTGGAGTTTCCTTCGCCTTGGAAATTGCTGGCAGTATTGGAGCAACCGACCGTGAATTGTTTCATCTCCCTAATTTCTCTAAGGATTCCTCGATGAACTTGCTTCCTGCTCTTGTTTCGCAATTGACTTGGAGATCTAACTTTGTTACTGACCTATTGGAGAGAGTTTCTTTGCATGACCCAGAAAGTGCAGAAAAGGCACTTATCGACTTGAGGAAACAAGTTTCCAATTTGAAGGAATTGATGTCAGATGGGACACAACACATTCCAAACCAGGACATCATTGATCTCATGAGTGAGATTGCTGGATTTTCTTTGGTTCAAGATAAGAACTTAGCTGAAATTGTTCGTTACATGGTTGAAATTCCTTTCGCTGTGTTTGACTCAAGCATCATGAGAGCTGCCACTGGTATTTGGGGTGCAGTCATGAAAGAGAAGCCAAATCTCTCTATTCTTATCTTGTCTGAAATCACCAAACACTGGGAGATTACCATTCACATGAAACAAGGTATGTTTTCAAGAGCTCAAGATTTGACGGATCCTGAATTCAGCAAAATGGAATACTCGCCAAGTGACTTCAAGTATGCTTCTAAGAAGGCTAATGCTGTCAGCAAGGCTTTCCAACCCCACTCTGAAATTATCAGATTATTGTCCTCCAGTTTCGAGGCAACTTTGAACCAGAGTGACCATCTTTTGAAGCTTTTTACGAGATTCGTGAAGTTTGGATTGCTCCACATGACCAATGCCAGTTTGCATCCTTTTGCAAGATACATCAGATTTGAATTGGTTAGATTTGCTTTCAATGTTTTGAACTACCACATGAATTTGGGATCAAGAAGTGGACAGCGTCTTACTGAATTGATTTTGGACGGTTCTTTATCTTGGTTCAAGTCCAGATCGAGTTACCCATTTGGTGCCAATGTGTTGAAAATGAGAGCTGATTACACTTTGTTGAAGGAAGTTGCAAGATTAATGGCTAACGCAAGCACTTTCAAGAGTGAGAAGCTCGAGCTGAAGAAGATTTTGTTGATGTTCTTCATGGACGATGAGATTTCAAAGATCGGAGTATGGTTGAATTCTACTCAGCCAACGGACTCTAGGGGAACATTCATCTCTAACCAAATTGGTGGTGAACACATCACAAAGGCTTATGCGATTGACCCCCAATTGGCAGTGAACTTAGCCCACCGTTACAAATTGAGGAACTTGGACGAATTGTTGCAAGAATTGATAACGGCTAACCCATTGCCTGCTATTTCATACGCCAATGCTGTGCAATACTTCATTGGTATTAATGCCGGTACTAATATGCCTTCACACCACTTGTTGTTCTGGGAACCTTTGGCTCCTATTGATGCAATTACATTGTTCTTACCTCCATTCGGAAAGAACTCCTACATCTTGCAGTACACTATGAGATCTCTCGAGCAGCATGATGTGAATTTGACCTTCTTTTATGTTCCTCAGATTGTGCAATCTCTTCGTTACGATGCCAAGGGTTACGTCAAGAGATTTATTATTGAAACAGCTCAGATTTCGCAGTTGTTTGCTCATCAAATCATTTGGAACATGTTGGCCAACAGTTACAAGGATGAAGAATCCACTGACCCGGATTCGTTGAAACCGACATTGGATGAGATCCAAAAGTTGATGTTGGACAGTTTCAGCCCTGAAGATTTGTCCTTCTACAAGAAAGAGTTTGGATTCTTCAACGAGGTCACTGCTATCTCTGGTAAATTGAAGCCATATATCAAGAAGTCCAAGGCGGAAAAGAAAATCAAGATCGACGAAGAGATGGCCATTATCGAGGTCCAGCCTGGTGTTTACTTGCCAAGTAATCCCGATGGCGTGTTGGTTGATATCAACAGAAAATCAGGCAAGCCATTGCAGTCTCACGCCAAAGCTCCTTTCATGGCCACTTTCAAGATCAAGAAGGAAGTAGAGGATGTCGACGAGTACGGAAAATTGATCAAGGTGCCAATTGAGAAATGGCAAAGTGCTATCTTCAAAGTTGGTGACGATTGCAGACAAGATGTGTTGGCTTTGCAATTGATCTCTGTGTTCCGTACCATCTGGATGAATGCTGGTTTGGACCTTTACGTTTTCCCTTACCGCGTCACTGCAACTGCTCCCGGATGTGGTGTGATCGATGTCTTACCGAACTCCACCAGTCGTGATATGCTTGGCAGAGAAGCCGTGAATGGATTGTACGAGTACTACATCACCAAATTCGGACCAGAAACATCGGTTGAGTTCCAGCAGGCCAGAAACAACTTGATTCGTTCGTTGGCTGCCTACTCGATTATCTCGTACTTGCTTCAATTCAAGGACAGACACAATGGTAACATTATGTACGATGACCAAGGTCACGTTTTGCATATTGATTTTGGATTCTGTTTCGACATTGTTCCTGGTGGAGTGAAGTTCGAAGTTGCCCCTTTCAAATTGACCAAGGAGATGATTATGGTGCTTGGCGGAAGCGACACCACACAATCGTTCCAGTGGTTTGAAGAGTTGTGCATCAAGGGCTATCTCGCGTGCAGACCGTACATGGAAACAATCGTGCGGTGCGTCAATCCAATGTTGGAGAGTGGATTGCCTTGTTTCAAGGAGACGACCATTAAGAAGTTGAGAAAACGGTTCGTACCTGGAAAGTCCGAGAGAGATGCATCTTTGTTTTTCCGTGGCTTGATCAAAAAGTCTTACGAGAGTTTCTACACCACTGGATACGACGAGTTCCAAAGACTCACCAACGGTATTCCGTATTAGTCTCGCCAGACGAGTATCCACGGGATGCCTTGGGTGCGGGGCCAGACAAGAACAACAAAGAATGGTGTTGATGCAAATTTCTTTTCCCCTACTTACGCAGAACAACAATAAGAGCGGTAGCCACATGAAAACTATATATAACCAAGAATCCATTTTTGCATTTTTGTAAGCCGCAAATAACCAAGAATCCGTTTTAGCTTTTTTGTAAGCCGCTCGAGTGCGCCCACCAACCCCTCAAAAATGTTTCTCCCACAGCCACTTGTTGTCATAGCCTGGTCCAAGACCCAACTGCACATAACAGAAATATCCTGCAGCTTGGCGTTTTTCCCATAAAATAGGATCACTGCCTGATGTTCTCACAACTACGTACTTTATTCGATCGTTCAACCCCTGATCTTCCCGTTTGAGATCCGTTTACTGTGAACCATTCACCCCGCACATTCTCACCGGACCTCTTATTGCCTGAAGAAAAGCAATGTTATTTTTGCTCTGGGCTTTCCAGCTCCTAATCTCGCTGGTGGCAGCTCAGAAACGCCTTATGTCCTCGTCCTTGTTGACATGTATGGACGGGTCGCAGGTGTCGGCTTCCTTTTTTGATGTTGTCTTTTACCCGGACAACTCCACTGTGGTGTTCCACATCCAGGCCATCTCCAACATTAATGCCAACATCACTGCCAATGTGGAGTTGATTGCCTACGGACTTAACATTTTGTCCAGAAATATCAGTTTGTGTTCGATTTCGGAATTTTCCTCCTCGCTTTGCCCGTTGACTTCGGGTCATTTGGACATTAACTTTGATTACCCAGTGTCCAAGAGTATCACTGACTTAATTCCTGGTGTCGCATACACCATCCCAGATTTGGATGCGAGGGTTAAACTTGTATTATACAACAGTTCTAATGACGCGGCTTTGGCCTGTGTGGAGGCTGTTGTGTCAAATGGTAAAACGGTTCAGACCAAGTACGCTGCGTGGCCAATCGCCGCTATTGCCGGATTGGGAGTTATCACTTCGGGTGTAATTTCCGTGACTGGCCATTCCAATACGGCTGCTCACATTGCTTCCAACTCCATGTCGTTGTTCGTTTACTTCCAGTCTTTGGCCATCACGTCGATGTTGGCAGTGGCCAAGGTTCCTCCTATTGCTGCGGCGTGGGCCCAGAACTTCGTTTGGTCTTTGGGTATCATCAGAGCGGATTTCATCCAGGATATTGCCAACTGGTACCTTCAAGCGACCGGTGGTACTCCCACCAACGTCTTGAACAACTCGTACTTGTCCATTTCTGTCCAGAAAGTCAAGAGAGCTATTGCCTACATATCAGAAAGTCCTTATAACGCCAAGATCAGGGAACAGGTCTCATTGTCTAAGAGAGTCTCTGTTTCTCTTGACTCTGGCAACTACGGGCTCAGTGACACGTTGAACTCTACCTTGTACACCACCAACGAAAAGGATCCCAATATCGGGACCAAGGTTTTGATCTTGAGAGGGATCCAAAGAGTGTCATTCTTGGCTGGTATTGAAATCACCAATTTGTACATGACGGCCACCATTTTCTTGTTTTTCTTTGCCTTCGTTGTGGTTACCTGCATGACCTTCTTCAAGGCAATTGTGGAGATCTGCGTCCGGTCGAAGATCATGAATGAGGGTAAGTTCAGCGAGTACAGACAACAGTGGTCCAATATCATCAAGGGTTCCTTGTACAGACTTTTCCTTATTGCTCTTCCTCAGATTGCGGTGTTGTCCTTGTGGCAATTCACCGTGCACAACTCGGCTGGTATTGTCATTGTTGCTGCTTACTTGTTCGTGATCGCAGTTGCTTTGTTGTTTTACGCCGCTTTCCGTGTCTTCGCTTTCGGAAGAAGATCCATCAAGCAGCACAAGAACCCAGCTTACCTTTTGTTCGGCGACGGCAAGTTTTTGAACAAATTCGGTTTCGTCTATGTTCAATACAGAGCCAACTGCTACTGGTTTATCTTGACTTCCTTGTCTTACATCTTGCTCAAATGTTTGTTTGTCGCTGTGTTGCAGTCTCACGGTAGAGTCCTGTCTGTCCTTGTGTTTGCCGTGGAGCTTATCTACTGTATTGCTGTTTGTTGGATCAGACCTTTCATGGACAAGAGAACGAATATCTTCAACATTACCATTGCTGTGATTAACACCATCAATGCATTGTTTTTCATGTTCTTCTCCTATGTTTTCAACCAGCCTCAGATTGTTGCTTCTGTTATGGCTATCATTTACTTCGTCTTGAATGCTGTGTTTGCGTTGTTCTTGTTGATTTTCACGATTGTTACTTGTGTTTTGGCCTTGGTCTACAAGAACCCAGACACCAGGTACCAGCCAATGAAGGACGACAGAGTTTCGTTCTTGCCACGTATTGGCCACAAGGGTAAGCTGGAAGCTGCAGAAGAAGATGACATCGAATTGGTTGCTTTGGGCGCCAGTGCTATGAGAGGTCACGAAAACGGTGGAAAGCCAGTTGAATATGGTGACGATGAATCTGCCTTTGACGAATCTTCTAGTCTGTCCAAGAGAAGAGTAGCAGCTTACAACTCTGCTTATGCAGACAACGAGAGCTTCTCCAAGGCTTCTTTGGCTGAATCTGTCGAACCCCAACAACCGGCATCTACTATTGTTGGAAACTCCACGAATGCTTACAACAACTTCCAAACAGCATATGGAGGAAGCAACGACAGACAGGCTGCTCCCTACCATGGTTACTATGACAGAGACCAAACTCCTCGCAATCACAACCAAAATCAGAGTTTCATTTAAAGAAATACCTCTGCTTCGCTGAGCATTGTTGCTTATGGTGTTGAATGTTTGCCCTTTTGCTTGTTCTTCCTTGTATTTTTACTCTTACCGGCTCTATTTCATTATCTACTCGTAGGCTTATTGACAGAAGTTAACTGTTCCGAAGATGCTATGATGGAAGATGTTGTACCAAGTGATTGGAACACAATCATCACGCCTCTTCAAATTCAACATTCCGAAATTGTAAACAACTTGTTGGTAAGCACTCAGCCTCGGCAACGAAGACAAGTGTTTCTCTTTGAACAAAGAGACTGGAAGTAGCTTTCTAAAAGCACTTGGCGATCTACCTTTATCATTTTCCTCAACACGGAGGCTTCTCTTCTCTGGAGCGTACTCAGGTTCAGAGTAGAATCTATTGGAATCCAATCTTTGGAATGCGTTGCCGTAGCTTGTGTCTTCGTCATCCGAGTGATCATCAAATCTGCTGTCAATAAGCTCAATTTCATCAATTAGGTCGTGGATTATCACAGGTCTGTCATCGATTTTCAGGTCGATTTCCTTGAACAATGATCTGGGTTCGTCAGCAAAAAGCGTACCATTTATGCCAAGTCTTTCTGATGCGTTGGCCAATTTATCATGGGCCTGTTGAAGGACTTGACTTTCGAATACCACCAGCAAAGTGTCTTCAGCTTCATTTTCAGGTTCGTGTTCATTATCCTCTAGTTTAGCTAGTTTCTTTCCAGTTGCTGGGAATATTAGCATGTTGTCCGAATTTAAGAGTGTGAGGCAGTACCCAGTTTCAGCCGAAGAAGGGTTGATGGTACAGAAAACAGATTGAAGGAAATCTAACAAACCAACATTGTTAAAGAAACTTTGGGCCAAACAATCAAAGAACTCTTTTGGGGTCTGTGGAAGCCCGGAAGTGGACGATTTCTCAATCAAGGGATTCGTTTCTTTGAAGAGCAAAGTGAGGATAGGCAAATCTGTTTGGAGTTCCTTGAAAACAGGCAATTGTGAACTGGCGACTCCAAGAATCCCCTGGAAGTACTCCGAAGTGAGGTTGAGAGGTGGACTCTTGGTGGAGGCTGATTTCTGCGGTACTCCTAGGAAGTAGTCCACCAATAAAACATCAGGCAACGAGAACGGAGCATTTTGAGACAAGAGCTTGATCAATTCATCTTCCTTCATGGAGCTAAAATCATATTCTTTGGTAGTATTGAACACGAACACTGGTTTCACTTTCCTGGGCGCTCGTGCTGAAGTGTCTGCCAATGAGAGCAATTCAGACAAGTTGAGTGATTTTCCCAATCCCAACACCGGCAATGTATCCGAAGTCAACAATTGTTTTGGATACAACAAGAGATCGTTTTGCAGTTTTTGTGACTGGAAGGCATTTGGCCATAAACCTTGGAGCTCATCCTTGAGGGAAAGTTTGGCAGAAAGAAGGCCCTTTTTACTTAATCTGGAAAAGATGTTGCTAGGCAAGATCAAAGCAAAGCAACAGTGAAGGAACACAGTGAAACGGACAAGTTTTTGAAAATTCATTGGTTCACTTTTGTGGTTGGGTGCAAAATGAGCGTGCACTATTTCGCAGTCAACTCAATTCCCTTGTCATATATTTAGTCGTCAGAATACACAAGCATTTTCTTCTTGCCTCGAAGGTCTACGTTCAGATGGGGTGGCAAAATCTGGTTGTTCGGTGCGTAGAACTTAGGCAGTTGCTCCACCTGCTCCATGGGAAGTTCTTCCATATGCGGAAGTCTGTCGTCTCTTGGACCTTCTTTGAAATAGCGATCGCCAGGATCCTCGTTGTAGTAAGTTGGCGGACGCAGTTTCTGCGAGAACGATCTGTTCACCGTCAGTCGATAATCAAGCTCAGGAACCTCATGCAAATTCATACGAGAGATGTACAACGTGGTGAGGTACATGACAAGAGTGCACATCCAAAGGAAGAACGAGAGAATGGCAAAGGAAGCAAGCACCTTTCTCTGCATGCAAATATCCGAAGAGGCACAATTGGAGTTCGTTGCAATGCTGGTGATGGACAAGATCAAAGACACTCCAGTGAGAACGCAGCAGATAAGACAGTAGATTATTCCGTTTCTTCGCTCAAAGTTGATCGCTTTTGTGAAGAAAAGCATCGACACAACAAGCACAATGACACCCACGGCAATGAAGTAGCGGTAGATGCCCGTGCTGATTCTTGCATCGTTAGTGCCCAATACACTGGCCAACACGATAATTATGATTCCAAACATCACCTGGAAACTGTCAACGATATTGTTCGCAGTTATAACAAAGCGTCCTGGCTGGAGTCGAGGATCCACATTAGGATCCACGTTTTTGGGACCGAGGACGTGCAACGGTCTGTTCATGACCCGCTCGAGCAAGATGTTCTCAGATTCTTGCCTGATCGCTCTGTCGTGCTTTTCCTCAGCTACGTGGGGTAGAAGATCATGCTGCTGGGTGAGTTTTCTGTGTTGCTCTGCGAAATCACGAGAGTCTTGGGCTGGTGGTAGATCCTGTGGTTGTAGGCTCATTGGTTCAGCCGGATTCAGAGGCTGTCTGGGATGTAGTGACTGTCTATAGTAGTTTCGGTAGTCTTTTGGTGGTGGGTGGGGAGGAAGCTCTGGGTTTCTAAGCGAGTGTGGAGTGTTGTACGGAAGTCCATCCGAAACCAGCGGAGGATATGGCGTGAAGTCTCTCTCAGGTTCAAGAACTACCAGCAGAGAAGCTTTGGCATAATAACCAAAGAGTTCATCTCTGTGGTCGTAGTTGGTAGGGTGTTGCTCGGCAACCTCAATCATGTTTGGTCTTCTTCCCATGGCGATCAGTTCCACATCTATTGATGTGGGAGATGGGTTTCTTGATCGGATCCTCAGGGCATGCTTTTCGTGCTCAAAACGAGATAGATCACTCACAACTCGAGTGTCGTGTTTTCCGTACGGGTGAAGGGGCGACATGGAGTTTGGCGGAGAAGATAGAGATGTCAGAATTGTAAGATTGCAATTCAACCTCATTACTATTCCTAAAAGGGCCATATTGTAAACAAGCCAGCCATTGTGGTTTTGCCAACACTGGGAATCTGCGGTGACCTTCTAGATTATAGAAGTGCCTAGATCCTGAAAAATCTTTGGCCCCGGTTTGACATAAAGTAGACTTCACTGGTTATTCGTGCTATTCCGGTGGCTGCCAGAAGAATGTCTTGGGTCAGTGGCTGGGGGAGACTTTTCTGATATTCTGATACTGTGCGGTGTCGTCCCCGCCTCGTCTTTGTTTTGACTAGTACACTTCACTAAACATAGAATTGATATGTTTCTGGAGTTGGCACACAGTAAGTCGTCTACGCGAACGTGCGCACTGCACACAACATCCGCTTCTTCCATCCCAATTGCAAGACAGACAGAGAAAGAAGCAAAATCAAGTTAACACCAAAACCGTATCTCTCCCACAAACATCAACCCCAGGATGCTCCTAATCAGCCATCTCTCACAAATATCAACCTCAGGATGCTCCTAAACAGCCATCCATCTCCCATTGTGTTCGGCGTTTTCAAGTGCCTTGCTCCGAATATGTGCAGGATGAAAATTCCCCCACATTGGCCCAAAAAGGTGAGCACCAGAGAGAAGATCAAAGATCCTACCAAGCACTCAGTGCAGTAGTCGAAATCGAGCTCCGAGGCCGCGACTGTTGCACCAATGAAAACCCGGAAATCGTAGGAAAAATCCCCGGAATGCCAGTCGGGGGCGATGGCAGGTCCATGCATCGATTTTCGCGCGCAGTAATTGGCTGAAACCCGGGGGTTCTCGGAGTGAATATATCTGCAGGGTATCGGTATACATGTACATCGAAAAAACTCCACTTCGTACAAGTTTTTTTTTCATCATGTTGTCCAGATCAATCAGAAACAGCATGCTTCGCGTGCCCGCACTCAAAATCGTGCCTACGTTGGCCAGAACTTTGGTGACCAAGCCAGCTATGCCCATGAGAATGGCTCCAGTGATGTCTTTCCACAGAATGGCCTCCACCACAGTCAAAGTTCCAGAAATGGCCGAGTCTATCACCGAGGGTACTTTGTCTGCTTTCAACAAGGAAGTTGGAGACTACGTTGCACAGGATGAGCTCGTTGCTACCATCGAAACCGATAAGATTGACATCGAAGTGAACGCTCCAGTTGCCGGTACTATTACCGAATTTTTGGTTGCCGTGGAAGACACCGTCGAGGTTGGCCAGGAAATTATCAAGATTGAAGAAGGCGGTGCCCCAGCCGAAGGTGCCAAGAAGGAGGAACCCAAGGTCGAGGCTCCTGCCACGAAGGAAGAGCCAAAGAAAGAATCCGCTCCTGCTCCAAAGACGGAAGCCAAGAAGGAAGTCAAGAAGGAGGAACCAAAGAAGGAATCTGAAGCTGCCTCTTTCACCTCGTTCTCCAGAGCCGAGGAAAGAGTCAAGATGAACAGAATGAGATTGAGAATCGCCGAACGTCTTAAGGAATCTCAGAACACCACCGCTTCTTTGACCACTTTCAACGAAGTCGATATGTCTGGGTTGATGGAAATGAGAAAATTGTACAAGGACGAGGTTTTGGACAAGACCGGCATCAAGCTTGGTTTCATGGGTGCTTTCGCCAAGGCCTGTACCTTGGCATCTAAGGAGATCCCAGCTGTCAACGCCAGTATCGAGAACAACGACACTATGGTCTTCAGAGACTACATGGATATTTCCGTGGCCGTTGCTACGCCTAAGGGTTTGGTGACTCCAGTCGTGAGAAACGCCGAATCTCTTTCTATCTTGGCCGTGGAAAAGGAAATCGCTGCTTTGGGCAAGAAGGCCAGAGACGGTAAGTTGTCTCTTGAAGACATGGCCGGTGGAACCTTCACCATCTCCAATGGTGGTGTTTTCGGTTCTTTGTACGGAACCCCTATCATCAACATTCCTCAGACTGCTGTTTTGGGATTGCACGGTATCAAGCAGAGACCCGTCACTGTGAACGGCCAGATTGTGTCGAGACCTATGATGTACCTTGCATTGACTTACGACCACAGAGTTTTGGACGGTCGTGAAGCCGTCACCTTCTTGAAGACCGTCAAGGAGTTGATTGAAGACCCAAGAAAGATGTTGTTGTCTCCATAGGTTGCATCTACTCTTTAGTGTAGAATATCATGAACCACCTTTGCTGTTTGTAGAAGAACTGCCTTAGAGTTTAGCCCTCTAGCAACGATTTCCGTGGTTTGCTTGGTCTGTAAATTATGGATTGGCGTTCAACGAGAGCGATATGGCCAGAGAACGAACCGGAATTGTGATAAGTATGAGAGATGAGGTCACATGATGTGCTGGTGCTTTTTCATTCCGCCGTAAGAGTACAGAGATTGTTTCACAAGCCATGGGGGGAGTGTGTATGTTGACGTCAATGACGATTATTTTCTGTTCCTCTATTGTCTCCACTTTTATGCCCCTGTTATCTCAACGATGAATTGAGATATTTTTTCGCTTATTCATTCCTCATTCCCTATTTGGACTTCTCAAGGGTTTGCTGTCATTCATGCACACGCTTAAAGATGCATCTTCGCGATCCCTCGAAATAGCACCATAAGGCGCAGCTCCTCAATCTCATCGGAGATGCTGCCTCGTAGATCCAACTGAACGGGCATTTCGAGAATGAGAATAACTCGCTCGAAGCTTGTTGGTGTGCTCTTTCTTGCAGCATTCCAAGAATTCTGGAAGGCGCCTCATGTATGATGGCACCCACCGCGAGTCAAGAGTCGCTTCTTTTTATGCACCTTTCGAGTGTTGCGGCAGTCTTAAGCTGTTGCGCTCCATTGGCAGCCTAATCAGGCTAATTGAAAACACGACGTCACATTAAATTGCGCACGACCGGCATAAAGGCCGTGTCGTGCGTTTTGATATGTTGATAATTAGGCCAAATCAGGAAAGTATCTTGGATTTCTGTATGTCCAGTGCGCTGGGAACACACAACAGCCAAATTGGGAAACATCGAATAATTTGACAAACGCTTGGAACTGAAGCCTTGGTCGCGCAACTCACACCCAAAACTAGTTTCTTCCCAAACGCTGAATTGTTTTTTTCTCCACCACGCCCTATTTTCAATATTACTTCCTTTCCGAAGACTAAGACTCCGCCTCTTCCATCTGTTCCTGAGAGCATTTCCTTCAGTTTTCAAGCACTATGGATCCGTATGCCAACTGGGACGAGCTTGTCCCCGTGAAATCCGGGACACCTGAAGAGGACTTTTCCCAGTACTTTCTGGATTGCAAGAACTTCGACAACCTCTTCAATGAGGCTCTTACCACCCTTCAGGACTTAGACGTTCCTTCTGGCCATGGACAGACCCAGCCTCCTCCACAATCAGTGCTTACCCTGCCGTTCAGACACTCCAAGAAATCCAGCGGAACTGCCATCTTTGGCTTTGTCGACCACAACAGAGATTTGTCCATCAATGGTATGGTCAGCGATTTGCAGAGGGCCCCCGTGGCTTCCAGCCAATCAATACTGCCTAATCAGCTAGCCAGACGTCTGGCTTTGCCCATCTCGAACGATCACTTGGACTTCAACTTCTCTCAGCCGCTCGAGGTGTGCAAACCCATTCATATCAGCGAAGAAGACGAATACAACCTGGGAAAGAAAGATGATGACTTCATGGTCACCAATCCAAAGTCGTACAAGTTTCCTCCCGACGAGTTTGAGTACTTGAACACCATTCCTATCCACCACCCCAAAAACGGCCAACGGTATCCGGACGACATCGAATACCTTTTGGCGTCCAAAGCCAAGCCGAAATACGTGCCAATCCCCGTCCAGGAACCTCTGGTGGAACGCAAAACGGAAGTGTTGAACATGAACAACGTGTATCTTCCCCCACCTTCCAACCACACAACCAGTCTGTCTGAATACCAGACATCTCCCGAGCCACACAGTCCTGCTCTACCGCAGCAGCATGTTTTCTCTTCTCCCCAGCGGATGGCTCCAATGGCTCCAATTTCCTCTTCTCCATACGAGAAGAAAACCTTCCACAACCCCCAATTTTTCTCCGACGACTACTATTCCGAGCCTGCAAGACAGAACATCAACTCTTCTCCATTCCAGGACCCTGGAACGGCGTCACTCCGGTCCTCTCCTATCAAGTACTTGAAGGGAATGAATGAAAGCTACGACGAGACTGTGAGTGATGCTAACGAAACCATCCTTCAACTCACTCCGCTCAAGAGCCTGCACCCACCCATGACGCCCAGCAAAAACAAAATCACATTGGAATGGAGTCCGATCATCTCACCGAATGCCAAAGCATCCAACGACGTTCGCCGGGCAATCCAGGAACTTTCGCCCAAACGAATTATAAAAAAGACCTCGTTGCTCCCGCCGGGCGAATTGGACCGCTACTGGGAAGGACCCGACGATAACAAGGAGTTCACGTGCACTTACAAGAATTGCGGGAAAAGATTCACCAGACGCTATAATGTGCGTTCGCACATTCAGACCCACTTGAGTGACAGGCCATTTACATGCACATACTGCCCGAAGAGTTTTGTTCGCCAACACGACTTGAACAGACACGTCAAGTCCCACATGGTCGCCAAACATTGCCGGTGCAAATGTGGAAAGGAATTCACCCGCGTAGAAGGGTACAGAAAACACATGGCCAAGGGCATCTGCCTCCGATCGGAAGATGGAGTTAGTAAACCGAGCACCAGTCGGCGAAACGGCGGGGACATTTTGGATGGACTCACTTCGAATCGTTTGAACGAAGAGTTGGGGCTCTAGGCATTGGGAATTTTTAGGTTAATTGATCATTTTGTGGTCTTCTTCGATGGTGCGTTGTCACCTACACAGTTTAGTTCTTTATCGGCCAATTAATTCTGAATTGATAGACATACCGACATGCTATGCATGCAACCCTTCCTGTGCTGCTGCCGCGGCTGCTGCGTCCTCTTCATCCTGCTTGTGAACCTTCAAGTGCTGGTTGAGGTTGTCCGTTCTGCTGAACTTTTTCTGGCAGATCGTGCACTCGTACGGTTTCTCAAATGTGTGCAACGAACGGAAGTGTCTCTTCAAGTGCTCCTGTCGCTTGAATCTCCGTGAGCAGTAGCTGCAGACGAAAATCTTGGTCAGGTCCACCATATCGGCTGCCTTGTCTTCCTTTCTGCCCCTAGTCTTGGAATTCTTGCTAGTGCTGATTTCGGTGCTGGGAGGAAGATCCAAGGAACCACGGTCAAAATCCGCGGTGTCACTCTGTGGCTCTGTTGTGGACATGCTAGCCTTCCTCTTCAAGAGCCGAGATCCTAGTATGCGCTTGGAGGCACTGGCGAAAGACAGTGATGCTTGGCCAGCTTCCTCAGATTCTGCAGAGATGGATGACAACTGCGACAAGGGAACACTATTTGCCAGCCGTGAATCTGCGGAGTTCTCGTTGCTGGAGCGAGCAGGCTGGGTGGATTTGTCGGTGGATCCAGATGTCCCGAACACCACTTCCTGTTGTTCCTGCTTCACAGCCGTGCGCTTGCCTTTCATCCCCACAAGATTCCTCCGTTTTCCCATGTTTTGAAACAACGCTGCATAGTCTGGCTCGACCTGTAACTCGAGTCCCAGCTCAGTTGAACTCGCGACTTGGAGCGACAGATTCTGGATCGTGTTGTGTAGGGACCCAGATTCTCCACTGGAGGCGATCGAGCTGTGCGACTCCTGTTTCACGAGTTCGCCCGAATCTTGGGCTTTCGTTGTTTTGAACCGGTTGAACAAGTTCATGCGGGTTTTCTTGGCCCTCTTGTCGGGCACATCGTCATCTCCCATGTCATCTTCCTCGGCAGGATCCAAAAACACATCCGCCATAAATGCAGACGGGTCCTGCTCTTCATTGGGATCACTACTCTTGAAAATGCTTCGGATAAGATGCCGGGATTCCAGAGGGGGGACGGGCCACTCTGTATTTACAAACAGGCCTCCTTTTCTGTCGCCCCGCTCATTTCTGTCTCCCATAAAGGGGAAATAGCTAGCGAAGGAACGAGGGTTTCGAGCTGGAGCATTTGCGGAATTCAGACTGTCGATGGACAATCTCTGGCGAGAATATAGGTCAAAAGAGGGCCGCTGTGCCAGCGACGGAGGCTGTTCCATCAGCGACCGGAAAAACGGGTTAGCCAGGAAGAACGAAGGCTGCGTCAGGTGTACAGAGCTCACGGAAGGTGTTAGCGAGGTGGTTGTGGTGAGCGGCAGAAGATCGGTTCCAGCTGCCAGCACCGATGTTCTGTGGCTGTGGGTATCTTTCCAGCGATCGAGGAAACGGTTGTTGTCTTCTGGACGATCCTCAAGACGGTTATCTTGTCCGAAAGGTCTCAAGTCCATTACATTTTCGGTGAATATCTGAGGCTCAGGCTCGGTGTATACGTTGTTGGGAACGGCATTGTTCTGGTTTCCAAAATCCATGTCCATGGTGATTTCGTTGTAGTCCTGCTCTTCTTTCATGCCAGGGTACACATTCAAGCCAAAATTTGGCGTGTTCATGTTCGATGCATTGTAGTTTGCTGTTTCAGATACTTCCTGTGCGAGGCTGGCTTCCTGTGCTAGGCTGGCTGTTACGTTTGCAATATTTCCTTCAATATCCTTGGGTGTGTAGGCATCAATATTCATGTCCAGCTCCACGGTAAAAGGCGGTGAATAGTCCAAATTCATGGCGTCCCGGAACGCACCAGGCATGTTCCATGTCTCGTATCCTTGTTCCGGTAGCGGAAAAAGCAGGCCATAACTCTGGTCCGGGGTCGGCATGCTGGAACTGTGAAATTGGTCACTGGAGCTTGCCGGAACGGATGCCTGATTGGGCATGTTTGTCGAGTTTCTTTCCAAACCAGAATGGAGTGGGTCTCCCTGGGGTTCGGAGTCGGCGGAATAATGTAGGGCCCAATCATTGTCATTAGGTTGAGAATTCGGGGGTTGGGAATCGTACGACGCCAAGTTACGAGGATCCATAGAAGGTTCTAGAAAAACGAACTCATTGGACGGAGCGTTTTCATCCATGGTTGTGGAGAATGGGTTTTGGTGGTTTAATTTTTGACCTTGTTTGCCGGTACCGATCGCCTGTGTACAGGACATTGTAGTTTTTGCTGATAGTGGAGCCGTGGCCGGAACAGGCCAGATGTGAACTTTAAAGAGGGAGCTGCGGCCCTCCATGTTGCAAGAGAGAAGAGATTTGATTTGTGGTGGGGGATTTGAACTACTTTAGAATATTGCCTCGTGGTCATGTGACAACAGGACGGGCTGTGGAGTTGTGAACAGGAGTTACTGGTTTGAAGATGGGGTCACGTTACCTCGCTACTATCAGCCTTGAAGGAAATACATCGAGCTCACGGATTCGGCGATATTTTCAACTTGAAGCCAATATGACAATAAAGCCGGAAAGATGTAGTGCTTCTTAAAAAGTCAGCTACGCACAAAGAGTGATCAACTCATAAGGCAAAACTGATAGAGTATTGTGATTCTGGTTCGATGTCCAATTTCTGGTCTTCAATGTTCGAAGCATGGACGTACTTCCACAGACCTGCAATCCACCTTAACTCCGCATACTAATAAATTCGCGATATGTGACTTCTTCCAATGTCCATGGAGATTGTCCATCTGTTCTCTGTTCCTCTATTCTACATATATTACAATACAATTACACTATGTGGATGGCGTACGCTGGCGAATCTCCTCTTCGCCGCTCACATCTGGATTCACGATCCGAAGCACCGATTTCCGTTTAGAACTCACCAAAACTTGTACGTCCATCTCCTCATCCAACGAACTGGTCTCGGGTTCGTCAATATTCTCCTCCGTAAACTCTAGGTCCTCTAAGCCAATGTAGCTTGGATCGTGCTTGGCCCTTCTCTTAACAAAAGGCAGGGAAGGTGGGGTGTGTGAATATGAGAAGCTCTTGGTTAGGTGGGACATCCGAGTCGGAAAAGCGGCCTTAGGTGGAGCCAGGGGAAGGAGTTCTTTTCTGTCTTCTTCTACTTCAGCCTGGTTTAACGTTTCGTTCGATGCAAGGAAACTGTGTCTGATAAGGGTTCTCCGCTTGGTGTCGAACTCTTGTCTTTTTCGCACCCAAGATTCCATAGATGCCACTTCTAGTGTAGAGCCAGTATCGTTATGGTGGTGGTACAAGGCTGCTGGCTGGATGCTGGAGTAATGTGGCTCCAGAGCAGTACGGAAATGGCCCAATTGGTAGTCTCCCTCAAAAACACTTTCATCCTCGGCCTTCATTTTCCGTTTCCACAAGAACATTCCAAGCGCTGCCACCAGTGCAATGGCTGCAAGAGGAACCAACGTTCCTATTAGTGCTTTCTGTGTAATTGTCGTTCCTGAAGACAGGGACGACGAAGGCTTAGTGCTCAACGCACTTTTCAAGCTGGAAACTATCTCGAAATTGTTGGAAATGTCATAGAGGTTCAACAGATAAGAGGTGTCTCTCTTTGACGAGGACGAATTGACAATCACCAAGGTGTTGAAAATGGTGGCAGCACCTAAAACTTCGTCCAAATCAAGTGCTGTAGTAAGGGCTTCCCAAGACCATTCGTTGGTGTGAAGAGAAAGCTTGGCCCACTCTGGGTCGGCCGAATCGCCATTTTCTCCGCCTAAAAGAAGCACAGCCGACGGCTTGTAGTCGTTTGCGAAGGTTGTGGTTGAATTGTCTGAAAGGGCAGAAAACACAGGCAAAGCCAATGGCTCCACTCTCGACTCAATGGTTCCATTTTGCTTAGCCAGCGAAAACAGCCATCCGGAATTGAAATTCCAGGAGGCCATCTGGAGCATGCTGATCCATCCCAGATTGGCTCGTCCTCCAATCACCAACAGGTTCTGTGGATTGGGAGCCCAGAGAGAAGAGGCTCCGTAGAAAGCAGTTGGCTTGGTGGAAGTGGAAATATTGGAAAAGCTGAAACTCTCCATATCGAAGGATAGCATTCGACTGGTGGCTGTTCCAGAGCAATCTCCACCGTATATATACACTGTTGAGGAGTCGCCCACCAAGTACGTCGACCTAGTGTAGAAGGAAACGTCGTTGACGCCGGAGAAGGTCATGTTATCTCCGGCCGAGCCCCAAGAATCGAGATTGGAGTCGTATTTGAGAAGCTGGAACACCCCATTTCCACAGAGATCAAACTCTGAATTCCGGTCGCCAGCAGTGAAAGCGTACAAGTCTGAGTGGTAAAGAAAAACGGAAGAGTTGGTCGGTGGCAGCCTGAGCAGTGTCACCTTTTGGTTGTTGGAAATGTTGATTTCGTCCTCTGAATACGACGAGTATTGGTCCAAATTGGAGAATCCGGTGATGGAGAAATTGAGCGAGATCAAGTCGTTGTTCTTCAAGTGCATGTATATCTGGCCATCGCCAAAGGCATAGAAGGTTCCCCACTGAGCTAGTGCTGCTGTGAAGCACAAGGCCAAAGCAAAAAAACTGACCATCAGGTTGAGTCAGTGAAGAGGTGGGGAGAAGATTTGTTATTCAATGACACCGTGAGTCTATTGATGTACGGAAGTTTGAGTGAAACAGCTGGATCCTATGTTTACCTTTTGCCCAAAGCGGCATATTACACGCATAAGCAAGCGCTCTTGACGGAGGGGAAGTGCATGGACAGTCCAACGTGAAATAATCAGGCACATAGTTGTCATGGCTGAGAATGCTGGCGTTTTGGCTTTGGGTATTGATGGAGTTGAAATGCGAATTGGACTTTGGACTGTCTAGACGTGTGAGGAGTCCCGGTTTAGCGACGCATGAGGTGGTAGACGAAAGTGTTTCTTGGTTTTATCAAAGACAAATTGTCCTTTGGGGTGATTTTCTTTTGCCTTTCCCTTTGCCTTTCTCTTTTTGGCCTTGTTTGCAGACTTTCTCACCACCTGTACTAATAATTGTCCAAGTCAGTAGAACACATCACATTTTGCAGAATTTGAGAGCAGGGAAACGGTAGCGATCCCAAATGAATCCAAAGCTCAGACCCATTCCTTCTCCCAGTACTACTATCGCAGGATCCAAAATGGACCATTGCAGATATGTGAACTTTGAAAAATTCACAGTCAAGAAAAAATTCAAAGTCAAGAATTCAAAAAATCCCAGCTTCCAAAGCCTTTGACAGCAACGCAGCCTCAACCTTCTGCGTGCCTTCTCTCTCCCAAAATGCTATTCGCATCCAGTAAACGACGGACTTCATGAGTCAGTGAGAAAATTATGCACACCTGAAAAATTTATCTACTTCTTCATCATGTCGTCGTTCGGAACCATTTTTCGTGTCACCACCTACGGAGAATCCCACTGTGAGTCCGTCGGGTGTATTGTGGACGGCTGCCCTCCAGGAATGGACTTGTCTGAAGCCGATGTCCAACCTCAGTTGAGTCGAAGAAGACCCGGGCAATCTGCTCTCTCCACACCAAGAAACGAAAAGGACCAGGTCCACATCCAGTCAGGAACCGAACACGGAAAGACTTTGGGATCGCCAATTGGAATGTTGGTCAAGAACGAGGACCACAGACCTAAGGACTACTCCGAGACGGATTTGTACCCCAGACCATCTCATGCTGACTGGACCTACATCCAGAAGTACGGAGTTAAGTCTGCTTCCGGAGGAGGAAGATCCTCGGCCAGAGAGACCATTGGCAGAGTTGCTGCGGGTGCTATTGCCGAAAAGGTGTTGAAGTTGGCCAACAACGTTGAGATTGTGGCTTTTGTGTCGTCCATCGGCGAAGTTTCCATGAACAGAAACCCTCAAGACGCCGACTTCCAGAGCTTATTGTCCACCATCACCAGAGAAGAGGTCGATGCCTGTGGCCCTATCAGATGTCCCGATGCAAGTGTCAGAGACCAGATGGTCAAGGTCATTGAGAAGTACAGGGACGCAAAGGATTCCATTGGAGGTGTTGTCACCTGTGTGGTGAGAAACTGTCCTATTGGTTTGGGAGAGCCTTGTTTCGACAAGTTGGAAGCTACTTTGGCCCATGCTATGATGTCTTTGCCTGCCACCAAAGGATTTGAGTTTGGTTCTGGTTTTGCTGGAACGGCCATTCCTGGACTGGCCCACAACGACGCCTTCTACTTCTGTGAGAAGTCCCAGAGATTGAGAACCAAGACCAACAACTCGGGAGGCGTGCAAGGTGGTATTTCCAACGGAGAAAACATCTACTTTTCCGTGGCCTTCAAGTCTGCTGCCACCATTTCTCAAGAACAGGAGACTGCCACCTACGATGGTAAGCACGGTGCTTTGGCTGCTAGAGGCAGACACGACCCTTCGGTCACTCCTAGAGCCGTTCCAATTGTTGAAGCCATGGCTGCGTTGGTTTTGGTAGACCAGTTGTTGATCCAAAAGTCCAGAGAATTCGGTCGCTCGATTGTGGCTTAGATGTGGATTTAAATAATAAAAATAATGTAATACTTCCTGATCGCAGAAAATGAAACTCTACAGAGCGAGCTCACCGGCTTTCTTGATCAACTCACCAATCTGTCATAGTGGAAACTCTTGGTGTACGGGTGTACATATGTTCTCGAAAATGATCCAACCTTTCAAACCTCAATGGACCTGGTGCAGAAAATCTTGATCTCCTTGTTGGCAGGTCTCTTTGTGATCTTGGCCATCTTCTACTACCAAGGGAAGGCTGGGTCACCAAGCAAATCGTCAAAATTCTACAAACCCACCGTTCTCTTACTTGGAGCCAATTCAGCCGGGAAGACGTCACTTTTCTTCAAGCTATTGGGAAAAGAAAGGGCCAGTACCATCTCGTCGCTTGAGCCTAATGTGGACTTCATTGGCCTTCCCTTTTCCAACAAAAGCATCCTGAAACAGTACCAGTTCATTGATTACCCTGGCCACTTGAAGTATTCCCAACTTTTGCGGAAATTGATCGTGGAGGATGTCACGGTGAAAATGCTCAAAGGAATTGTGTATGTGGTGGACTCTTCCAGTCAGAACTTGGGTCAGCTGTCCCAAGTTGCCGCTATGGCCAAATCCTTGTTTGAACTTTTGAGCATAACCGAGAAAACACCCAATGGAGTTGATTTCTTGTTTGCCATTAACAAGCAGGATTTGTTCGACTCGCGTCCTGTCTTCAAAGTCAAGCAGCTTCTTGAAGAAGAATTGACCAAACTCATCACTAATGAGTTGAGTCTGAAGGGTCAGGCAAGAGGCAGTGGGATAGATAATGACGAAGAGGAAAACGACCAGGTCACCGAAACTGCCAGAGAATTCTGGTCTGCAGTGGTTGGACCATCAAGACAGTTTAGATTCGAGCTTTTGGAGGGCAACATGGAGTTTATTGGTGGCTCGGTTACCAAGAACAATGTGCAAAATTGGGAAAACTGGTTTGACGAAAAAGCCGTCAATTACGGAGGCATGTGACGTCACTGGATGTTGTTGGAAGGAGCACTGGGGAAGAACGACGGGTTTTGCATTTCTTGTTGGCGCCTCGCCTTGGCCTTGGCCTGAAGGAGTCCGTTCACACGCATTCTGTATATGTCTTTGTTCAACTTATAATTCTTGAACTTGAAGTTGGCAATGGTTTCATTTAACGTGGAAAGTTCATTCTTGAGAACTGTGGCTTCGGCGACCAATGCTTTGTAGGAGTCAATGCTCTTTTTTTCGTCTTTCTTGTCGTCCTTATTGTCATCCTTGTCATCTTTCTTGTCATCTTTACTCCAACCAATTGTATTCATTATTTTGTTCCAAGAATACGGCTTATTCAACTCAGCCTTTCGATCTGCCGCTTCCATCTTCTTTTCTAATGCCTGTCTTTCCAGCAAGAGCTTGGTGTAAGATTCTGGATGGATTGGGGTGCCAAAACTGTCATCTTTCAAGTGAAAAGGGCAAATGTAGAAGAAATCGGCCTTGTTGGATGCCAAAAGAACGGTGGTGGTTGGTTTGTAACACACAGTACAAGCTTTCGAGTCTGAATCTCCGACTAACCGCGATAGGTACTCGTTAGGGAATGGAGGTTGGGCCATGGATGTACGGATGCGAAGAATGGAAATCTGGAGTTGATAAAGACAATCTGTACACAGGAAAGAAGCATGAGTGCACCCGTACACCAAATATGGATTTGCGTTGGTGTTCTGCCAGCGACCAACCATTCCTGTTACTATGGTTCCCTGTTGATCCGGGCATCTGTAGAAGAACCTGGCTGACAGGAACTTGACAAATATTTACGCACGTGACCGGAGTGGGAGAATGTCGTAAATGTCGTCAGACGCGATCCATTTTCCCATTTGGGGAGGCAAGAGATGGGGGAGGACAGGTGCCAAGAAAGCTTCTAGAAAAAAAATCTGTATGAGCGGTTATATGTTGTGTTGCATACTGAGTTGTCAGGGAAGAAGAAAAACCGTGGGCCCAAAACCTTCGCAATTTTCCAGCATTTCGCATTCAATTCACTAAATTGAATGCAAATTAGTTGAAAGACTACGGATTTCAATTGTCCTAGAATTCATAGACACCAATTGTACCAGACTATACACAATCCACCCCGCTTAACTCCACTGCGTGTTCTTTTACCAGAAAAGCTCACGCGTAGATGTCCTTTTCATCCATTTCATTTCACTTCTGTTTCAGTTTGGAGCATATCTGCAGGAAACAACACACATCGAAGCACCCAAAACCAAACAGCATCTAAACATGCCAGGAAGACGGCTCAAACAAAGAGAAATTCAAGACTATTTAAAACCAATCCTGGTACCCTGAGGCAGCTCTCCAACAAAAACATGTCACCCAAATCATCACCGAAACATGAGGCATCGCGTCACGTGATCCTTGTAGCGTGTCGTCACCGCCGCGAAAATGTCGTGGCCATTCATCCCTTAATTGCCGCCCTCAAAAAATGCGGTGCCATAATAACATCAGCCATTTTTTCTTTGTTTTTTCTCGGGTTTTTTCCTTCTTCACAACTTGACAACTAACCAGCGCCTCCTCAGCGTTTTGCCAAATTTTGTCCCGTTTTCCTTTTCCCGGGCGTCTGTTGTATTTTGTTGTCGATAGCAACAAACCAATAATTTCCCACATCTCCTCGGTTCCCTGAACATCGCTAGCGGGCCCCCCAAAAATGGCCGAACATCAAGACGCAGATATCGACTCCATCGTCGACAGATTGTTGGAAGTCAGAGGTTCTAGACCCGGCAAACAAGTGACGTTGTTGGAGCACGAAATCCGTTTCTTGTGTACAAAAGCCAGAGAAATCTTTATCCAGCAACCCATTTTATTGGAGTTGGAGGCACCTATCAAGATTTGTGGTGACATCCATGGTCAGTACTATGACCTATTGCGACTCTTTGAGTATGGTGGTTTCCCCCCAGAAGCAAACTATTTGTTTTTGGGAGATTACGTTGACAGAGGAAAGCAATCTTTGGAAACCATATGCTTGTTGTTGGCATACAAGATCAAATACCCTGAAAACTTTTTCATCTTGAGGGGAAACCACGAGTGTGCCTCTATCAATCGTATCTACGGTTTCTACGACGAGTGCAAAAGAAGATACAATATAAAGTTGTGGAAAACCTTCACAGACTGTTTCAACTGCTTGCCTATCGCCGCCATAATTGACGAGAAGATCTTCACCATGCACGGTGGCTTGTCGCCCGACTTGAACTCCATGGAGCAAATCAGAAGAGTCATGAGACCAACGGATATCCCCGACGTCGGCTTGTTATGTGACTTGTTGTGGTCGGATCCTGATAAGGACATTGCTGGCTGGTCCGAGAATGACCGTGGTGTTTCTTTCACGTTCGGGCCTGACGTCGTCTCGCGATTCTTACAAAAGCACGATATGGACTTGATTTGCAGAGCTCACCAAGTCGTTGAAGATGGTTACGAATTCTTCTCCAAGAGACAATTGGTGACTTTGTTTTCTGCTCCAAACTACTGTGGAGAGTTTGACAATGCCGGTGCCATGATGAGTGTGGACGAGAGCTTGTTGTGTTCTTTCCAGATCTTGAAGCCCGCAGACAAGAAGCCAAGATACCCACCCCCAAGCAGTGTGGGTAACAGCAGACCTGTCACTCCCCCAAGAAAAGCCAAACGAGGAACGAAATAGATGTGAAAACGTTTCAAACCCGGCAGCAAACATTTGCTTCGCCCGGAGAGTATTTTGTTTTCATTTTCATTTTGTTTCTTTGTCGCCCTTTTTGAACTGTGAAATGTGTATTTTATTGTTCGACTTGCCTGACGGCGAGAAAGACTTGCCAAGTCCATCCTTTTACATGCATCCATTCACGTCATTTTCAGCTGCTTGCGTCAATGCACTGTGGTACACCTATGTTGAATGATCCATATCGGTGCCAATCAAATGTAAATATTCTGAAGATTGGTATTCGAAGAATGTGGAGAAATTGATTAGCAATTTGACCCCGAAAAGTGTGAAATTGCTGAAGGAAGAAGAAGAAACTGAGAGGAAGAAGGAAATTGTAAACTACAGCCCCACATTCACTTGCTTTCATAGATGATTCTTACATTTTTCTTATCTGTTATTTATCGATTATATCTTTCATAGGTTTAAATAGTTGCCTTGATAGAACATGCAGCTTTGGACTGAAACGGTTTTGGTGCTGAAGCAATATGCTGAAGAGCTTTTGCTGGAGGTTTCAGCTGCTTGTTGATGGATTTTGGACTTGGCAATGTCTCTTTTGCTTGAGCGGAAGCTCGGTAATAAATCGTGCGTTTCTTTAGTGTTTTTATATGATTAAGGACTTAGTTCTATATATTGTTTATGTTATCTATTTGTTTTAACAACATGTAGGATAGAGTTTCACGGGAAAAAAAGAAGGGAATTTATTATGAATGGATGTGGTTCTTCCTCAGCCCTGCTAAATAACAATCGGTGGGGGTTTATGAGATATTCACTAGTGTTGACTTAAAATGGGTGCAAATTGCTATGATTCGCAGTCAATACTTGAAGTAGATTCGGACAAGCAAAGGCCAGAACAACTACATAAAAGAGCGAAATCTCAGAAACAGCGACTTGTATCTCTCCGAATAGAGTTGTGATGAACTCACCACATCTGCATTGACCCAATTCACATACCCTCTTAAATCAAAAAGACAGTCACACACACACGTGATCTTTCCTTTAACACACCCATACACCACATCCACACCCGCACCTCTGTATGCAGGTCTGGCTCGCACAGTCTGTGCACCTTGAAAAATTAAAATCTTTTCACGAGTTCACAATATAGAAGCTTGCTTATAAACAGACAATATGGTATGTAACTGCCACACACGCTCTCGAATGACCCGCCAGCCCAGCTTATTGCAATCCAACCTTTCCCGATGAATTCCCGCCATTGAAAAGAGACCAAAGTGAAGAATGAAAATGGAGATCGCCACTCACACTATTGTACTGGATGAAGCCAGCCCAGACTACGTAAAACAATACTTGAAGGGAGACCTAAAGACTGTCGAAATTTCCATTGGATTTGACCTAGAATTGCCACTTTGATTCCCGTGTTCCCAAATTCCATCCACCCAGCAATTTCCTCCAAAGCTTCTCGGTCTACCGATTCAGTCGTCACCCAAATATGTACTAACATCTCAGGTTTTAGTTCAAGATTTGTTGCACCCAAACCCAGCCTCTGAGGCCCAAAAGCACAAATTGAAGACCTTGGTTCAATCTCCAAGATCCTACTTCATGGACGTGAAGTGTCAGGGTTGTTTGAACATCACCACTGTCTTCTCCCACGCACAGACTGCTGTCACCTGTGACAACTGTTCCACCGTGTTGTGCTCCCCTACCGGTGGTAAGGCTAAGTTGACTGAGGGATGTTCTTTCAGAAGAAAGTAAACGTTACGAAACCAAAATCTGTACAACTTATTATATAAATTAATTTCCATTTATATAAGGTAATGCATCGCTAGTTCAAGGTGTTGTAGTATTCTGAGAGGCCGTCTTGTTCTCACTGAAACCGTTCAGTATATCTTGAGATTATCATGCAACATGCTGGCAAATTAATGTTCCACTTGCCTCGTCAGATATGAGCACCATTCAGGGAATTTGACCTACTCGTGTTTCAAGACACCTAGTCACTGCTTTCTCAGATTATCTGTTGGGAAATCTTCTGAATCGTCATTCTCAATACTTATTGGTTCCCATTAGTTATCTTGTAATTCTCCATTCGGGGAACTCTTAGTGCTTCATTTCAGCCAGCACTTCAACCATCCATGTAATCCAGGTCAAATGTCAGAACACAATTCTTCCTAAAAACGATCATTATATCTCTACCTCGATTACGGTCTCCATAAAATTGCATGAAGTGAGGGTTCCTGCTCAACTTCACTCCATGTATCACATCGTTTTGCAGTAATTGTATCTTATAACTTAGACTTAGAGCACACACGAATCACCTCATCAAATGCCTTGGCAACCTTCTCCACATTTCCATCGTTCAATCCGGCAACAGAGGCTCTACCAGAGCTCACCAAGTAAACTCCGTGAACCTTCTCTAAACGAGCAACCATATCTGGGGACAAGCCCGTGAAGGAAAACATTCCCGTTTGGTTGGTGATATGGTCCCAGTTACCTGGAGTGCCCAACTCGATCAAGCGTCTCTTCAACTCGTTTCTCATCTTCGTGATACGAGACGACATAGTCACCAAGTCCTCTTCCCATTGTTTTCTCAAGCTGTCGTCGGTCAAAATAGTCGCAACGATCTTGGCTCCGTAAGCTGGAGGGTTGGAGATTTCACTCCGCGTCAACTTGTTCAATTGTGACTTGATGGCACGCTTCAATTGGTCTCTTCCGGCCTCTTTGGGCAACACCACATGCAAGGCACCCACACGCTCACCGTACATTCCGACGTTTTTGGCAAACGACTGGCAAATGAGAATTGGAGAGGTGACCGATCCCAGATTGATGGCTGTTCTGATAGGTGCAGCATCCTTGTCCAAGTTTCCGGACGCAAAGCCCTGGTACGCCGAGTCAAACAATGGCAAGTGGTTGTTTTCAGCAATGGCTTTGAGAATGTCAGCCCATTCCGAAGCAGAAGGGTCCAAACCAGTGGGGTTGTGAGCACAGGCGTGCAACAAGAAAATCGAGCCCTTCGGAGCAGTGTTGATGGTGTCGACAAAACCGATAATGTCAAGTTTCTTGTTCTCAGCGTCCCAGTATGGGTAGGTTTCTACATTCAATCCCAAGGAATCGAAGATCTGGTTGTGGTTGGCCCATGTTGGCTTCGAGAGGTAAATTGTCTGGTTGCCTGCAAAAAAGGTCTTCAAAAAGGCACCGGCCAAGTGCAAGGCACCGGTTCCGGACAAAGATTGCTGAGAAACCACGGCATTGTCAGCGAGAGCAACAGAATCGGCACCCAAAATGACTTTGGCCGACTCCACCAAGAAAGGCTCGTATCCCGAGATTCCCAAGTATTCGTGATTGTAGCCGGCCGAGTCAATTAACTTGCGCTCGGCCTTTCTGACAGCTGGAAGAATCCAAGGCTTGCCAAAATTGTCTCTGTAGGCACCAATCCCAAGGTCGACTTTGTCGGCACGGGAATCGGCGGTGTATCTGGCCTTCAACCCGAAAAGGGGGTCAGGAGGCAATTCTGCGATTTGAGTGAAAAATTTGGACATGTTGGTGGGTTTAAAGAAGTGCTCTCACGTCTTATAAGTACAGCAATTTCACAGGAACTTCCTTTTGACCGAACGGAAATCGTGTGCTCCTCGGAGTGCGCGAAGACTAACGCCGGATCACGTGACTTGCAGCATATACTGACCATCTTGAGTTGCCTAGGTAGCAGGTTGTGCATTTCTGCGGCCTGTCGAGACGCTTTCACTTTCCACTTTCCTCACTTTGCGCTTCTCTGACTGTTTGTCGTTAACTTTTCTTTTCTCCGCCTTTTCTCCATGCCACGTCGTGTATGCCGAATGAGGGGTACATACTGGAGTTTAAGACTTCGAGATGCTTATCGTTGCCGTTAACGTCAGGAAGCCTTGTCTTCTTGACATTTTTGCGCCTAACTCTTGGTCATCAATCCAGCCTTGATGTCATGTCACGTTACACCCCGGGCCACCTTGTGATGGTTCCACTGACCTGGGTAATTTCAAGGATGTACGGGTTTGGCGAATGCCGTCCACTCTGAGTCCGGGAGGAAAGGTACAACAGAAAAATATGCAATGATCGAAAAAAAAGGAGAGAGAAGACAGATAGGAGAGGGGGGGTTTGGTTGTATTTTGGTCCAACGGACTTTAATGTGCGTTTTCCAGCTTTCGATATTTGGTGAGATAAGGTTTCCGTAGCTGAGTTCTTGCAGGAAATTAGAACTTAGAATTACGAATAGGTCGGGCTTGGTGAACTAATTCTAACACTGATGCCTTCAACAAAGCAGATTGCACATATGGCAATTCCCAATGTCCTTTGGATCCAATAACCCTACTTCACAATTTGTTCGTCATATATTAGTACTTAAACCACCGAACGAACCTCAAAGAAACGCTTCAAGTAGTAGATCTGGAACAAAGAGTTCAACGCCACCACGATGATCTGGAACACAGACCACCATTTCACCCTGGAATTGGTGGACTCTGCGGTGTTTCTGTGTGTTCTCTCTCTAATGACCAAATAGTTTTGTTCAGCCTTGACGTCACTGGTCAATTCACCCAAACGCTGGATGGCGTAATCCAACGTATCGGAACGTGGGTCGTTGACATCGATATAGATGACTCCATGGACGTTGAAAGAAACATCCAAGTCCACTCTACTGGACTTTTCGTTGGAGAAACAGTACTGGTACTTTCCATTCTGGTCAGCCTTGATGCTTTCGTCGCCGTGATCCATATTCGTTTTCGAGAGTCTGACTTTGTCGTTAGGGCCGACAATGTAGAAATCAACGGTGAATTGTTCGGCGTTGTTTGGGTTTCTAGAACCGACCTGGAAACTGATGGCCAACTCGTCGTTTTTCTTCAAACTTTCAAAGAAACATTGTTTTCCGTTTGGTGGCATCAACACGGTGTGGGCCAGGACAATGGCGAAGAACGCAAGCCATGCAAAAGCGAATCTCATGTTTGGTAGATCAACTTAGGTGGAAAAACTGTGCGTGTTTTCTTTGAAGTGTGTACGCGGTTTGTGCACGACAGGAGTCTATTAATGGACTCAGTACGGGTGCCCATAACAAAATGATTTCGACCTTAGCTGACTGAATTCATTCAGAAAGAAAGAATTCCAGTGAAAGTGAAAAATACAGAAGATATTTTTTGATTCGGTCAAAAGACTATTTTGCACATGAAGATGCAAAAGAGAGCTTTATGGGGAATTTGACGTGCATCAGAAATCTTCTAAACAAGGATTGGATTATTATTGGAAAACTCTCATCCTTAAATATATTCAAATTGTGAAGTGAAGGGTATTCTGAAATAATGTTGATTGATACTCAATATGATCTGGATTAATTTTGAATCATATGTGCGCACAATGTATCATTTCAAGATTTGCTGAGCTATGTCAGTGAGTATTGTTAGAAAAATTGGACCTAATTCTGGCATACTTTAATATTTGAGAACCTTCTGAGTCATGTGGAAATATTAAGATTAATTGATCTAAAAATTAATACGTATTTAAGAGGAAGGAGATAAATATGGAGTAAGTAATATTTCAATTATTGTTTAAATATCTGTCCAAAGTTTGCATTTTACGTTTTGCTTTTATTTGAATGACCCTCCTCTTCGTCCTTTTTGCTTGCTTGTTTCGGTTGTGTTTTGTTGACTCTAACAAGATGAGATCAGAACGTAACCGAGAGAACAAATAAGATATGGCGTACACCACAACAAGGCCAAGTTCTTCTATCCCAATTAAGTTTTCTGAAAATAGAATGTCTCGTGCACTACAGCTTCTTGAAACCAATGACTTACAAGCAATTTCCGAGGACTTGTTTTTCCTTTTAAATCCTGATAGTATTGATGTCTACTAAGATATCCAGCTCCACCTACCTATAACGGTTTCATGATCTCGTTGAAAAGCAACTTCTTCAAGTCACTGATGGACAAGTCGTCTTTGCGGCGGTCAAAGTCAAAGAAATCCTCAGGAATCTTGTCACATGTTGGCTCGTCGCTTGGATCGTGGTACAACCGAAGGTAAGGATGTTGCAATGCATTCTCCACCGTGATTCGTTTCTGTGGGTTGAAAGCAAGCAACTGCTCCAAGAGATCCACGGCCAAAGGATTGATGTCCGGAATCAGTCCAAAGAGTTCGCTCAATGGAACCTTTTTGCAGAAGGGAAGCAGCCGGATGTATTCACGGGCACGCTTCAGTTTGATGTTGTAGTAGTCTTCGGAGTTGGGTGTACCCAAAACCTCCATGATCAACCATAATTGGTTGTGGTAGTCTCTTCCTGGGAAAAGAGGCCTTCCGCTCAACATTTCAGCCAAGATGCAGCCAACACTCCACACGTCGATGGCTGTGGTGTATTCCTGGAACGTGAGCATGATTTCTGGGGCTCTGTACCAACGAGTGGCCACGTATTCTGTCATGAACCCGAAATTGTCTTCGGAGGAGGCCATTGATCGGGCCAAACCAAAATCACAGATCTTGAGGTCGCAGTTGGAGTTCAAGAGAAGATTGGATGGTTTCAAGTCGCGGTGGAGCACGTTGGCCGAGTGGAGAGCTTTGAGGGCTCTTAATGTCTGGTAGATAAAATACTGGATGTGGTCATCGCTGAGCTTCTGGGTGCGGATCACCTTGTGCAAATCAGTTTCCATGAGTTCCTGAATGAGGTAGATCTCGGTGAAGGCCTCATACAGCGGGGGTCTTTGCAATGCAAGGACCGAAATGATATTTTCGTGGTTGAATTGTTTTAAGAGTTTGAGCTCTCGAAGTGTTCTGAGACAAAGCATCAGCCTTTCAAAAGGCTCGATTTTCTTGATGGCAACCTTCTGCTGCGTGGGTTTGTGTATTGCCAGGCACACCACGCCGTAGGCACCCAGGCCCACCACCTCGAGTATTTGGTAGTGGTCTGAAACATTGAATTTTACCTGATGTTGCGATATCTGTTGTGAAGGTGGTTGTGGTTCGGCCGGTTGGTTTGGGATTGGCTGCTGGTACAGATGGACAGTCAGCATCGTATGGTTTGTGTCAATCTTTTACGAAAAGAGAGGGTTTTATAGTGGAGCAGTTTCAACAGGAAATGCACCGCGATTGATATTGGAGTATATCCAGGACTGAGACGATATCTCTCCTGTACATGACGGATGCCGGTAGACAAAAATGGCAAGAATGCGGGCGAAAATGGTGGGGCTGGAGGTGAGAGTGGGATGCGATTGTTCGGGTGGGCCAGGCATGCGTCCGGGTAATTCTGAGCGATTTTCTGAGCTTTTTGGTGGTGTTGGGTGGACTTTTTTTGTGCGATTGATGTACGCATACTGCGTGCGTCTTGCTGAAACAAACTTCTGGAGATGTCATGGGCATCCGGCATGTTTGGGATATCTGCGATGGTGCTTTGTTTGGCTTTTTCACGTTCACGTTGAAGAATGAGTTGGTTGTTGCAACCCTCGAACGACCACAGTAGTCAATTACAATATAATTAATGGGGTGGATCTATTACAATATAATTAATTATTTGGGGATTAGCCTCAACCGCAGCGCAAATTGTGTCAAACGCTTGTTCTTGCACCCATTCGCGATTCGGGCTCACGTACTGACGTCACGCCTGCGTGCGATTTTCAAGGCTACACGTTCCAAGCATAACACGTAAATCCTATATCAATCCTATTTCTTTTTGCGTCCAAACAAACCCTTCTTCTTTTTCTTTGTTTCCGGGTTCAAAGAAGAAGCGCTGTAGTTGGCTGCTTTGTAAATGGGCTGGTCTCCTCCCGAGAAACTGGCCACCGGCCGCGAGTAGCCAGTTTCTGTCTGTGCAGGGTCGGATCCCAAATTGTAGTGGGCAAAGTCCTCGTGGAATCCCCACCCAAGTCTATTACTTTCAAGTTGGTCACGGTACACCATGTCTCCGGTGATGGCATACTCAAACCCTCGAATGGTGTCCAAGGGCCTTTCATTTCTTTCTCTAGAGGGGTTCAGCATATCGCCCTGGCGGATCAGCTGACCAAAAATATCCTTCAATTCCCCAGATTCCTGCGAAAGGTACGACGGTCTTCTGTTGTAGCCACGTGTGGCCTCCTCGAATGGTTGGGCTTCGTTCACAGCGGACAAAATAGGGTCGTGGACATCATTTGTAACAAGGTGGTTGGGGTCCATCTCGTACTTGGAAAGACGCTGTGGCTGATCATTCTGCTGCTTGGCTGCTTGCGACTGGCTTCTGAAGATGGCCATTTTGAGCGAAAGGAAAAAATAGAAATGGAAAAAAGACTAGTACAGAAACTTGAGTACTTTTTGATTCATAACGGGACAATGCCACTTTTGGACTTTTGGGGGCCTCCTGCACTCCTGCAGACTCAGCCTTACAACCAGGATTGGAGATAGGCATAGAACGTGGAGTATAAGGGTTCACAAACTTGGAAGAATTTGGCTGGGTCCGGATCAATCTGATTTGCTTGGATCGATTGATCCGTGGCCGCGTTCGGGTTTGCTTGAACTTTCGGTCTGGGGTGTGAGAGCAGAACAAAAAGTGCGCTTTGAAAAATCTCTCAGAAATAGCCCAAGCGTTGCCCGTGCGAAGTTTTAATAAATTCCATGCTTTGACACATAAACCTCTCTCTTTCGAGCAAACCAAACTGCGCCCTGCCCATTCTGGAATCTGTGGAGACACCCGTACCTTCCTTGTCGGGCAGGGAAATTTCGAATTCCGACATTCGGGGGCAGGAAGATCCGGGTTCCCGAACAAAGGGCTGTTGTGAATGCAGGAGTACTCCTCCTTATATGCGCGTTTTAGCCTTGTGCGTCTCCGGCATTTGATCACTGCACAATTGGGCTGTGTCAACTGGAAGCCCGAAATTACACAGAATGCATTTAGAAGTCCAACCAGATGTAATTTGCCGATGACGGACGGATGCTTTGGGGATATCCACTCGTCCTTCAAAATGTCCAACTTCTCTATCGTTTCAATCATTTCCTCTCACTCCTACTCAATAATATTATCTTATGCTATGTTGTTCTGTGCCTTGAACGCATCCCATGCCTTGTTCAAAGCAACAAACACTCCCTGGCAGATCATCTGCTCCTCCACCTCAAACTTGCTCAACTTGTCTGGGTGGATGTAACTGATCACCCTCATGTAATTGATCTTCACTTTTTTCGTCAACATCAAATCGTTGATGGTGATCTTTTTGTCAGTGGTGAAAGGAAATCCGAGCTTCTGAGGCAAAATGTCACTGAGTGACATAAGCAATGCTCTCAAGTTGTCTTCCTTTCCCACGGCCCACGACTGTATCTTTTCGTGCACACGGTCGTGGAGCTTGAATTTCAATTCCTCTAGGGCCTTGTCGTCACTGCTCTGCTGTCTGATCTTTTGCACCAGCGCATTGTTCACAGGAGTCAGAGGCTTGGGTGCTTTCTTGGGCTGTGGCTTCGGTGGGTTGACGATGTTGTTCACTCTTCTCTTTGCATCCATCACCTTCTTTTCGCTCACTCCATGCTTACTGATCAACTCCAAGTAGCACTGCAACGACTCGCCAAAGCTTTCCATCATCTCCAAGCTTTCAGCTTTCCTCATCAACAACTTGACGTACCAATATTTGATGGCCTTGTCGTTAACGATCCAGGCAGCGTCGCCGATATTGTCCCCCACAAGGGCAATTCCCTCGTCACAATGCTGTTTGGCCAGCTTGTAGTTTCCAAGCTTGATGTTGGTCACTGCAAGATTCGACCAGATGACAATTCTCAACTCGTGCGTGGGTGGAAGGGCCTCCAAGCACTTGGTGTAGGCGTTGAGAGCATTGTCGAAATCTCCATTAGTGAACGATTCTGTGCCCCTGCTCTTGTACACCTCGTAATCCGATTGTTGGAATGCATTCAAAGCTTCGGCCGTAGCCTTTCTTGCCTGTGGGGCTGCTTTAGCTCTTCTTCTGGCTGGTGAAATATATGTGCCGTCAGCACTTGCAGAAGACTTGAATCTCTGGGCTCTCGAAAGAGGAGTCGACCCAAGTCCTAGCAAATCCACTTCTGGGGCCGGTGCTGGTGTGGGAACTGGATTGGCTGCTTTAGTTTCTCCAACAGATGGAGTCAGCAATGGCCTCGTTGGCAATTCTGGCCGTTGGAGTGGAGAAGCCCTGCCCAGAACCAGAGCAGGGAGTTCTGGCGTGGTGTTTCTCGCCAGGTTCCGTTTTTGCACCTCTGGTCTCGCCTGAGAGGTGGCACTTTGACGTGGTGTACTTGTTCCACTTCTGTCAAGTCTCTCTCTTTGTCTTTCCTTTTCACGTTGTTTTTGCAACTTTATGATTCGTTGGATTTCGTCAGGATTGAAGTTGTCTTCGTCTGTGCCGTAATCCGAACCTCCCTCGCTAATTTTGTCGTCCCTGTACTTGTGCTGGTTTCTCATCCACGCAGGCATTCCATTTGTTTCAGCCAGCTTGGGGTTCTGGAATTGGTCAATGTTTTTAACCACTGCCTTTCTCGACTTTTCAACAAGCCACGCTGCTCTCTTAAGAAAATCGGTGGACATGCCCTGCAAAGATGGACCCTGCTCCCTCGACTCCGTTCTACGCCCAGAAGAGCCCTGTGACTCTCCTTGGTTCATAATAAGATTCACACACGCTTGCAAATCCGGGCCGGCCTTGTCAATGGCGTCGTTGGAAACGTCAACCGGAAATCCAATATCGATGAGACCTGCCAAAACGGTATCTCTGGCATCCGTATCGGTCACCGATGGCAGATTCAAATTTGGACGCAGAATACGTTGTGACTGCTGCTGGATCGGTCTTGGTTCTTGTCTACTTGGGGCCGGTTCTTGTCTCTTTGGAGGTGTTGGTTCTGGAGTGAATGCGTCCTCAAAATCGTCGTCCAAAAGCGACATTTCGCTTCGGGAATTTCCCGAGGGTTGTGCGATTGTGATTGGAACGGCCATTGGAGCAGGTGCTGGTTTGGACACCGGAGGAATTGGGTCAAATATGGAAAATGGATCAAATTCGGCGTTTGCATTGTTCAGAGGAAGCGGCGTCCCCGTACCTGAGCCTAGCGGAGTCGTTCCACCAATTGGAGACGAGAAATCCCAATTGGGCAAGGCGTTGGATTGCTTGCCATTAGTGGTGTTCGATTTTCCGGATGAAAGCTGTTCCTGCAACGATAGTTTGTTGAGATTTGAGTTGAGCGATGTTTGGGAGGCACCGGTCGCCGAGTGGAACAAGTCGGCAAATGCGTCCTTTTTAGGCGGAGCCATGGTGGGTGGCAGTGGTTTGATTTGAACACGAATTTGCATGTTATTGATCACGTGAGGAGAGAAGATTAGGCTGAAAGAAGAGAGTAGGCTGAAAGTAGAGAGTAGGCTGAAAGTAGAGATCAGACTGAACTTGGAGACGTGGAATCAAATGAAGAATCGAGAAGCCAGATTAGTAGTCTCTTGATTCTCTGCGCAAGCCTTCGGTTATTCGGTGTTTGGAGTGAAATCAGTGGTGAGAGTGACGATGTGGAAATTTCATAGATTTGGTTAAGGGTTTGAGTTTATCGTTCGGATGCTTATTTTAAGAAAGAATGAATTCGTTAATGCTTCTTCCATTATGTGTTTTCTTTGGTTGTGTTTTTTTGCAATCAAACAACAATAATTCTTCATCGCGAATAACTGTTTACAGTATTCTAGAAAGAGAGCAACATTCCACAGCCATCTCAAAAAATATTCACAAAAATTCAAAATTCGACAGGAAGCTCAAATAGAACTATACAATACAACTACGAACGACCAATTCTCTTCGACAAACATAAATCTCGTCAAGCTTGCTGCCACCTCTATCACCTAACTTTCGTGGTGTACGGATGTCATCTCTACATTCTCAAGAATTTTTCTCTATCTTCAACCAACAAACCATCCATTATGCATTTGATGTACACTTTGGGCCCAGACGGAAAGAGAATCTACACTTTGCAGAAGCTTACCGGTGACGGTGAAATCACCAAGTCTGCTCACCCAGCCAGATTTTCGCCAGATGACAAGTACTCCAGACAAAGAGTCACTTTGAAGAAGAGATTTGGTTTGTTGCCAACCCAGAACTAGATGGATACGATGAACTGCGCTGAAGTTCTGAAGTCTTGCTTCGATTCTTTGTACTATATTGCATTTAATAAATAAGGTGAAGAGATGAGGTCTGATGGCCATTGTAGAAATCATTGAAGGAATGTGGGCAAGCGATGACATTGATGTAGATTTCCAGACTGAATCCAGTTCGAACTGTGGAGTCATCTAGCACTGGACTCGACGTTACTATCAGAACGCTGGATTTTCATTCTGAACATTTTCAGTTCAACTAGTAACGAGCCATCACCGCCAGCAACGGTCCTCTTCATGTATTTTGACCCAGAAATCAGTGGAAGTGTCTTTTTCAGGCAACTCTTGACTATTGCAGACCCTTAAGTTTTGTGAACCCGAACTTTTGTAAACCCGAACTTTCGTAAACCCGAACTTTTGTAAACCCGAACTTTTGCAGACCCTGAACATTTTGTAGACTCTTGTAGAATAGGAAGATCTTGTGGAGAGAGGGTAACTCCAAATCCAGTATCCAGACTTTGAACTTTAAACTCACAGCAGCCTCCAGCAATTTCTGAAATCTATAATGGCTCTCTTCTTTGTCCAATGGCATCCAAATTGTACTCGGCGCTCTGAGAATAGTTGGCCCACATCTGTGCAAGAACCTCTGTATCCTTGTTCTTGTTGTTGATGTCATTCAAACACAAATTCATGTCGTGAACTGAATCATTGAGTGTTTTCTGGAAGTTAGCCAAAAATTCTAAGAAAGACCCAAAAAAACATACCATATTGTTGATTATACGCGAAAGCAAAGCCACATGGACCTGCTCATGTGGATTGTCCATTACCATTCTGTTTGACATTGTGGAGTAGTATCTTAACCTTCCAAGAGAGTTGTTTTGATTTATAGCCGTACATGCAGGAAACAGAGGTCCTAGACACCTCTGGAGCTACTGGTTCTCCATAACCTTCTGTAAAATACATATGATACACATATTAAGTGTGGAAGCCAAAGTCATTCATAAGACTGTCCACATCTTTCCATAGCAAGTCGCTATTGACGTCAAACACATCGTGTTCCAAATTGCCTGGAGCTTGCGTAGGAGATTCCTGGAAACCCATAAACACCTCAGGAAACTGTCTCGAAGGTTCCTGTACCGGGGCTGCCGCAATCTGTTGAACTGGAACTGATTGCCGATACCCCGAGAACCCAGAAGGACGTATTTTTGGCGGAGGCATGCCAGGGTCGCTTCTATGCACAGGAATAGAGCCAGGAGAAGCCGACCCATGAGAGTAAGTATCCTCCGTTTTCACGCTAGGCGAGGTGTCGTTGCTGGTGTTTACCACCTTAAATATAGAGCTTCTTTTCGATGCGGAAATGGGCTGAGGATCCAAGGGAATGGTACGGATTATCCGTCTGGCCTTGGATTCAGCATCCATCAAATTAGAAAGGGCTCTCTTTTTCCGCACCTTGTTGCTGCTGGACGAGCTTCCTGACTTCTGACTGGTGGAGTCACTCTTGCCTTCCTTCTGTTCGCTCACGTGGGAGCTCTCCTGCTCTCCGTTGACTTCTTCATCCGAGGAAACAACACCCTCGTCGAAGTCGTTGTTGCCCTCATACAGGCCGTCCTCGTCCTCGTCCTCATTGTCGTCGTTGTTGACATCAGTTCGAATGTTCAATTTAGCCATGCCAACCTGGTCTCGAAGAAGAGCCAAACAGTCGAAGAAGACAGAGGCAGCCATTCGGGATCGCGTGTTGATTGTGAGGCTGGTCATGTTTTTCTCGTCAAGCGTACGGAACAACTGCCACATGTTGCGCATAATTCCACTGGCTCTGTAGGCAATATCATGCTTGAGGATAGACGCCTTGGCCACAAGAGAAATGGCACTCAGGTACGTATGCTTTCCTGCGTTCACATCGATCATGGCCTTCAAGGGAGAATTGGCCAACTTGACAATGATGCACGAAGCCTGCCAGATGTTGAGAATGGAAACCACAGGCAAGTGCTTGACGAAGTCTTTGTTTTTCGCCTGGCACATTTCCAAGTGGCTCACCAAAGAGATGGCGGCGTTGTACAAGCGGACTAGGCCCTTGGACAACTCGAACGAAGGAATGCTGGGCGCATCCAAGAAGTAATGGGTGAGGAGATGAACACGTGCCACAATGTACTGGAGCTTTCTGTATCCGTCCTCGTCACTGCTCTCCGAGGTGATCTTGATTTCCAACTCGTCCAACTGGCGAAGCAAAACCTTGAGGAGCGCGAGTCTTTCGGTGACCTGGGCAAGAGTGCCCGAGCTGAAATTAAGAGTCTTGGCAACCTGGTCTTCGAAATGGGCAATCTCCATCACATGGCGGGTGGACACAGAGATTTCCACGTGCTGGACTCTTAGAAAGTCAAACTGGACAAATGCAGGGAACCCGAAGGAGGTGGCGATGTTCTGGGCCACTATGTTGCACACGATCCAAGTCTTCATCTGCTCCTGGGCCATGGAATACTGCGGAGGAGAGATTTGCTTGGGGTCCGGGTCGAAGATTTGCCCGGCCGAATGTAGGCCTATTCTGATTGCTTGAAAGAGGGCCACTCCAATGGTGTTCCACGATGAGTCTGCGCTCAAAGAAGAGGTCAAGGGTGGCCAAAGGGTGTACAAGATAAAAGCCTGGACCGAGTACACCGAACATGCGTTCATTATGGGCTCGTCTTCCTCGGTGGGGTTGTATCGTGTGATGGGAGAAATGGTGATTTCGGAAAGAATGTTCTTGATGAGAGGCAGAAGACGCAAGAGAAGAGAGGTGTCGTCTCCAAAACGCCGCAGAGCCACGAACATCATCACCCAAAAGAGAGCCGGACAGAGCCTGTAGATTCTCTCGGGCCCTTTGGAAACATCCACGACGTTCAAGACGGGATGGTACGACCGCACGAATTCCAAGTACAACAGCCTGATTGCGTTCGGCTCCAACACCACCGTATCCAATGTTTTTTCCTCGCATAGAAGGGCCATTTCCGGCACCATTAATTTTGGAGAAGCCGTCTTCTCGATTCGCATCGTCTCCACGACGGGACTGTCGCTTCTGCTATTTAGAGGCGAGGGTCTGGATATCACAGGCGACCGAATCTGTGGCGTGCCTTCAATGGAAAGCGTGGGGGCCGATTTCAAAATATCCACCGCAGCGATGGGGCCCATGAACGACTTCTTCAACTCGGCAAATTCCTTCTCGATCAGGGCAATTCGGGCCCGTTTCTCTGTTCGTTTGAAATCAGCCTTCATTTCACACTGGAGGCCCTTTTTCTCGCACCGGGTGCATGGCAAAGGGTCCCTTTCCTGGGCATCGCATCGGGACTTCTGCTGACGGCACCACGTGCACGCAAGACGTCGGGCCTTGAACTTGGCATCGTGGTATTTGGAGTTGTCGGACTCGGGTGTTTTTTCCTCTTTGATCTGGCGGTTGAGTTCGTGGAGCTCGTGAGTAATATTGGCGATATGTGCCAACCGGTCGAGCGAAGACTTTGTATCCACTAAAGACTTGTCCATTTTCTAGACATTAGTGTTGTCTGAAAAAACACTACTATACAGAACGATGAGAATGATGTGGAGTGGTTACTATACAGAACGATGAGAATGATGTAGTGGTTCCTACACAGGGAATGGAAGCTGTTCTTCGAGTGCTGCTGGATGTCCGGATCTTGCTCGTGTCGGTGCTTTTTCGAAGAGCGAGCTTCGGGCTTACGAACCAAGTGCTCACGCTTTTTCTAAAGGCCGTGGGTGTTTCCAAGTCGAACATCGGAATCTTCATGACGTTGACTCTCGTAGGAGACACTGTCATTTCGTACGTTCTCACGTGGTACTCCGACCATATTGGCCGCCGGCTGGTCATGGTGATGGGGTCGCTTTTGATGCTAGCCTCGGGGCTTGTCTTTGCCTACTGTGAAAACTTCTGGGTTCTTCTTGTTGCGGCGATTTTGGGGGTCATTTCGACCTCTGGTGACGAAACAGGGCCGTTCAAGACGGTCGAGGAGGTGTGCATTTCGCATTTGACGCCTCCAAAATACAGGGCGCCCATCTTTGCGTTGTACGGGTTCTTGGGCACCTTGGGGGCTGCCGTGGGGTCTCTTTCATGTGGATTTGCTGTGGACTACTTCAGCGTGCGTGAAAACTGGCCGCTTGAAAAATGCTACAGGGCCATTTTTTTGGTTTATTCCGCCATTGCACTTGTCAAGCTCGGCCTCTCGCTCAGTCTCTCCAAAATGTGCGAGATTCAGTCCATAGACGGAGGATCCAGAACCACCCACGAGGAAACACAATTGTTGGGCGACGAGCTGCCGGATGCGGAAAACGCCCCTGTCGCCAAGTCGGGTTTCCAGCCACAGACGAAAAAGTACCTTCCTCGTCTTTTGGTGGTGTTCATGTTGGATTCGTTTGGGTACGGGTTCATGCCCCCGGCGTGGATCGTGTACTACTTCACCACGGAGTTTGGGGCCGCGGCGTCGTCCTTGGGCACTTTGTTTTTCTTCACCAACTTGGTGGATTCCGTTTCATCCATTGCTTCTGCTTTCACGTTCCACGCATTGGGGCCAGTCAAGGCCATCTTGGCAGCGCAGCTTCCCTCGGCCCTTTTTTTCTCCAGCATTCCATTCTGCACTTCGTACGTCTTGGCAGGGGCTTTCTACTTCCTTTTCTGTGCGACCGGGACGATGGACGTGGTTCCGAGACAGGTCCTCTTGACGTCTATCATTCCCAAAGAGGACTTGCTCCGAGTCATGGGAACGGTCAACATCGCCAAGACCCTCGCACGGTGCGTCGGGCCGGTTTTCACCGGCAAATTGGCGGAGCACGGCCTGTTGTACTTTGGGTTCATCATCAATGGAGTGTGTCTTTTCGTGGCCGACGTGGTGCTTGGATGCAGCTTTGTCCATTTGGACAACGAGGTCATGGCGCTACACAAAGAGTAAGTGTCGTTATTCATGTGTCTATTAGAAGAGGAAGTAGAAGACCCGGATGTTCCATGGCTTGGCCAAGTATGCTTCTCTTTCGGTGCAATTTCCTCTGCATTTTCTCGAAGTCGGTTTCCGACGTCCAGTGCGTTACACAAAGAGTAAGTGTCGTTATTCATGTGTCTATTAGAAGAGGAAGTAGAAGACCCGGATGTACCATGGCTTGGCCAAGTATGCTTCTCTTTCGAGTGCAATTTCCTGCTGCATTTGTTCGAAGTCGGTTTCGCGACGTCCAGTGTCCACGTCCATGGTCTCCAAAGAAACCACCGTGTTGTATGTGCCGGAGGTGATCTTGTGGTAGATCTTGTGGCCCACGTAAAAGGCCACCGCAATCACCGCACCCAAATAATTCTCAAAGAAATAGGTGGCATCGGGTTTCTTGCCAACTGGGAACAACGAAACCCAGAACTGGAGACACAACACCACCACCAAGCAGATCGTGGCGTAGTAAGACCCCCAAACGCCGGTCTGGGACCTGTATGGCAACTCGTCCAAGGATCTGCCTTGTTTCTTCAAAGCAGCTCTAAACCGGATGTGCGAAATGGTGCAAGACGCCCAGGTGAACAACGTGGACATGGCAGAGAGCGCAACCAACCACGCAAACACCTCTGCCTCCTTAGGCGAGGCAGACACGAAGGCAAGCAAGCCAACCACAGCAGAAACGAAAATCCCCACCAAGGGCCGGCCGCTTCTGTCCACATAGTTGAACACCTGTGGAGCCAAGCCTTGCTCTGCCAACGAAAGAATGGTGCGCGAGAAGCCGTAGACAGCCGAGTTTCCAATGGACAAAAGTGCAATGAGAACAACGACATTGAAGATGGACGGAAGTGCGGTGATGCCTCCGGCTTGAATGGCAATGACAAACGGAGAGGCGAAAGCACCAGATCCAGCGGACAACGCCGGCTCGTTGGAAGGAACCAAGAAGGCGATGAGGGTTAACGTGAGCATGTAGAAAACCATGATCCGGTAGAACACCATTTTGATGGCCTTGGGCAAGGCAATTCTTGGGTTGGCTTTAGACTCAGCTGCCGTCAAACTCACCAACTCCGTGCCTGCCAAGGAGTACGTGGCCGTGACCAAAACAGACACCACGCCTTTGAAGCCGTGGGAAAAGGGTCCGGGGTTTCTCCAGTTCTTGGCACCAATGTACCCAGTTCTTCCACCTCCGCAAATCAAGACAATGGCCAAGATGTCGAAGCCCACCACACCAAGAAGCTTGACGATGGACGAGGAAAGCTCGAAGTAGGCAAAGCCGGCCAGGCCAAAGAGATTCAACACGATGATGAGCACAAAGAAAATGGCAATCCAGGCCACTGAGTTGATTTCCAGGCCCCAGAAATTGATGGCAAGCGACGCCGCCACAAGCTCCAAGGGCAACACAACGGCCCAGAACATGGCGTAGTTCCACCCGGCCGCAAAGCCAAACAGGGGGTCGATGAACCGTGTTCCGTACACGGCAAAAGCTCCACTCACCGGAAAAGTCGCAGACAACTCCGCAAGGGCTTGCATCACACAGTACAAGAACAGCGACACGATGGCCCACCCGATCAAGATCCCCGCGGGGCCACCGACAGCAAGAGCCTGTCCACTGACAATAAGAAGACCCGAACCCACACATCCACCCAAGGCAATGAACATCTGAGAAATGGGGTGAATGGAAGACTGGAGCGATGTGTTGGCGGTGTTTTTGGCGGCCCGCTCCAACGAGTTGAGCGACTCGCTGGTCTCGACGTGGCCCTCGGCTCTTTTGAACGAGTCTCTGAAATTACTCCATCTGGTTGCTTCAGCAGTAGATGTGGTGGTAGTGTCGACCACCGATTCCTTTTCTAGGTACTTGGAGGACATTACGAAGAAAAGCAGATAGCGCCTATTTCGTGGGCATCACGTCTCTATATGTAAGTCAGCATCTCCGGATCCGGTTTCGAAATGCCGTTGACTGGGGTCCGTTTGCCGTGGCGTGCACACAGCATGCCAGTGAAGTGGACGAGATGACTGCGTAAAGCGTGCGGCTCAGAAACGGTGATGACTTATCAACTGACGAGAGATGGTGTGTCAATGTGCTGCAACTGTGCAATACCTTAATTGCTCTTTCGCCTTGATGCACAGAGATTGCTTTTTTGATCTTTGCAAAGTTTTTTTCCTTTTTTGGGATCCCTTTGAAGTTTCCGGTTCCGGCTTGGCCCTGCATCCTAGGCGGCCTCACTCTGCACACTTAGTCAAACGCCTCCTCAAAACAGTTCACAGTCCACGTGACTATGATGTCCCGGGGTGTGGGGAAGTTGATCGCATTCGACTTCCGATATCAGCACTATGAGCGAGTTCAGATTCAACTCCACCGTTGAGCCGAAAAAATTGACAGATCTCTTCGCCCTTTGTGGTTCTGAATGGAGCGGTCCTCTCACTGCACAGGAATTCGGCCAGTCCGAGAGCAAGAAACTCGTCAACTTCATTTTGAGTGGCAGGGTCGGAAGAGGGTTCTATTTGGAAACCAAGACCGGCGAAGTGGTGGCCGTATGTGTAGTTTCACACCACAAAGCGTTTTACAAGGATATCAGCAGCTCTGCGGGTTACACTGTGCCAGATCCTTCAGCTTTTGGAGTTGGAAACATTACTGCGTTGCGTCTAAGTTACGTTTTCACAGCCAAGGAGCACCGCGGCAAGGGGTTGAGCACGAGACTCGTCAGAAAGGCGATTGAATACACCGAGGACGAGATTCTCAAAAAAGAACTTGCCAAACTGGATGAGCTGAAGAAGGACAGCTTTAAGCTGATGGTGACCAGCGACGGGAAGGTAGATCGCCCGCTTCTGAACCACTACTTGAGAAAAAAGTTCATGTGGTACCTCTACTCGGCCGTGGGCACCTACTACGGCAAATTCGGCTTCAAAGGGTTCGCTCTTGACGGATACAGGATTCCTCTTTCTCTTGCTGGCAGTGAGACCCAGGAATTGGTCAAAAAGTTGGTTTCTCCGGACGCCGCTCTGCATGCAGTGGGCAAGAGAATCCGGTTTTTGGAAGGGTCCAAGCAACTGGACATTGACTTGATCGAGTTCATATTGCAAGGAAGGGAGCTTGAGTTGTTGACGGAATTGAGCAAGCTCCTGTACCACTCCGATTTGAGGGGGTCGCAGAAATCGTCGCTGTCGTTGACAAACATCGCCAGTGCACTTTCTGTTCAGAAATTGGGGTCCAGCAACGAGCTTTCCGCCATTTCGGAACTGTTGGGGTCAGCCACTATCTCTGACCAGCAGGGCTTGAGGAGAAAATCGTCGGTAAAACAGTTTCCCATGCCCAAGTTTGCACTCAAGCCCGACATGGCCAATCTCAAGAAACTTTACGCTGCCGAGGCCAAACGTGGCGAGTACGGCACCCCCGAGAACGCCAAATATGCCGGTCTCCGCGGTGCTATCTTGACCAATGAGTTGCAGCAGAAGAGTTTCTACATTTTGTGGACTGTGGTAATGGGAGCGCAGTTCCAAATTGTGGGTATGGGAGAGTTGAAACATGACCTCTTTGGAGCCATGGCCGATCCCTATGGCTTTACCAACCCCGTAGGACGCCGCAGAAGCTCGTCGTTTACCGGAATTAACGAAATGGGAGGGTTCAATTTCCAGGACTTGGATATTTTGGTGAATGCTGCCGTGCTTGTGGCCAAAGGAAGAGGCAGCCCCGAACCTGGCATCTATGTGTCCATGAACGACTTGCCTTCGGACATTCCTGCTCCAGTTTTGCACGACTTCTTCCTCAACTACTTGCCTAGTCACGGCAACGCTGTGCTTGTGAAGGGACAAGAAGGAGCCAAGCACGAGAACACCGTCGAGTACATTGAAAACTTCAGCAATGCGTGCCAGCTTTTTCCCATGTTGAGGAGGTTTGGAAGTGACAATCCTGCCTTTGACATTGACTGGGTTGGAAGCAGTATGCTTACTTGGGGCTAAACAAATATTATTATGTGACTGATTTTAGGAGGAATGCAGCTGTAGAAGGCAATTTGCTCCAATTCTGGTGTGAATATGAACGACATTGAACGGGCTGCTCTTAGCCCAGCAGGCATTGTTCATGGTTAAGGGTTTGATGATCATCTTTGATCCCTACGTTTCGTTCCTGAAACGTCATTGACAGATGTTTCACAGTAGCCAGTCTCCAGTAGATCCACCTTGCACCTCCGACAAATGACAGAACAACTGTCCCTTTTTTTTCACGATGGTCCTAGAATCCAACAAAATAGTAGATGCGTGCTATTTTATTATTCCATGCTAACATATTCTAGAGTTCGCCTGCTTTGAACTCTAGTTAACTTAAAGCAATAGAGTGCTACCACCCTTAGGACCAAGCCATGCTCAGTGTGCGAAACTAGGGAAATACTGGTGGAAGCACCTGAGAGTTGCATCCTAGTGAAAAGAATCCAGTTTGTTCTACAGATTACAAGATCCACAACCCGTAACCGGATTATACTCGTTGAGACTCTCAAGCAGCCTATAGACATTCTTTGGAAGGCATCCAAGGTGTCGATGATAAAGCACTTCAAAGGAAAGAAATATAAATCATTTGGGAAACGCACCTTGCTTGGGTTGGAGTGAAATAAAGAGACTCAAGTCCTCTGGAAGCTCAGTGAAGAGACGTTGACAAACCCTCGCCGCAGATATTACTGGTGCCAATTCACGGAGGCTCAACAAGTCGAAGTTGGACCGCAAACAAAGTCCGTCGATGGTTCACCATTGTTGTTTGTGGCAGATGAGCTAATTAGTTCAGTCTTTCCAATGGAAGTGTTTGTTGAAGATACCAGCAGCAGCAGCGAAGCTTAGCGAGAAAGAAGCAGACACCATGGATTCTGCAGAATCATGGAACACAACCTCTGTCATAGTCTATCAACGACCAAGCACAGCAACGGAGATACGCAATGATTCATGTGACACTGGGTGCACCCCTTCGAATATTACTGAGTGCTTATAGCGGTCATATAACAGGTTTGGAGAGGTGTTTGGATTGTCTTCCAGGGCTAGGCTCCAAGAAGAACACTTCTGTGACCTCGAAACAAAGTCCCAAAGTTCCAGGAATGAATAAACCAACCCCTTCGATAACCACCTTGACCTTGGAAGCTGAAAAAGATGTTGCTCTGCATAAGGTAATTCTACAGAAACATCAGGCATGGAACGTTCTTTACATTTAGGTTTTATTTATACTCCTAATGTATTTTTAACTTAGCGGAAAGATTATAAAAAGGATATTAACGGCGGTCTTATCGTGAGCGGCCACCAACACAGCCTCCACTGCAGATATTCCACGAGGTAATATCCACCCGTTCAATCTAGATTCCTTCAACGAGCGTCCTCATGGTTGGGTTGTTTCATTAATGGCCAAGTTTCACTACACTCTGGACGGCAGTGTGTGTACCCACTTTCATCCATAGAACCGAAGATAAATCCGACCCCTTAGGACGGAGAGTGTCGGTAAATAAGACGTGTAGCAGATACTATAGCAACCCAATGCTTCCCATCACGTGAGTACCGACTCGGAGGCCAGAACGATCGGGCTGTGAGCGATATAGAGTTACGCAAATGCGCCTCTCTTTCCATTTCGGGACTTCGCAGAGATCGGCTTGGCGAGGGAAGCGGGATCATTCGCCGAGACGAGAACAGACCTCACAGTGCCACCGAACAGTCAAATTACCAAAAAAAGGCAAGAACAAAGACCCTCCCTCTGCAGGTTGCATTGTCGCGCAGTCGGTTGTTTCAGAAATTTCCCGATGCCAAGTAATTCTGGTTGTTGGCGAGGGGCTCACCGGCAAACGAAACAGGGCTTGGCAGGAGAAAAGTTGGCTTTGAAGGGTAAAGGGGATCGAGAGAGCGGTAGATCCACGAAAATCAATCGATCGCCTGGGCGCCCGAAGAGACCACTTATCAACGTTGGACAACAATGGAAAATTCGTTTCAAAAAAAAAGATCTCAAATTTCAATTCGCCGACAGCTTTGTCAATAGGTTACGGGGACAAGTACCGGTTTGCAGTGCGTCTGCAGTGCGTCTTCAGACAACATGCGGCAGGTTTCAAATCCCGGAATCGCTTGTTCAGCACCTCTGCCAAGTGGCTTTCGCTGCAAGGAGCGCAGACTAACTAGGTTTGGTTGCCAAACCAGCCCCTGAGGCTGTGCAAGATGTTGTCAGAGCGTCCCTGACAAAATTCGTAGTGGGTTGTCGGCTTTGTCAACATTTTAGTCAAAGAATCTGAACAGCCAATTCCACGACGCCACTTGACAACCCAATTTTCAATTCCCAAAATCCAGGCAGCCCCGCATGGGACTCTCGACCAAAGGACAGCAAACGTCATCGGACGCCCGGGCTTCTAACAAAAGCTGTACACCGTACTGCAGATTGTTCGCCGGCTTTGTGCAGCTACAATGCAGTGGGGCGGGCTGTGCAGATGCAATCCATCACGGTATAAGCCTGCTTTTGAAACACCGAATCGACCTCCTGTGCAGTGGCGCAAGTCAATTTCATCTCCCGCGCAGAAAGCATTTAAATTCTTGCATCGCCGGTGTTTCTTTGATTTCAGATCCCCCTTTCACTGTACATTTCCATCACTTTCACTTTGGCTTGCATTGCCCCCTCTGACGAAGCCACCATGTCATATCCCGTCTACATCCAGCAGGACTATCTGGTTGCCAGACCTTTCCCGCATTTCGGGCCTCCCTTGGAGGCGCTGGTACAAGTCCAGTACCAACAATACCCCCCTGTGTATGTCACGAACCAGTACGCTCAACCGATGCCGCAGCCGATTCCCCAACAGATGGCTCAACGCATGCCGCTACTCATGGATAACTCTCTGAGCTCACAGAACCAGGACCTCCTGTTCCAGCCACAGAACGAGAACCTGAAAATCCAGAGCTCCTTCCCTGGACTTCTTCCCCAGCCTTCGCACCTAAAACAGAACCTGAAATCACTTCTGTACTCGCTGTCGCTCTTGGTGCCTCCGATGCAGTCCCAGCAGCTGATGGCTCCTCTCAACAACGGATCGTACGTACAAACGCAGTACCCTTTGAGCCCCGCATCGCTCCACAGTGACCAAAAGGGGTCTGAATCCGGTGATTCGCTTAAGGCGCCCTCTGTCGAAATCGACTACCCGTCGTTGGTCAACTACACGGTGTCTCCGATGGCTAAGAGACGCAGAAGAACCGAGTACAAGAACACGAACGCCGATCCCAACGCATCCAAGCATGTGTGCTCCACATGCGGCAAGTCTTTCCAGAAACCTTATAACTTAAAGTCGCACTTGAAGACACACTCGTCCGACCGGCCCTTCAAGTGCTCTGTTTGCCCGAAGACGTTTGCGCGTTCTCACGACAGAAAGCGCCACGAGCAGTTGCACGAAGGAGTGAAGAACTTCAAGTGCGAGGGTTTCTTGAAGAACGGGTCCACCAAGTGGGGCTGTGGCAAGATGTTTGCGCGTTCTGATGCGTTGGCACGCCACTTCCGCACTGAAACCGGGTGGCTCTGCATCAAGCCATTGATGGACGAGGCCAAGGAGTTGGATCACAACGGAAAGCTCAATGCAGAGCACCCGTCGTACTTCCAGCACCAGATAGCGCTTCCTCCGCTCCGCCAGCCGTTCTAGACGGCCCTTGCATTTCATTTCGTTTCTCTATAGATTTGGGTTTCATTGCACATATTTTACGTCCCATAAAGGGCCCGAATTCGGGCATCTTCCAGTACAGTTACGTCAAATCCTGAATAGCTTCTCGCCGATCTGCACACATCGCAGGATGCATACAGGATAAAAGGGCAAGATGCTTAAGATACTCCCATCGGGCGATAGTCTTGAATCTTTGGGCACTTTTCAGCAAAGGATTCGGTGTGCAAGCAGGGGACGCCTCCGCTCAATGTTTAAAGACATTTGCCGAAAAGTTTTGTTGCTTTGAGCCAGCCACCATTTCTGTTTTGCTCATGCCGGCGCATCTGCGATTTCCGCCCAATCGCCCTGCGTCATGCATATACCATGCAAAACTCAGGTTCCCACCAGCCTAGTGTACGAACGATGGCGCTACCCTGAATTCCCCGTAATCTAGAGTTGTTGCGCAATTCTTGCCCGCTGGGCCTTAGGCTGTACTTCGCCTCAGGCATTGTAACCTTCCAATGAGGTGATGAAAGGGCCATGTGACCAACGATGCGCTTGTGTTTCCGCACCAGCTTTCCTAATCCGGAGTGGATTCCATTTTAGGACCAAGTATGATGATAGAGGCTGGAGATACTATTCAATCTGAAATTGCGATTACCCTGATAGTTCACATAATAGTACTGGTTAGGATTGTCTTGTTTGTGTTGTCCGGTCTTTTCATTGTTAGATGGTCCATATAATCGTAGCAGACCTCTTTGCAACAATGATGGTATTGAACACGCCAGAAAAAAAGGCGAGTCTCATGTATGGAATTCTGCACTGCTTGATTCACTTCGTTGGCTCGGTTTGCATTCCTCGGCCAGAGGAAAAAGTTCTTTGCATGGGCCGCTGGCCGAGGCTTTCAAGATTTCTTGATTGATACTGAGCGAGATTTTGACATGAAGGATCGACCAATGAGAAGGACACTTCGAGGATTTGTTTGCGCGATGAATGAATCACATTTTTGGACTGGGGCCATTTGCAAGCACCAGGTCAAGGATTCGCATAGGATATCAAGAGAGGAGCAATTCTAGCTTGCAATTGAGTTAGATAGTGATTCACAGTTTGCAGCAAAGATGAATATGAGAGACTTGTAGTGTGCTACGGTTGTTGGACTCTCTGACCAGAACCTAACTGACGATATGAAGTTATTATCCAGGATCACATTTTGCGAATTCCAACTTTAAGTTTTGGAACTTATCGCTACATCAACCACACTCCTCATCTTCTTGCTCCTCGAAAAGTTCATGCTGATGCTCATCCAGAACCTCAATTTTATTGATAAATAAGACCCCACCATGGAAGTTGTCAATTGTCAATAGCCAGCAAGTTGGTGTGAGCCAAAAGATGCTGAGTCTACTGCCTCTATTATAGAAGATCATTTCTACGTTAGAAAGCCCAGTAATGCTGTTCTATTGTAGTGTCCAATTCGCCCAACTTGTCAACTTTTCCTATTCAGAGTCAGTCGATTGGAACTATTTTTCTTGCATCCATTCACGATTTCCAATCCCTACATTTCACAAAATCATACTCCAGATTCCTCAACATACTTCCTCCAATTCATTCCTTCCTGGTTCCCGAATTCTCACTTCTGCACTTAAGTTCCAATCTCCACTTGCCCCACAACGTGTCGTATTATTTTGGACTGTCCTGCAGGAAACAAGCCATCAGCTAACTCCGCCCCCCACATTTCGTTTTTCTGGGGTAACCTATAAAAGCCCGAATCCCCCCACAAAAGTGCACGCCATCAATATGAAGTACGCTATGATGAAGCACGAAAAGGACGTGCCGGGTTTGCCCGTGCCACTGCTCAACCAAACCGCCCAGCAAATTCTCACGGCTTTGAAGCCGCTTTTCACTGCCGAAGAATACTCTGAAATGTTGGACGAAGCGTCTCAGTTTGTGGGCAATGAAACGTTGATTTTAATCCAAAAACACTTGGAGGAAGCCGCAACCCACGTGTCCTGCTACCTCGATGCCGTCAACGGCGAGCTGTACCCCGGTGTTTATGGCGATCTCCGTGGAGACACTTTGCCCAGAAATCCCTACCTTGTTTTGGAAGAAGATCCGTTCGCGAAGACGATCAATCCACCCAACCAGGCGCAAAGGGCTGCTTCGTTGATCAATTCCTCGTTGAAGTTCATCGTCAGCATGAGAAACGGCACTTTGAAAGCCGATTTCACTCCCAAAAGCAATAAGCCCCTCACCATGAAGTGCTACCGCAACCTTTTCGGAACCACCAGGATCCCGGACGTCTCGCACGACCGTTTCCACCAGGTTACCATCAAGAAATACAAACACATCAATGACTCCAGGCATGTGGTCTTCATCTGCAACAACCAGTACTATACCTTGGAGGTGCTCACTGAGTGCAAGGACACGGAGGCCACGTGTAAGCACCAGATCTGGTTCAACGACGCCGAGTTGGCCCACATTGTCCAGGACGTGATAGATCATGCGCTGAAAATCGACCGAATCTCCTCCGTGAACAATGGAATCGGCTCCATCACCACGCAGACGTACGGAATGTGGAAGCACTCTCGTCTCGAGTTGTTGGAATCCAACAAGGATTTCATGGTTGCCATGGACGACGCACTCTTTGTTGTGGCCTTGGACACCAATTCTCCCGTCACAGACCAAGACAAGACCATGGTCATTGCACACGGAACCGTGGAGCTTTTGGAAGGCACCAATGTCCAGATTGGGTCGTGCACTTCTCGCTGGTACGATAAGTTGCAGTTGGTTGTCACGGATAATGCTGTGGCTGGTGTTGTGTGGGAGTCTTCTGCCATGGACAGCACGGCCATTTTGCGTTTTATCAGTGACATCTACACCGATCTGATCTTGAAGCTCGCGCGCAATATCAACGGAGCAGAGAACACTCTCTTTGACGAAAGTGTGCAGTTTGTTTCTGGCAAAGACAGCGATCTGAAGCCGGTGTTTAGGGCTGTTGATTTCCACATCACGCCCGAATTGCAGCATTTGGTCCATCTCTCGGAAACTAGACTCGCCGATTTGCTCAACCAACACGAGTACAAGACGTTGACCATGAAGTTGGACTCTCACTTCCTCTCCAAGTACAAGATTCTGCCTGACTCATTTTTGCAGATCGGGTTCCAGATTGCTAACTACGCTTTGTATGGAAAGATCGCCCACACCATGGAGCCCATCACCACGAGAAAGTTCCGTGATGCAAGAACAGAGTTGATTGCCGTGCAGAACGACCTGGTTTCCAGCCTCGTCAAGCTTTTCATCACTTCCTCCGACGACGCAAAGAAATGGAAAGCGTACCAGGCATGCTGTGCCATGCACACCAACCAGTATCGGGACGCAATGGCCGGAAAGGGATTTGAGCGCCATTTTAGTGCATTATTGCAGGTGTTGAGGAAACCTCGAGCGGTGGACAATTTGAACAAAATCAACATAGGATCCGGGTTGGAACCGATTCCTTCTGTCGAAGAAATGTCCAGGAGGCAAGTACCGTTCTTGTCCAATCCTTTGATCGAGAAACTCAATAGTCCGGAGTTGTTGATCAGTAACTGCGGAAATCCCGCGTTGAGACTATTTGGCATTCCACCTGCCATTGACCAAGGTTTCGGAATCGGGTACATTATTCACAAGGACAAAGTGGTGGTGACGGTTTCGTCCAAATACAGACAAACAGAAAGATTCTTGCAGACATTCAAGTCGGTGATGGGAGAGATCAAGAACATCATTCGGACTCATTCGGACGTTGTGCTTGAAATTGCAGACTCCGACGCAAGAAAGCTCGAGTTGAAGAAGTTGCGCATTGAAAAGGAATTGAAGAACGTCAACATGGACTTGTGGCTGACCAGGCACCCGATTGATATCACCGTAACTTCCACACCTGTTTCCACTCTGAGTGAGAAAATTGCCAAGTCAAAACCGACAAAGGCTGCAGACTCGGGAAACTCTTCGGATGACGGCAAAGACGACGATTTCCATTTCTTGGGAGGTTACGGTTACTTCGATTGGGGAGAAGTGGACATCAGAAGTGACGAGATCTCGAGAAACGAGTCGTTCTTGAACAGCCACACTCCGTCCACCGTCAACTCAAGGCACCATTCTTCAGTTAATTTGCAGTCTTTGTCCAAGCATCAATTGGCACCGTTCCCAGCTCAGGACTTGAAGAGCAGACTCTCGATGGGTGACCGGATCAGAGACAAATTGTCTCCTGGTTTAAATGCGTCCACCAGTTCACTTGATGAGATGGTGGAGCCGGCCACTCCGGAGGAGAAGCCAAAGGGCAAAATTGGCCGTGCCTTGGATGTAAGTAGGAGCTAGTAGATATTTATTGAAAATTTAGCATTGCCCATAGCAAGATAGGATTCTAGGCGATTCTGGAGGAGGGAAGGTGAAAGGTGCCCAAATGTGGCTATCAGTCCGCTGGACTAGCTCAAATCGCTTTCCTCCAGAATTTTCAAAATAGCTTGTCATAAAATTGCACCCATTTTCCACCCATTTTCCTGCGCGCAACTCGCTTCGTTCCAATATCTGAATGTCACTCTCAGGTGTTGCACAATTACCCAAATCGGTGATCCGGGTAAAAGGACCAGATGCAGCGCGGTTTCTCAACGGACTCATCACCACCCGGCTTCTTCCCGACGTTGTGAAGAAAAAACAACACACCATCAGTGAAAATGAAAATCGTCATTTGGAACTCACCAACGTCATTGATTTGCTGCAGAATTGGGGGCTCATGCACGAGGACATCTACGACCCCGAAAGCAATATCTGGGTCAGACGAGACGGACTATATTCCATGTTTCTCAACTCCAAAGGCCGAGTGAACAACGACTGCTTCATATACACCAATCCATTCCACACAACCACTCCAGAATTCCAAGTAACACATGACGAAAGCCCGAATTATTTGCTTGAGGTTGATCCTCGCTACACACGGTCGTTGCAGCTGCTTTTGAAGATTCACAAACTCAGTGCAAAGGTGAAAATCGAGCCTGTTCCTGAAATGTCCTCGTACTACTATTACAACGATACACCAGAGTTTGAGGAATGGTTGGAAGACGTGCAGCAGACGTATTTCATGACCAGCGAGCCAGCTTCCGCTCTCGAGAATGCAAACAGATTTGTGAACGAAGAGGTGATGTTTAGCAAGTCATTTGCACAGAATTTGGTGGGTTTGGCTGTGGACAACCGGATTCCCAATTTTGGAGTGAAACTCTTGGCCACCAGTCCTGTGATTTTCTCGGAGTCCTTCAAGAACAGCTTCGCTGTCAATGAAATCCCTGCCGCAGAAATCACAAACCGAAGATTTGCCAACGGGCTCTTCGAGACGGCAGACGCCCCTCCAGAGACGTCGATGTTGCCGTTTGAAGGCAATTTGGACTACGTCAATGGTCTTTCGTTGGAGAAAGGATGCTATGTTGGCCAAGAGCTCACAATCCGAACATTCAACGGAGGAGTGATTCGCAAAAGAGTGGTGCCTGTAGTTTTCTCGGGCCCAGACAACGTCAGTCAATTGCTTAGGGGTGTGAATCCGGCAGATGTAGATATCCAGCCACTTCAGGAGCCAATCCAGCAAGTGCTGGCTTCACCTTTTGGTGCTTCTGGCAAATCCCGAAGAGGAAAAGTTGGCAAGTTATTGGCGATTCGTGAAGACAGAGGCTTTTTGCTTGTGAACGTGGCAGATGTCCACAAAAGCAGAGAGTTCAAGTTTAGCGTGGGAGACGTGACAATAAATGTGGAGGCAACGCTTCCAGAATGGTGGCCGGTGGATGAATGATGTACATATTTTTACAGGTCCCATTAATCCTATAGAATTTTCAGTCGAGAGATCATTGAACCAGTCCAAGCCATACAATGGCTGTCCATGACTTGGAATATGAGCTCTTTGGCAAACTTCCTTCAGATCACCATTGAAAAATGATGGCATCCTATCAAAAAGGATAAAACAAGGAAAGATAAAACAACTCCAAGCCCAATTCCAAACTGTGGTCCAATTCCACGATCCCTTAGTGACTTGCCAACGACCTTGTGCTATCGAAATGCGACACTGAATCGGTGCACGAAAATCTAGTGCGAACTGATATCACCAATCTTATGGGCACTATTTCAATAAATCGAAGGAGGCTGGTGGTGGTGTTTCTATTTTTGGCAATTGCCGGACTACTCTATGTTGCTAGTTCCAGAGATGTGAATCAGGACATCTTGGATAATTTTAAGGCGTACGCTGACACAGCAGGATTGAACGGGCTTCTTGAATCCAGACCCGGACAGTTGGAGAACATTATAATTGACGACCCAGAAAACCCCGGTGGTTTTCTCGGTGACACACTGGAATTGGACCGTTTGGAGCAAAGACCTCCCATAAACCACGAGGACCCAGATGAAGACGCTGAGGATTCTGCTAGTGGGGCTCTGGAACCTCAGGTGGAATTCCAGGAAACGCCCTCCGTTCCGCAGCTTCCAGAAAAAGAATATCCCGCGGTTCCCGACCCGGAACAGGCCAAGTTGAAACTGAAGTTTGCTTTCAGAGTCTACACGCACAACATCAAGAACGGAGTAGGTGCCTCACTCAGCGAGGGAGAACTCCCCTGGGAAAAACGGAAAATGCTGGTGGTGGCTCTGATCAAGCTCCACGCGGTCCCAAACACCATTGTAGCATTACAAGAAGCACACGAGTTCCAGCTTCTTGACGTCATGGCCCAGCTCAACATTCTCGATGAAAAAGAGTGGGTGGCCTTCAGCGGAGGCCGCACTGACGGACACAAAATGGGCGAGATGGTGCCCATCATTGTCCGAAACTCCGAATGGGACGTCATTTTCCACGACACATTCTGGCTCAACGAAAATCAGCCCAGACAGGGCTTGATCGGGTGGGACGCCATGTACCCCCGGATCGCAACGTATGTCACGCTAAAAAACAAGCAAAGTGGGGCATATCTCAACGTGTTCAATACCCATTTCGACCACAAGGGCAAAGAGGCCCGCATGAGACTGGCCAAGTTGCTCATGCAGAAAATGGGCCTCAACAACTGGCCCTCTCTTTTGTGCGGAGATCTCAATATATTGCCCAACGACAAGTGTTACGAGCAGCTCTCCAAGACATATTCGGATGTGCACAGGGTGGCTTCAGCCTACAACAAGTACGGCCATCCGGATTTTTCCGTCACTGGGTTCCTGGGGAACCTCCTCAAAAACGCCAAAAGAAGCGACTACATCTTCGCTCCGGACTATGTTCTCCGAGCCTCAGAGAAGACTTGTCAGGTAACACCGGCCACACCAAAGCTGTTTTACTTGCAGGTTACAGGATACGGGTTGCTTCATTCTAAGTTCGGAGGACTCTACATGAGCGACCATCGGCCGGTGCTTGCAGACTTTGCCATGGGTGGATGTGGTGGGGTGTAACTCTTCAACTTTGAATTTCCTTATCCAGGATCACTTCACGCAGATGATACAGTGAAGAATAGTCTCACACAGATGATACAGTCTCTCCAAAAATAGTCTCACGCAGCTTATGTCCCACGCAAATGTCTCACGAATCATAGCCCACATGGATTCCTGTAATGAAACTCAAATCCATCCCATCCTGATCACACCCACGATTGAATTCTTCATCTGTCCAGGATTTTCCTATCTCTCCAAGTACCATCTGTTGATGGTCGTGCGCGTGCCTGAAAAGTGTAGAGAAAATTTCTCAGTCCTACAAGATCAACCAGTATATCAAAATGTCCTACGACGATATTGACAGCGCCACGCCCGATATCGTGATTGGATCCACTATCCCTGATGCAGACGAGTCCGTGATCTACGAGCATGAGGTCGAATCTGGCGGAGAAGAACAAGAACCAGAGCCTCCAATCCAAAAGAAATCCGTCGCTTTTGCCGGCTTGGACGACGAATATGACGAAGAAGAAGCCCGCAGAGAGTTCGAGGAGGGTGGCGGGCTTCCCGAGCAGCCAGATCACCCTGATTTTTCCGAGTTGACGCCGCTTTCGCCCGAAATCATCAACAGACAGGCCACCATCAACATCGGAACCATTGGCCACGTGGCGCACGGTAAATCCACCGTGGTCAGAGCCATCTCGGGAGTGCAGACGGTTCGTTTCAAGGACGAATTGGAGAGAAATATCACCATCAAGTTGGGTTACGCCAACGCCAAAATCTACAGATGTGACAACGCCGAGTGCGAGGCCCCAGGGTGCTACCGCTCGTTTAAATCCGACAAGGAGATCCACCCAAAGTGCCAGCAGCCCGACTGTACCGGCCGCTACCAGATGGTTCGTCACGTTTCCTTCGTGGATTGCCCAGGTCACGATATTTTGATGAGTACCATGTTGTCCGGTGCCGCCGTCATGGACGCCGCTCTCTTGCTTGTCGCCGGTAACGAGAGCTGCCCACAGCCACAGACGTCTGAGCACTTGGCTGCCATTGAAATCATGAAGTTGAAGCACGTGATCATTCTCCAGAACAAGGTGGACTTGATGAGAGAAGAGTCTGCGTTGGAGCACCAGAAGTCCATTTTGAACTTCATCCGCGGAACCATTGCCGACGGTGCCCCCATCGTGCCCATTTCGGCGCAGTTGAAGTACAACATCGACGCCGTCAACCAGATTATCTGCGACTACATCCCAGTTCCTCCTAGAGACTTCATGGCCTCGCCCCGCTTGATTGTCATCAGATCGTTCGATGTCAACAAGCCCGGTGCCGAGATCGACGACTTGAAGGGAGGTGTTGCTGGAGGCTCGATTTTGACTGGAGTGTTCCAGATCGGAGACGAGATTGAAATCAGACCGGGCATTGTCACCAAGGACGACAACGGAAAGATCCAGTGCAAGCCTATTTTCTCCAACATCGTGTCGTTGTTTGCGGAGCACAACGACTTGAAGTTTGCTGTTCCTGGTGGTTTGATCGGTGTGGGCACCAAGGTCGACCCCACTTTGTGCAGAGCCGACAGATTGGTGGGCCAGGTGGTCGGAGCCAAGGGCCATTTGCCTTCCATCTACACGGACATTGAAATCAACTACTTCTTGTTGAGAAGATTGTTGGGTGTCAAGACCGAGGGCCAGAAACAAGGTGCCAAGGTGCGTAACTTGGAGACCGGCGAGGTGTTGATGGTCAACATCGGCTCCACTGCCACCGGAGCACGTGTTGTCGCTGTGAAGGCCGATATGGCCCGTTTGCAGTTGACTTCCCCCGCATGTACCGAGGTCAACGAGAAGATTGCCTTGTCCAGACGTATCGAGAAGCACTGGCGTTTGATTGGGTGGGCCACGATCAAGAAGGGCACCACTTTGGACCCTGTGGCCTAGGCTACTACTCTACTGTATTTATAGTCATCAATATCCTATTACGAGTGTGTGTGGGGAGCCCTGAGGCCGACTGCGGACAAGTAGTCGTCGCTGGTGACAAACTTGGGATACGAGTCCAGCTCCATGAGCCGGTAGATGGAAGATGCAATTTTGCCAAAGACAACGTGGATTTTGTTGAGGGCGGCAATGGTGTCAACAATTTCACGAGGAGCCGGAGTTGGGTCGTCTCTGTTTTGGCTCTCATCGGATACTTCGTTGAAGTTGACCTGGTGTTCGTCAACTATTCTGATAGTTGGCGTCTCTATGGCCTGCTCGTCCTGAAACAGCTTCGGGCAGATTGGTGTCTTCAAATAATCTGTCTTGGGCTGGGTAGACACGTTGGACATGACTTCGTAGACCTCTTGTCTCAACGCGAAATCAATGTTGAGATCGTACTGTGACTCCAGACTGATGTAGGTTGAATACAAATGGAATGCAGCCGAATAGCAGGTGTTGGCTTGGTTCTCGATGGCCTGAGAAAAGGCAGCTTTCCTCTCGCCCTCTTCCAAATTCTTGTGGTGTCTGAGAAGTCTGGCCAATTTCTCTTTAAGTTTGCCAAAGTCTAGTAACAGAACATATGCATCGATGTTCTCGGAACATCTCTCCTTCTGCATGTGCATTTTGAATAGAAACCTTATTCCTGGGTCCAGAACAATGTCTCTCAAGGAAAGACTCTGTAGGTCTCCGCTCATTTCCTCAGTACAACCTCCCGTTCCTGTAATTGACTCTCTCAGAGAGTTGTTCGAACTCTCCAATGAAAAATGAAACAGTTTCTTTTTCGAATCCCATTGGCACACCCGTCTTCCGAATTCGGTTAAGGTGTAGAAAACATCTCTGTCGTTCTTGAATCTTTTGGAAGTGACCGTGATTGGAACAATCAAGGCACTTTTGGAAAAGAGATTCCCAATTTCAACTGCCTCGCTAACAGAAAGCAACCCAGTACAGTCACAGAGCCATTGGACCATAGCTTTTCCAGAAAAGCTGTAGTCCACTTTGACTTCTTCTGATTGGCCGTGATAAACCCTGTCGTGGAATACTCTCATACCCTCATTGGAGTAGTAGAATTGAACGTGAGAATCGGACTCTGGGTTTGTAAAGTACTTGTGATGGAACGGGCTCACATAAAATTTTCGAACTTCCGACAAACAAGGGCTTTCCCAGGCCGGCCAGGGTTGGGTGTAGGGCTCAGGCATTGCAAATCCAAAATCAGGTTGCATTATCTGTACATCAAACAAATTCGAAACTGGTTCGGGTTTTCGGTAGGGAGACCAGATATTCGGGGAAGGCCCCATTAATCTGACGAATAGAACGTGTATCAAGTACTCAGAGTACAAGATTTTGTCCGTGGTCGACGATCTGTCGAACAAAAACAAAGCCATTGTGTTGAAGCTGGACTTCACAATTGCGGGCATGTTCTCTCGGGACATCCCGATGGAATTGCAGAAATTGAACACCATGGCTGTTCCCTTAGGAGTCACTTGCACTTGCATGTTCAGAGTCAAAACGGAATCTGTTCTTGAGGCAGGACAATGAAGCAACTTTCCCTCGAAAAATCTCTTCAAGAGCGCAAATGCAAGTTCCGGCTGTATGGCGTAAGAAATAGTCGTCGTGGCCGTTTTCAATTCAATGTTTAGCTTCAACAGAGCCATGGTAGCAATGGCATCTTGGACATCAAAAGAAAACGGATGGTTTTTGGCAAAGACAGCATACCTCGGCTTCGGTTTTCTCTCTGGCTTTAAATCCAAACTGATAATCATCATGCCGAATACGTCAAGGAGATTCTTCTCGAAGATCTTCCCTCCTGACGTCTTGTTAAGATGCTTTTTTACCGAGGTGCAAACGGACATTTCACCAGATTTCAAACGTTCAAAAGAATGTGAGGCTCTGGCAAATGTGGTATATGGACTCCAGAGGCTGGGCCAAAGAAATCACATATACAACTGTGCATGAAACTTGTGTCATGTTTCATGTTTACCGCGGCCAGCAATTTGTTTCAGATCTCGTAAATATGCAAGTGTCACATTGTTGCATCAGTGCGAATGCGAAAACACCGATCAAAGTTTCGTGAGCTTTTTGAGCGAATTCAGGTCCTCTATGAGCAGGCCGAGTTCCTCAAGTGTGATGTCGAGCTGCATCATCTTGGCGTCTTCCAAAACAACCGACTTGTACATGTTGTAGTTATTGTTGACATTGACCTCATTGTTGCTAGTGACAACGTCGAACAATATCCCCATCCGAAAAAGATTGGCCCAACTGTCGCGCAAGACCTTGGGAGACCATATTTTCAGGCTGACTTTGAGACTGGCCAAAATGTTACTGTCGACATGAGAAGTGTGCGACGACAAAGTGGTCGCTTCTTTGTTGAATGTTTTCATCATTTCCTTGTATTCCTTGTAGGCCAAGTTGAAATTCACCTGGGGAACATCCACTTTCTCGATCCACCGTGCAGCTGCCAATACCAACAGTAGCTCCAAATTCGAGAGTGCACATACTATGGTTTGTGCGTAACTGGGTGATTGGTTCTCCAAGTATTTCTGAAACGCCTCCAGCTGTGGGAACATGCATGCTTCAGAGATCTGCGAAACCGGGAGCATGCAGCAGTTGTTGAAATCCTTGTAGCTCTTCGTGGCGAAATAGATTTTGTAGAGGACTTTTTTCATGCCCGAAGGGAAGGTGAAGAGCTCCGAGATCTTGTCGTTCCAGGCACCAGGATAAGTTTTATCGTTGAAAGCGTCAAAAAGTGTATGAGGTACTGTGAGCGATAAACAGGCGTTCTTCCAAAAATCTTCTATGGTGGGCGCTCTTTTGATGCTGATGGTTCGTTGACTGAACCGACTTCTCACTCTCTTTTCCAATAGCTCTCCTGTGGTGATCTTGGTAGAAACACCCACCACGCAAATCGGAATCTTGGAGCTCTGAGACAAGTCGAAAAGATTGTAGAGCAACGTTTGTTTGTTCGAGCCAGTGAACTTCTCAATCTCGTCTATTATGAAGACAATTGGCACAGGTTGTTCAGTGGCCTCGTCGTATTCTCTTCCTGGAGCATTGCTGTCAAGGGTAAGCAAGATGTTGCTGAAGGTGTCGCTGATGGCTCTTTGTTCAAAAGTCGTGCTTGTTTTGTCTCCCGATCGGCTGCTTGTGTCGAGTTGTCTTGCGATTTCTCTCAATGCGATTTTGTCGTCTGAATGGAGCAAAGCATTTAATTTGATCGTAATGAACAGGTCATGGTAAATTTCTCGGAGCTCGTTCAAAGCACGATCGATGATGAGGGATTTTCCTGATCCTCTTGGGCCAACAACAAGAGTCGAGTGTCCTTCGTAATCTTTGATAGTCTGCTTTAAGATTCCGTACACCTCATGGTAGGGTTCAGCCAAAGAAGATTCTTCAAGAAGAGGAAATGACTTTCCAGACAATTGAGACATGATAGTTCGCTTCATGAGACTTACATCAAGGGAGACGGCAGAGGAGTCGAGTGGAGACGGCCGTTGTTCACGCCCATTAGTGGACTCGGGCTCGATCTCGTTTTCTTGGTTTTCTTCGTTTTCTTCGTTGACATCTTCACCAGCGAGTTCTTCGCTCTCATTCAATAAGTCGGGTCCTTTCTCGTTTTGGGGGTCTGCTGAGTTCATGCCAGCGTTCTCTACGGTCTCCAAGGCTTCAATTTCCATCTCCAAGTCATCTTCAACTTCCATCTCCAAGTCTTCGTCATTTTCTACCTCGCCCTCGACCTCCATAAACTTCAAGGAATCATCGCTGGTGTGCATCGTTTGTGTGGCATCAAAGAAAACTTCGTCTTCCACGGCCAACTCTTCCTTCAGTGTAATCTGGGTCTCTTGTCCCATTGGTATGAGTTTGGGTCCCTTGTTTGTCTTCTTGTGCTTTTTTCTTTCAAGTTTTTCAAGCAACTCGCTTCTTCCAGCCAATTCAACTCGGTTTCTCTTCCTTTTCGGTTCTTTGGCAGTCTTCAGTCTTTTGGCTACTTCAAGCTCCAGCGCAAGAGCTCCCTGTCCTACCAAAGTGATCTTACTCTTTGCACTCTTAAATGTGTAGTTGGGGTCACCCTTGCCAGCTTCTTCTTTGGAGCTTGTCTTGTGTGGTTGGTTCTTCAAAATGGCTTGGAAGTCTGGATTCATGTCCTTGTTGAAAGCCTTCTCAAACCGGAGTCGCTTGATGAGTTTGTCTGAATTGAGTTCTTGGAGCGAGTACTTTTTGACAGAGCCAAACTCTCCTTCGAAATCCCGGAATTGGGACATGTTTGTGCGTTTGGTTCTGAAAGAATTCGCGATTTTGATTGTGATTCTGGGGAAGTCAGAAATGACAGGAATTACTGAAATGAACCACATTAGAAGTATTACAGCTACTTGGATTCTCTTGGAATACTTTTGGAAATATGGTCGGTTGGGAGCTTGAGAATTTGTGGTTTAAATGTCTTTTTTGTAAATCGAAAGGAACTGCAAGACAGGGTGGAAAGGACAGCCCCAATTTCAGATGAGGTTCCTACGATTCGATTGCCGTAGATTGCAAGTCTTTTTTATTGTTGGTCAAATTTACTAGGAGACCCTCAATTCACAAATTTGCCCATGTTCTGCGAATATATTCTGAACGAACAAAAACCCACCCAGCCTCCAAAAATTCAAAATTCAAAATTCAAACTTCAAACTTCAAAATTCAAACCAAGTAAAATCAAAACCACCAATGCCAACGATGCAACCCATTTCAACTCATTCAGTTATCCTCCTTAAAACCATGATCAATCTCAATATCCAATGAAGCAACGGGTTCCCCTCTCCTGCACACTCCGAGCACTCATATTTCTCTAGTCTTACTAATCTGCTCACCCATCATGAGTTCCTTACCTGAATCTGTCGTGAAGTTGTTGAAATCAAAGCGCTTTGTTCATTTGGCCACGTGCCTCAACAACGTGCCTCATGTGTCTCTCATGAACTACACCTACTACACCAAAGGTGAGACTCACTACATTATAATATCGACTCCCACTTGCACCACCAAATACCAAAACATCGTGTCCAACCCCAATGTTTCGTTGCTAGTACACGACTGGGTGGCCTCCAATCCTGCCGCACCAGAAGAACAAATTGCAGGAAGGAGAAATTCTCTCTTTGAGTTCTTGGCCAACATTAACAAGGCCGAAATCAGCAGTGTTTCCGTGATGCTTGACGGACAGGCTGAGGTTGTGGATGCAGAAAAGGATGCAGAGAAGTACAAGTTCTGGAAGTCGTTGCACTTGAACAACGGGTTCATCGACGAAGTCCAGGCACAAAATTACATTGCCAAGGACGACAATGCGTTGGTGCTCATTACCATTAAATCTTGCAAGGTCACCGATGCCAACGACAACGTGCAGCTGTACTGAGTGTATTTCAATAAAAAAGATGCCGGTCCCAGGAATCGAACCTGGGTTTGTTCGGCCACAACGAACTGTACTAACCACTATACGAGGCCGGCTGGATGTTGTATGTCGGACTTTTAGGGTCTATGTGGCGACAGGACTGAGTCGCAGTCCTGTGTACAAGGTGCAAGTTGAGCAAGCCGAGGAAGAACCCCAGCTCTTGATGTCGTGAGCTGTGAGAATAAAATTGAGAGTAATATGCTCTTAGAGAAGACATGTTAGCTGTGAATGTTCCAAGTCTTGGTCGAGGCTTTTGGGAGTCGGTCCAGCTCTTTCGCTTGATCTACTTCTTGCACCAATCAATCTAGCGATCTCAAATCTTGAATCGTTGGATCGTTTTGCACACTTAGTGCGACTGGAGTATGTGAAGAGAAGTTACGAAGAGGACGAGTCATTAGTGCCCTATTTTTTTTTTCAATAGTGTAATTAGGAAAGCTAAAAAGAAAAAACCAAACCATACATCATGAGGAATAACAGGTGTGCCCACCTATAGCTTGTGAACTTAAACTCCACAAACTTAAGCGAGACTCTCACTATCTTACATTCATCCATAATGCAAAACTTCACAGAATGAGGAAAGAGGTACGCCGAGCAAGCTCATCCGTCTACTTTCACACCCCATTATTACCCGTAACATGCAGTCTCAGATCCATACATGGAAGACGCACTCGAGAGGAGGAGAATGCTAGCCGTAGTGTCCTATCGGAACAGGGCACTAATGATTCGTCCTCGTGGTAACTTTTCTTCACATATTCCAATGCACTAAACGTGCAAAACGATCCAACGATTCAAGATTCGCTATATTTATTGGCGCAAGAAGTAGATCAAGCGAAAGAGCTTGACCGACTCCCAAAAGCCTCCACCAGGACTTGGAACATTCACATTGCTCATATATGTGACCGATGATACGGTCGTCGGGGCAAGGTGGGAGACATAGTTTGCATAATCCTATGTACAGGTCCACGGGGGTGATCGTGCACAGGAACGAGCGAACGATAGTTGAAACGACGGAGCGCTTCAGTCATATCGATAGTGGCGCTCCAAAGCATTCAAACGTTTCCAGAATGATTCCCAGAGGCTGATGGGGATCTCTGTGTATGATTGAATGTGTTCTGGTTGAATGATCGGAAGCCTTCGCTCCAGGTCTTTACGACCTAGAGACGCAAACGTGGCCTCTTTCATTTGTTGTGATTCACTCGGTTCTAAGGTTGAAGACCGGCGGAGATAGGAAAGAATTTCGCCCGGCACTAAGACCAAAGGATTTCAGTGTGAATTTCTTGCCGGGCTCGGTCCACGACCTGAGCCCACCCTTTGAGATACTCTATCTCCGGTTTTCGAAAGGTTCGACATGAAGCGATTAAACCTTCTGGACATGGTATTCTCGATCAAATTGCCGAGGGCGGCAGTAAGTGGAGTGTGTAAATCCCGGAAGCAGAGCTTGGAGAGCACAAAAAAGTTGACCCCTGTTGAGCGCTCCACCAGGCCTGTTATTCCTTATGATGTATAGTTTGGTTTTTTCTTTTTAGTTTTCCTAATTATACAATGATCGTTGAAAAAAAACAACTACAATAGCCGGTAAACCATAAATCAACCACCATGCAATTCCAGAAACTTCAACTACAATGGCCGGTAAACAAATCAACCAACATGCAATTCCAGAAACTACAACTACAATGGCCGGTAAACCATAAATCAACCATGGATTCGTCATATTAAACTCAGCCCCATTGTGGGGAGGGTGTGCCAATTCAATTAAGATCCCACAGAAAATGCCCAGCACGAAGCCACAAAGAACAAGAGCCACGAACTCAAAACTTTGCTCCTCGGCCCTGTCCGGAGTTGCCGGAACTCCGCAGAACCTCTTACATACTATTGAACTAAACGGCCCCAAGCCCTAAAAAAGCATGTCCAAGGTACAGCACACACACAAGGCAGCTAAACATCCCATCAAACAATTCGAGTTATTGTTGGACTTTTGCTGCTGAACATAGTACTGCTGTTGTGGTTGCTGCTGGTAGTATCCGCCCTGCGGAGGTGGGGGTCCCTGGTTGTAGCCTTGCTGGTATCCCTGTTGGCTGTAACCCTGTTGTTGTTGGCCGTAGCCTTGTTGTTGATAATTGGGCTGTTGGTTAGGCATGTAACCTCTGGAGCTTTGGTCATTTCCGCCATTTCCCAGGGCTTTGTTTTCCCAGTTTGGTGGAGGGCCCGTGGGAGGATAGTGCTCAGACATTGTTAGTTTCGATTGGAAGAAAAGTGTCGGTGGATTTTAAATTGTTCCAAGAAAACCATGCCCGGCATGTCTGCAGGAATTCAACGGGTAGTGACTGATAGGCTGTGCGGCGGAGAGTGCGGAGTTTAAGGTTGGAGGTAGGCAGGACACGTCAAAATTTCGATATTGGATTTGGGTGAGCGGTGGCTTAGGCTCCGTGTTCGCTATTTGGGTGCAACTGGCTAATAGGACAGAGAGAACAGTAGGAACGCAAATATATGCAGGAAACCCAGCTGTTTGATTCCTCAACTCAACCTGCACACCATCTTGCAGGCCGATCTCATCACGTGCCTCCTTCTTTGCATGCTTCATCCAGCATGCCAGAGGTACTAGTCTTATAATGACTAGAGTCAGGCACACTAGATCTCTGAATTCTAGGTGCATCATTGTCATCAGAATCAGTAGTAGTAGTCAAGAACTCCTTAGAAGGCTTAACCTCAGTAGACTTCTTAGTACCTTGACCACCCATAACTTATAGATCTTTATATGATTCACGACATATAATAGATATTAGAGACTGTTCCTATTAAATCCACCTATTGTTTCCAGTAAGGATAGTGGTATCCTTTTATACTTCTGGGGATTGACATTCCCTAATCATGTTGAGGGCAGACATGATGCCATGTTTCGTATCTGTAAAGATAGGGTTTCGTATCTCCTTCAACCTTATCTTGTTTAATTGCAACCACACATTCAATTTCCCCATTCATTTAATGTGTGGGGATGATGTGGGGATGATCAGCATATATGCTGATCCTTGCATGGGGAACCATACACTTGTTCCCTGATTTAGGTTCGACTTCCATATTAGTCGAACTGCCCCCACATTATTTCAAGCATTATTTCAGGGGCTGATTATCATATTAGATATGATAATTTTGCAGCACCTCATATCAGGATTACACCCAAACGTGCAGAGTGATATACAGGAATGATTCTTGTTGGAGTATATCTAGGAGAGTTGAGGAATCTCAAACAATTCTCAATCCTGGATATACTCCAACACCAGCTACTACCTGGCAGGTCACGGGACTTGTATCAGACCCAGGAGGTCGAAGGTAAGTCTTTTGAAAAAGGACACAGCTGTTATTCCTTATGATGTATAGTTTGGGTTTTCCACTTTATAGTTTTCCTAATTATACTGTGATCGTTGAAACAAAAGGGGGATCTAACAGGAGAGGTCCAGTTGAAACCCGCACATCACCCTTGTCTGGTTATCTATCTGCCAGCCGGAGACATATTTTCAAGAAAGCGAAATCAAGAAGATAACGATTAGAAGATAGGACCAGAGTCGATAGATAGGACCAGAGTCGATAGATAGGACCAGAGTCGATAGATAGGACCAGAGTCGGACAGACAGAGTCACTGCTCTCAACTTCTCGCGTTGCCGAAAAAGGCGCTCGATTACCAGCGCCGGAAAAACAGACACCTGCACAGAAAAAGAGAAAAACCCACCATCAACGATCTCTCCAACTCATTGTGCCCTGAGTGCCAAGCGAGACGCAAAACTTACGACAAAAGCCACATCGCCAAGAAACAGGAAAACGGCGTTGTGCCTGGAACTTCTGTGCAGCAAATGCCGTAGTTAGATGCTTGCATGTGATCTATATAATCACGACACAGACAGGAAATGTAGTGGCAGGAACTTCTGTGCAGTAAATGCCGTGTTTGATTGCTCGCACGTGACCTCTAAAAATTGCAGTTCCTGTATTGGGCCAAATGTCCGGAAAAATAGAACAAGTGAGGGGCAAGAGAGGGGCAATCGGGGTCCTTCCCATAATTTCTTGAACAGAATCTGAATTCTGCTCGGCCAGTGTGGCGGCTCAAGGCGATACGCAAGATTGGTAGATCTCCTCCGATGCAGAAAGGTTCTGAGCTCGTGCAGAATCTCCTTGCGGATCTCGCAATGCATCTTCGGAAAAACTCGCCGCTTCGAAAATACATCGAGCATACGAGCAGAGCGAAATTTTGTCCATCTTCTTTCCTGAGGGCCCATGAAGCGTTGTAATCATGAAGCATTGTAGTCCATCTCACCTGCCAACTGCCTTGAGACAGCACGCCCAGATTTGTAATCGGAATCATCTGACGGGTCAAATATACTGCCATCCTGCACCTCTTGTTATCAAGTTGTGGCTCAAATGAGTCCACCGTAAAAAAAACCCACCGCACGTAGTACCTTATCTGTGGAGAATGCAATGCCTTATAAGAACCAGAGAGTTGCTCTTGTTTTTGTTTTTCAGTAACAATGACAGAAGTTTCTTCCACCGACTCTACGGAAAAGAAGCTTCCAGTTCCGCTTGTCAAGACCACAACTGTGGATCTTGAGATTGTGGAAAAAGAATTGGAACAAGACGATTGGACTTTCCACGAAGGCAATGTCGAGGAGTTAGCCAACTCTCCGTACCCCGAGGTGCGTGCTGCTGTGACTCTCGACATCGACACCGACGTCGTACTCAACCACTGGAGAACGTGGTTCTTGACCATCGTCTTTGTCATTGTGTTTTCCGGAGTTAACCAGTTTTTCTCGTTGCGTTATCCGTCCATGAGCATCGGGTTCATCGTGGCCCAGGTGATCTCGTTCCCGATCGGGAAGCTCTTTGCTCGATTGCCTCGCTACAAGCCGTCGTTTTTGCCGGATTTCTTCCAGTTGAACCCAGGACCATACTCCAAGCAAGAACACGCCTTGTTGACCATCGTGGTTTCGTTGACCTCGTCCACTTCTTATGCCATGAACATCTTGATTGCCCAGACGAACTTTTATAACCAGGAGCTTGGTGTTGGATACATGATATTGTTGGTTTTCTCCACACAGCTTTTGGGCTACGGTGCAGCCGGTTTGACCCGTAGATGGATCGTGTACCCTGCCCTGATGATCTGGCCCCAGACGTTGGTGACCACTTCTTTGTTCAACACTTTGCACTCCAGCAAAGGAGATCTCCTCAACCGCATGAACGCAAATGGCTGGACCATTTCAAGATACAGATTCTTCACGTATGTGGCAATCTTCAGTTTCGCATTCTACTGGATTCCTGGCTACTTGTTCAAGGCGACGTCGTACTTCAACTTCATCTGCTGGATCTGGCCCAAAAACATTGTGGTCAACCAGCTCTTTGGTGTGCAGTCAGGACTCGGACTTATTCCTATTTCGTTTGACTGGACCCAGGCAACCCAGGCCTCCAGTACCTCTCCTTTGGCCACCCCTGCTTGGGTTTCTGCCAACACATACGGTGCTGTTTTCCTCTTCTACGTTTTGATCTTGCCGATCTTGTACTACACGAACACCATGTACGCCAAGTTTATGCCGATGATGTCCACCACAACGTTCGACAACATGGCCAAAAAGTACAACGTGTCGCGGGTTCTCACCTCCAAGCTCGTGTTCGACAGAGAAGGGTATGAGGCGTACTCTCCGTTGTTTGTGCCATTCTCTTACCTTTTGTCTTATTCTCTCAACTTCGCTGCAGTGACTGGTATTTTCGTCCACTGCTACTTGTACCATGGATCGGACATTTACAAGAAATTGAAAGATCAGAGGCACGGTGGTGAGGACATCCACAAGAGATTGATGAACCGGTTCAAAGAGGCCCCCGACTGGTGGTACTTGATTTTGTTCGCTGTTTCTATTGTTCTTTCGTTTGTCACAATCTGTTGTTTCGAGACGCAGCTTCCGTGGTGGGGGTTGATTATTGCCTTATTGATCACCTTTGTCAATTTCATCCCTCAAGGCTTGTTGGAGGGAATCACCAACCAGCACGTTGGTCTCAATATTATCACCGAACTTGTGGCTGGTTACATTTGGCCGGGAAAGCCCGTTGGCAACATGATGGTCAAGTTATACGGGTTCATTCCCATGAGACAGGGTCTTGATTTCTCCAGAGACTTGAAGATTGCCCAGTACATGAAGATTCCACCTCGTCTCCTCTTCTTTATTCAGATTGTGGGCACTGTCATTGCTGGTATGGTCAATGTTGGTATCCAACAATGGATGCGTTTCCACATCAAGGACATTTGTTCTTCTACCCAACCTGACGGTTTCACCTGTGCCAATGGAAGAACCATTTTCAATGCCTCCATCATTTGGGGTGCGGTCGGTCCTGGCAAGTTGTTCAGCCCTGGTAAGAGATACAATGCTTTCATGTACTTCTTTCTCATTGGGTTCTTTGCTCCTTTCGCCACGTATTTCTTGAAGAAGAGGTACCCCAAGCACTGGATTGCCAAGCTCAATGCTCCTGTGTTCTTCACAGGTCCAGGAAACATTCCCCCTTCGACCATTTACAATTACTCGTTGTACTTCTTGATCTCTTTCGGCTTCAACCACTACATCAGAGACTGGTACAGAGCATTCCACACCAAGTACACTTTCATCTTGTCTGCTGGTATTGATGCTGGTGTTTCCATCAGTGCAGTCATCATTTTCCTCTGTGTTTCCTACCCTGTGGGAGCGCTTAAATGGTGGGGTAACACTGTGTTTAACGACACCATGGATGGACAATATGCCAAATTCTACACTTTGGCCAAGGGAGAAACCTTCGGACCAACCACATGGTAGTTGCAGAATTCAGAAATTTTGCAGAGAAAAATTCGTGATTCTGGAGGGGCAATACTAGATATAAAAAATAATATAGAATAAAGAAACCTTAATTATTGGGCGACTTGACGGTTGTTGATTGTGGATTTTGCACCCACTACAAGCGACTTTCGCGTGCTCACAAATCCACCATGCCAGAATATACATTGCCTAATTGGGCGGATGAAGTAAAAACGTAGATAAAAATTTTCAGCACTATACACAGGTCGAACTGAGTGCCGATTTGCAGTTCGAATCCGGGGAGACTTCAAGGACACCGTTCCAGCTACACTGGCAATGAAAACGCAATTCAAAATAGCAGGCTTGTTGATAGGCACCGAAAGCATTCACTGGCAAAATTTCAGCTCATTCTCTAGCTTGGTTCCCTCCCGGTTCAGATATTTGTTCATTTGAAGTAGACCTGTAAGAATCGCAAAGGATCTCCGCCAAACATTGCAATGGCGGAACAAAACTTCGGCAATACTTTACCAGCAGTAGTATCTAGCCATCCATCAACATCCAACCCATAGAACTCCCAAACTCCGCCAAACGGGGGAACGACCAACTAGTGGGACACCAATTCGATAGTCACGTGCGGATCTTTAGGGCTCGCGACCCGAAGCAAGCCGCCCAATTCGGCAGTCGGTCCCAAATGTTCAGTAGTTAAGGCGCGAAAAACTCAAACGTCAGCATGGAATACTGCACACAGACGGCTGAAATTTTTTCGGCTCTAGTTGTGCGACTTTCTCTTCGTACTCTTCAGTTTAGTTTCACTTTTTTTCTTAAAAATCAAACATGTCTGACACCGAGGAACAACCACAACAGATCGAGGAAGTCGAGGAAGTCGTCGTCCAGCAGGAATTGCAGGTCGTTGAATTGGCCACCCCAATCCCAGCTGACGTCCAGGCTGCCCAGCTTGAAATCAAGTTGTTCAACAAGTGGTCTTTCGAGAACGTCGAAATCAAGGACGTCTCCTTGGTTGACTACATCCAGGTCAGATCTCCAGTTTTCGTTTCCCACACTGCTGGCAGATACGCCTCCAAGAGATTCAGAAAGGCCCAATGTCCTATTGTTGAGCGTTTGACCAACTCTTTGATGATGAACGGTAGAAACAACGGTAAGAAGTTGAAGGCTGTCAGAATCGTCAAGCACGCTTTTGAGATTGTCCACGTCTTGACCGAGCTGAACCCTCTCCAGGTTCTTGTTGACGCTGTTGTCAACTCTGGTGCCAGAGAAGACTCGACCAGAATCGGTTCTTCCGGTACCGTCAGAAGACAGGCTGTCGATGTTTCTCCATTGAGAAGAGTCAACACCGCCGTTGCTTTGTTGTCCATCGGTGCTAGAGAGGCTGCTTTCAGAAACGTCAAGACCATTGCTGAATGTTTGGCTGAAGAGTTGATCAACGCTGCCAAGGGTTCTTCCACCTCTTACGCCATCAAGAAGAAGGATGAATTGGAAAGAGTTGCCAAGTCTAACCGTTAAGGTGGTTATCGGCACGCGGGCCTCATGTATTTTATATTTCTAAAGTCATTCATAATGTTAGGCATTTGTAGAAGATATGATGAAGTAATTGAGATGCAGATTCGAGGTGATGTACAAGCCCAGTCAACTTTTTTGACTGGTGCGAAAATAAATTGGTGCGAAAATAAATTGGTGCTCTTACTAGAATTGAAGTGCCAGGAGTTCGCAATCTTGGAATTAACTTCTAATAATGGGGTTAGAGAACGCTTGAGTTTTCGCGTCTCTTTCTGAGATGTTATGACCTCGCTGGAAATGGGAGGTCCAGGTTACACAAACGCCAAATGTTGATGGCCAGTGACAATTGCTGTTCCAAGACGGACCCAGTACCAAGCGAAAGGGAAGCAGCCAGTCTCAGATTTCAAGACAGCGTAGCAAATTCAACAGCAGCAACTCCAACTCCGAAAATTCCAATCTGCAGCCTTCCTTCTCCACCAGTTCCAATTACTGTAGCACTTCTGTGGTTCCGCAATTTTTATGTTTCAGTACCATGCTCTCTACAATATTGGGTGCAAAACTCCTAATCGCACAACATTTCCTCACTCTCTTACAAAGCACCCTATCGGGAAGAATGTCGAAAGGATAATTTCCTTCTCGGTGATTTATACTCCGTAACCTAAACCGTTTTGTCCTAAACTCTGATCGGGTAGAACACTCGCACCAACGTGTATTTTGCACCCAAGACACGGTTGTAGTGAGCAATTCTGCACTCAAGAATATCCCTCTCGTCTGACCTGGCGTCTCTCCTCAAGTAGGTGTTTTTCAACCGGCTCAATGCGTCTTCGGCCTGCTGTCTTCTGCTTTCAAACTTCTTCCTCACCAAGTACTCACGGTTCACGAGCAAGAGAAAGAAACAGAACAGGAAACAGCATCCGGTGAAAATCTGCGAGTGGAGGTAAGCCTTCGCGCCAGCACTGGGTCTTCTCAACTTCAAGGCAATCACTTCCGCAGGAAGTGCAAAGAACGCAGTGATAATCATTAACCCCGACCATGCGGCTGGCAACTTCTCCGGTCTGCCCTGGTCACCAAGAATGTCAGAAGCCAATGGCTGGGCCATGGTGCTCCCAAGTCCAGCAGGACCTCCGATCATCAAAGCAAGAACAATGAGCGCTCCGTACGATGTTGCGTTTGTCCAGAAACCTAAGATCAATGCTGCCATGTAAATGCAAAACGCAGCTGCTGTGGTGATCCGGCCACATCGATCTCCAATGAAACCAATCAAAGGTCTTCCGAGCATTTGAGCTACATTCATGACGGCCAACAAGTTGCTGGCTTGTGTGTGAGACAACCCCACAGAAGTGGCATATGCTGAGAAAGAGTAGAGCACAATGACGTACCCCACTAGTGCCACTCCGAGCCAGAGAGTCACTACTAGCATGGGGTAGTTGTCGAATACCCTGATTTCAACGATCAGTTTTGCATTGAGCTTGACAAACTCCTTTGTGAGAGTGACTTTGTAATTGACCTTCTTGCCATTTCTGGGTCTCATGAAGACAGTTCCAAAGAGCGACGTGGCTAAGGTGATGATGCCCACGGTCCTTAACGCCCATTTTTGGTCTCCGGTCATTTCTATCATTTTGTTGACGAGCAATGAGAACACCACACCACCCAAGCCCGAGCCGGCAAGACCAATACCCATGGCAGTGGCCTTCCTCTTCTCGAACCAAGTGGGAATCACCAATGTTCCCGGCAAAAAAACAAGCGAAAATGAGAACCCAACCATGAAGCCCTGACAGAGGTAAATCTGCCAAAGCTGGGTGCACTGGGCAGCCAAGAAGTAAGCGATGGTTTGCAAAACCACTCCCGTAACGTTGACAACAGTGAGCCCAAAGGTACGGACAGCCGTTACCACAACTGGGGCCAAAATCTGCGCCAAGAACACAACCATGCCTCCTATAAGAGCAAAGTCGTATTCAGTAGCACCTGGAAACGAGTCGTGAGTCATATAGAAGTTCAAGAACACTCCGAAAGCGGCATTGGCACCCCACGTGGAAAATCCCATGAGCATGACCAAGGAAGCCTGCCAGAAAGCAAACTTTCCGTCCAATGGATGGTCATTGTCTTCGGGTTCTTCAACTTCTTCTTCGTTCTCGAAGTGGCCGGCTTGTCTCGAGATTTCTGAGACTTGTTTTGAGATTTCCGTTCCTTGTTCTACTAATGCTTCTTCGGGAACTGGTCTGTTTCTGTAGTTTTCAAACTCCACATTGTCCTGTTCACGGTCGTCTCTGAGGGCACTTATTATTCTGGAAATCTCCAGGACATTGGTTGAGCTTCGACGCAACGAGACAGGGGCTCCTTCTAAGCGTTCTGGGGTGTTGTCGTCCTGAAAGAGCACCAGGGAATTGACCGATGAGACATCTTCCAAATTGTGGGGGTCGAATTCGTGTTTGAGCTCCAGGGTCTCTGAAGACGAAGGATATAGCAGCATGTTCTGGTGTATTTAGTGTTGTTTTTAAATCGTTAGTATTCTTTTGCAGTCGAGGAAGCTTTTCCTATTTATTCTTGAAACTATGACTAATGCCGTTCGTGCGCCCGCGTTAGGAACTGCTTCCATATGCACCCGCATTTGGAACTGCTTCCAAAGATTTCTTCAGTTGCCCGATATGCTTTCGAGGTTCAACTATCATGATTCTCTTTCTACTCGAGTTGTCACTCTATTCACTCTTGGAGTTGGGTGGATCACCTCGCAATTTCTGAGAAGTGTCTTCTAGAATGACTCAGTCGGACAAAGCGCGCGGAACTCCGAAAAAAGTTGACTCTTTTCTGATGCGGCATTCGCAGACTCGACCAGGAGGATTCCTTTGAAGCACGGCTGAAAATTTTCCCGAAGGCAACACACGATAATGAACCATACGATGAGGTGACCGTGCATTGTTACCACTTGACAGGTGAATTGGCCGGGGCAGTTTTGTTCTCCCATTTTCTATGACTTCGGCTTATTTTACAAAATGTTGAGTTTTTTGAACTGGTTAACACAGCAGTTGACTTTTTTTGTTTTTGCTCCTTCCTACTCCGCATTTGATCCCTGGTTGTCCCTGGTAAAGTCAACGGAGATGAATTGTAGTGCTCAAGTAGTGCAAATATGCGTCGTATTCACTTAACCCATAACTTCGAAGCAGCTTTCAATGGCGAGTCCGATCTGGTTGACTGTTGTTATACGGATCTTTGCATCAGACTGATTCTCGGTCCTATGATCAATAAAGGTGCACCTTCCACGGTTATGTATGATTAATAAAGAATGACTATCCTTGATTAATAAATAATGACTATCCTTAATAAATAAAGACTAGACTCGGATGGGATAAAACATGCGCACCAAGGCATATTTTGCACCCAAAAGTCGATTGTACCACGCAATTCTGCCCTCGAGAATCTCCTCTGTTTCGGAATTCTCCTTTTCCAAGGCTTCTCGGGTCAAGTAAGTATTTCTCTGCTTGCGCAAAACGTCCTCCGCATGTGCCCTTCTGCTCTCAAATGTCTTTCTGACCAAGTACTCACGGTTCGTTAGAGCAAGCAAAAGACAGAAAAAGAAACAACAGCCCGTGAAGATCTGCGAGTGGTAGTACGACTTTTTACCAGCACTGGGCTGACGCAACTTCAATGCAATCACCTCTGACGGAAGCGAAAAAATCGAAACAATGATATTGAGCCCAGCCCACGCAGCTGGGAGTTTCTCGGGTCTTCCTTGGGCAGCTAGAACATCCGCAGCCAAGGATTGAGCCATGGTGCTTCCAACTCCCACAGGACCACCTATGAGAACAGCAAGAACAATAAGGGAGGTGTACGACGTGGCTTCCGTCCAGAATGCCAAGATCAAAATGGCAACGTACGTGCAGAAGACACATGCGGTGGTGTGACGGCCGAAATAGTCTCCGAGATTTCCCACAATGGGTCTTCCGACCACCTGGGCTGCGTTCAAAATGGCCAACAAATTGTTACTCTGGGTGTGTGATAACCCCACAGATGTCGCATAAGCCGAGAACGAGTAAAGCACAATGACGTAGCCCATCAAAGCGATTCCGAACCAGCACCCCACAAAGATCATGGGAAGATTGTTAAACACACTGGGGGCAATGATCAGTTTGGCGTTGAGCCGAAAAAACTCTTTGGTGAGGGTCACTTTGAGATCGACCTTTTTGTTGTTTCTCGGACGCAAAAAGCAGGTTCCGAAGAGAGACGTGGCCAAGGTGATGAAGCCGACAGCTCGCAAGGGCCATTTTTGGCTTCCTGTCTGCTCGATGAGCTTGTTGAGAGACAACGAAAACACCAAGCCACCCAAACCCGCACCAGCAACGGCAATACCCATGGACGTGGCCTTCCTCTTCTCGAACCAGGTAGGAAGCATCACCGTTCCTGGCAAAAACACAAAGGAAAACGAGAAACCCACCAAGAGACCCTGGCAAAGGTAGATTTGCCAGAGCTGGGTACATTGAGCAGCCAAGAAGTATGCCACCGTTTGAATGGCCACACCAGTGAGGTGTACGGGGGTGGGCCCAAACACACGGACACAAAATATACTGAGAGGTGCTAGGAACTGAGCGAGAAACACAACAATGCCTCCTATAAGTGCGAAGTCATACTGATCGGCACCCTTGAAGGAGTCGTTGGTCATGTAGAAGTTCAAAAACACACCGAAAGCGGCGTTGGCGCCCCAGGTGGAAAACACCATGAGCATGACAAGAAATGCTTGCCAAAAGGCAAAAGCTCCATCGGGCGGATGGTCGTTATCTCCGAGATTTCCGAGATCATCTTCTTGTTCGACCTTCGTTGCTTGTCGCGAGATCTGGGTGCCTTGTTCGAGCAAGACTTCTTCAGGAACAGGCCTGTTGCGGTACTTCTCAAACTCCTCGTTGTCTAGTTCGTGGTCATCTTTAAGAGCACTTATTATGCGAGAGAGCTCCAGAACATTTGTGGAATTCCGATGCAAGGGCGTGTGGACACCCAACGGTTCTGGATCAAATTGAGCGTCGTGCGTTAGCTCCAGCGAGTGGTCAGAAGTGGTGTCGTGCAACATTGATTCTGTCAAAGTGCGCTGCAGAATTCGTGTCAAATATGTAGTGCGCATGCATTTCGCATTGTTCGATGACTAATCCGAGGAAGGTTGAGGTTACCTTTGGGCCTTCAAGAAGACTTTAAATTTGAGAGAGCGCGGCGGGCAGTGGGCAGCTCCTTGATTTTCTATTTATTCTGCAACTTCGTGGTAGCCGGTGGCTTTCTGGAATGATGGGTGCAAATTTCCGCACTACAAGAGAATGTCATATGCGCGGAAAATGATCCTCACAAAATATTAGAGTTGTGTGAAGTGTCACAATTTGGTTATCCGGAAGCTGGCAGGGTATTCTCATCCACGGAATGGCGGAAGTCGGAGCCCGAGATTCGAGATGCAGAAGGCGCAAAACACGCGCGGCTCAACCTGGCATGCAGATAAGTGTGGAGGCAATGCACCGATTGGGCCAGGATTCTTGTTAATGATGTAGAGAGAGTTAACTGAGAAGAACGGTTTAGAGTACTATTTTTTACTGCTCTCTACCGAAAGGATGCCACCGTAAATTAACAAAGACCTCTAAAATTAATTTGTAAACTGGTTCTACATCTCGAAAATTCATCTGGATTCAGCCGTGCGAGTCATAGGATTCTTGTGAAATATGTGGAAGAGAAAGTTAGATGAAAAGAGAAGTGTTTGTAGTTGTTCATTAGCGAGAAAGTATTATTTTTGCTCTCACAGCTCACTTATGCCTGCGAAAAGGACCCACCATAAATTAACAAAGACCCCAAAATTAATTCAGAATACAACTGTGACGTCCCAAACTGGTTCTACATTCTTAAAAATTCAGACCTCGCTTGGCCTGTTATCGATTGGTCGTGCACGCACCGCTGAATCACCACCCACGATCAGTCTTTCCACACTTCTCTTCCACCAGAACACTCGCATTCCTGCACCATGTCGAGTGCTGCTGACTTTCTCTCGAAGGGGATTGAACTCGTTCAAAAGGCCATCGACGCCGACACTGCAACCAGATACGAAGAGGCCTACAAGCTCTACTATAATGGATTGGACTACTTGATGCTTGCGTTGAAGTACGAAAAGAACCAGAAATCCAAGGAGTTGATCAAGTCCAAATTCACAGAGTACTTGACGCGCGCGGAACAATTGAAGGACCATTTGGAAAAGCAACTGAAGGCCACAGCGGAGTCGTCCGCTTCGGGCGGGTCTACAAAAGCCAAAAAATCCGGCGAAGCCGACGACGACGACGCCGACACAAAAAAACTCCGTGGCGCGTTGGCCGGCGCCATTTTGTCGGAAAAACCCAACGTCAGCTGGGCCGATATTGCCGGATTGGACGGTGCCAAGGAGGCGTTGAAGGAAGCGGTGATTCTTCCCGTCAAGTTCCCGCAGTTGTTCACCGGAAACAGAAAACCCACCTCGGGGATTTTGTTGTACGGCCCTCCCGGAACCGGAAAGTCGTACTTGGCCAAGGCCGTGGCCACGGAAGCCAACTCGACGTTTTTCTCGGTTTCGTCGTCCGATCTCGTTTCCAAATGGATGGGAGAGTCGGAAAGATTGGTCAAGCAGTTGTTCACCATGGCCCGGGAGAACAAGCCGTCCATTATTTTCATCGACGAGGTGGACGCCTTGTGTGGCCCCCGAGGCGAGGGCGAGCTGGAGGCGCTGCGTAGAATCAAAACCGAGCTTTTGGTGCAAATGAACGGCGTGGGCAACGACTCGGCGGGTGTGTTGGTGTTGGGAGCCACCAATATTCCGTGGCAGTTGGATGCGGCCGTGAGAAGACGATTCGAACGCAGAATCTACATTGCATTGCCCGACGTAGAAGCACGCAAGCGCATGTTCGAGCTCAACATCGGAGCCACGGCGTGCGAGTGCACGCAGCAGGATTTGCGGGTGTTGGCGGAAATGACCGACGGCTACTCGGGCCACGATGTGGCGGTGGTGGTGCGAGATGCGTTGATGATTCCGATTCGGAAAATCCAGCAGGCCACGCACTTCAAGCCCGTGGACGGAGGCAAGCTCACGCCTTGTTCGCCTGGCGACGACGGTGCCCGAGAAATGAGCTGGCTCGATATCGGCACCGACGAATTGGGCGAGCCCGAGTTGACCATCAAGGACTTCATCAAGGCCGTCAAGAACAACAGGCCCACGGTGAATGCCGCGGACATCGAGAACCACATCAAGTTCACCAATGACTTTGGCCAGGAGGGAAACTAGAGCTTCTATTTTGGCCAGGAGGAAACTAGAGCTTCTTATCTAATACAGTACACTACATTCGTTCGGGGGACCGTTCCCGCATTCTCCAGGCGAACAAGTCCTCGTCGTCTTCTCTCGTTCTGCGCGAGCCGTTTTTGAGCTTGTCTGCAAACAAGTCTTCTGCCTCGGGTTCTCTTTCTGGTTCTCTTTCGGCTCTTTCTCGTTCACTTTCGGCTCTTACTTCTCTCTCGTCTCTTTTGAACTGGCCACGGCCCCTGGGTCTGGTCCTGTCTGGCTCTCCATGAAGCAAGTAGTAGCGAGAATAGGCTGCGGCGTTCTTGACCTTGCGGTCCGATTGCAACGATTGTCTGACGTACAAAGTGAGTGTGTTTTCGTCTTCGTCCATTTCTTCGATCTGTTCCTCTTCCTCCACCTTCTTTTCGAACAAGTCACGCTCGTCTTGGGGCAAGGCCCTTCGTTGCCGTGCCTTGAGTTCTTTGTGGAACGCAATCGACGGATTGTACGGTTTGGTTTCTCTTTCCTGGACCATCGACGAAACGTATTCCTGCGAGAGTTCTTCCTGCGCAGGGACCGTGTTCGGATCCGTGATGGACAACGCATCCAACCCAGCACGGGCGTCCTCGTGTGTTTTGAAAGCCACATTCACGTTGGTGTCGTCGATCCATTGCACTCTGAAAGTGATTTCCTCGGGCTTGGCCTCGTACACCTCGCCACTTTCGGTTTGGGACACGTGGTAGTTCAAGTAGTAGTCCACAAAAGCCTTGATGTCGTCGGTGGACAAGTTGTCTACACCTCTAATGTGCAAAGCCTCGGGACGCAAAGTTTCGGTTTCGCCGTTGACAACAATGTCCACCTGCTGTTGCTTGAGCTTCTCCTGCTGCTCTTTTTCCGCGTCTAGCGTTCGGGTCATGAACCCTCCATATGGTGCAGGCTCGGCCATTGGAAGTAGTTGATGTTGAAAAAGTGCGAGGTGTAGGAATGTGGAGAGCATTGAAATTTGATATTGAGATCCAGAACATAATTGATAGCATAAATTGACAACGCATTTGATGAGGTTTTTGATAACGTATGTGATAACGTATTGATAACGTATTCAATAACGTATTTGATAACTATCTGATAACGTATTTGATTACGTATTTGATATAATTTGATTGTAAGGAAGATGGACTGTCTCTGGTTGAGACTGTCAATTGGACTCGGCTTATGCTCTGGATGTTTATTATTACATTGCTTGAAGACCGGATCTCATGACCGGATCTCATGGAAAGAGGAAACGACCGGACCATTTTCTCACATTTTCTATCGCACTAGCTGTCAATGGTGCCTCCATTTTCTATTTTCACCCTGGCTGCCACCATTGTGACTTTGGCTCCATTTGCTTCACCTTCTCCATCCAGACAAGCCAGATTCCACCTAGACTTCATCCTTGCTTTCTCTGTTGTCTCACGCCTCCTCCATCTTCACATCCTGGTCTTCTCTGACAAAGAGAACATTGTTGCACCGGATGAAAATCTCTCCGATCTTCTCCTCCTTTTTCTGGTCTCCCTCGCGGACGATTTCGTACGTCTCGTCAAGCTGCAAGTTCATGTAGTTGTCTATGGCCAAGAGGGTGCCCTTGTACTCCATCTTGTTCCATTTCAAACGGACAATGACTTTTTTGTTTAGAAGCGTTTTCAAAAACGGCTTGGGGTTGATGGGTTGAAACTGACGGTTAGTAGAGTTTTCGGCTATGCTGCGGTGTGACATACTGTGGACATCTGTAGTTGGAAATGTGAAGAGGTGAGATTGATATGGCCAGTGTGTGCACACCGGAGAGGTCAAAATCAGAAAGTGAAGGAAACGAAGATAATGGTGGTTTTGTTCAATTTGTCTTCAATTTGTTCTCATTCCTATCAACTGGAATCACTCTTTAACTACTCGCTATCAAATGCTCATGGCTCGGTATCAAAGGCTCACTAAAGGCTCACCAGGCTATCATCAAAATCCACCACAACCGTCAAATCCACCCAACTCAAAATCCACCACATCCAACAATTCCCAAAGTAACCTGCTCTCGATGTCACCCAGTTGGTTCTTCCATCCCAATAATATTGGCCAATCTGCCAACTACTACTCTACCACTGTGCACTCCAATAATTCTCACCTCGACTTCTTCCCCACCAAATGTCATTGCAGCTCGTGCTCGCCTCGGGTGCGGCCATCCGGTTCCTATTGCCGACCGTCTTCCCCCAAATCACGGATGTCTTGGCTTCCACCGTGGAAATTTCCACTCCTGTGGACTCTTTTAGATCGCTTCAGGAAGCGTTCAACTTCTTGAAAAACGGCATGGATGTGTATGACGGAGGCGTTGTTTACCATCCGCCGTTGCTTGTTGCCGTTATGAGCTACGTCAACGAACTCCCCTTTGCTCCCATTTGGTTCAATTTGTTGTTCACCGTCGTTGACCTAGGAATTGCCTGGAAATTAATCAACATAAACAAGTGGTACAACACACGCCAGTCGGCCCGAAGCGGCAAGAACTACGCCGGGTATAGCCCCAACTTGATTTGCGCCTTCTACTTGTTCAATCCGCTCATGATTTTGACCAACTTGTCGCACTCAACTTCCACCTTCTCCAATTTCCTTATAGTGGAGCTGGTGGCGCAGATCGTGGTGGACAAGAACCCTCACCGTGGTGCTATTGCATTGGCAGTGGCTGCATACTTGTCCTTGACTCCGGCATATCTTCTCGTGCCCATTCTTGCATTGTCGTACGCTGTGGCTCCAGAAAGAGACCTTGCACGTCAAGTGGTGCACGGAAGTTGCATTTTCATTGCCTCTGTGTGCATGTTGTTCTTGTTGTCGTTTGCTTTGACGGCGCTGCCTGATTTTGTGTACCAGTGCTACTGGACGGTGCTTCTGTTTGAGAAAATCGCTCCGAACATGGGTCTCTGGTGGTACATTTTCACCGAGATGTTCAGTTTCTTCACGCCGTTGTACAAGGGGATCTTCAATTTGTACTCGTTTGTGTTTATTGTCCCCATCACGCTTCGGTACTTCGAGCCAGCTGCGGACACCCGGGTGGGTGACTCGTTTTTGGCCGTGGTGATGTCGTGCATGTGGATCTCGTTCTCCAAGTCGTATCCTATTGTGGGGGACCTTGGGCTTGTGTTTTCCATGCTTCCTATTTTCAAGAACACGGTGATTCCGCACACTAAGTTCTTGTTCATCAATGCGTTGATGCTCATTACGTGTTTGGTGCTCGCACCGATTTTCTACTATTGTTGGATTGTCTTGGGCAATGGAAACAGCAATTTCTTCTACAGCATGAGTTTGATCTGGGGAGGGGTGCATATCTTAGTTTTCTTAGACTTCCTCTGGGGAAGATTGGTGCATGATTATATTCAAACACATGATGTGAAGGATCCCTCGAAGCTCAGATTGACGCAGATATAGTGGGTCGTATATGGAAAGATTTAATATTTTTCAAAAGGAGTCCGGAGATTGATTTCTGTGATGAGTACATTAAGTATGGAGAGGAGCTCCTCTGTGCGATCATTTTCTTTGTGAATTGTTATTCGGTGTGAATTATTATTCGCAGTCAAATGTTTCAAGAACATCTCACACAAGCATTCCTCACTCAGTTCACATTTTCTCGGACAAAACACCCAAAACCACAAAATATAAAGAAAACATCCTTGCAGCAAATCACAAGAGAACACCCAAACTTTCACCACAACACCAAACAACCACTACTACCACAAAACCACCACCACAACTATCTCCACTACCAAGCAATTTACCCGCTTCCTCCATGGGTGCAAATAACAGATAATGCCTGCACAAAACATGCGGCCTCCAGAACCCACATCCCACCATCAACAAGAAAAGAACAAAATAGAAGCAATGCGCCACCACCGCCGCCAGCACCAACCAAGCACCCAATTCACCGCCCACACCGCCTCCGTCCGCCCAAAACCTCGCCCAAACACAAACAACTTCCCATCACGTGACCCACAGCCAATCACGCACACCTAAATTCGCATTCGCAAACCAATTTCGAGAAAAAAACCAACCGCTACTTCTTCATCATGTTGTCCCGTGCCTCTCGTGCCTACAGCACTGCTCCAGTCAAATTGGTTTCCAGAGATGCCGCCGGCTCTTTGTCCACTTTGTCCGTGAAAATCAACAATTCCGGCTCCAAGGCTGGAAAGACCGGTGTGGCCCACCTCTTGTCCAAGTTCGCTTTCCTCAACACCGAGACCAAGTCGGCTTTGAGATTCACCAGAGAGTCCGAGCTCCTCGGTGGCGTTTTCTCCTCGCACGTCACCAGAGACGCCATTGTGTTGAACACGCAATTCTTGAAGCAGGATTTGCCATATTATGTGGAGGCTTTGGCCAACGTTTTGGCCAAGCCACTGTTCCGTCCTCACGAGTTCACCGAAACCGTCGTTCCCGTCGCCGCCGCCGAGTCCGACGTGGCCCACGCCGATAACGGCTTTGTAGCTTTGCAGGCGTTGCACGAGCTCTCTTTCAGAAAGGGATTGGGCTCTCCTTTGTACTTCGACCAGGCGTCCAAGGTCACGTTCGATGACGTCAAGGAGTTTGCCGCCGGTGCATACACCGCGGGCAACGTGTCCATCATCGCTTCTGGTGTCAACGAGGCCGATTTGGCCAACTTTGTCGCCGAGTCTGCGTTCTCTGCACTCCCAGCCGGAACCACCGCTGCTGCTCCCGTGACCACCTTCAAGGGCAAGGAGACCAGAATCAGAGCACCGGGCGCTTCTGTGGCTGCCATTGCCGTGCCAGTTTCCACCAGTGACTTCGCCAAATACGAGGTTTTGTCTGCCGCCGTGGGAACCTCCGTTTTGCCAGGCGCCGCCTCGCCATTGGCCACCATTCCAGGCGCCGACTCCAAATTGTACAAGTACGAGGACGCTGGATTGTTTGTCGTTTCCGTTTCGGGAGACGCCGGCGCGGTTGCCAGCGGCATCAAGGCCGCCGTCAAGGCCGTGTCGTCGGTGTCGGCCTCGCAGTTGACCGGAGCCGTCAAGGCCGCCGAATTGTCCGTTGCCTTGCTGGAATCGTTCGAATACCCCCACAACATCAAAATCTCCGCCGACAGTGCCAAGGGAGCCAAGTTGGGCGAGTACAACTACGTGGCCGTGGGCAACACCGATGTGTTGCCATACGCCGACGAGTTGTAGCGTCCCCCTAATTCACGAGCATATTCCACGACCCTAGACGCAGGGAAGTTGCATGGACTTCTTACCGCATAAAAGACTTACCGAGAAGACGTAGGAGCTAGATCGAAAGGACAGCTCGAACGACACAGGTGCCAGACACAGGTGGCAGTAGATAGTGCAGCCAGATACAGGCTGTAGATGTACAGAGTATTGAGATCTGGAGAAGCAGTCTGTCCTGCACATTTCCACAAAATCTTTTCAGATGAGAACTCAACTTCTTTCAACAACATGTCAGATATCGAGGAAGCATATAACGACGGCCCAGAGAATTTCGGGGACTTTGATGCTCCTGACCACTTCTCCGATGACGAGTTTGCCGATCCCGAAACCGCGCAAAACGGCAACGATGTGGAGATGAAAACAGAGGACGGAAAAACCATCATCAACGGTGGTTTGAACGAAGCCGACGCACATGCCAGAGTCAAAACGGCCAAAGAATTGGCCATTCCACGTGAGCAAAGAACCACCACTCCTTACATGACCAAGTACGAGAGAGCCAGAGTGTTGGGAACCAGAGCGTTGCAGATTTCGTTGAATGCCCCCGTTTTGGTGGACATTGAGGGAGAAACCGATCCTTTGCAGATTGCCGTGAAGGAGTTGGCACAGAGAAAGATTCCTTTGGTGATAAGAAGATATTTGCCCGATGGCTCTTATGAGGACTGGGGCTGTGATGAGTTGATTCTCGACCAGTGATTGCATTGTACATTAATAAAATAGAGCGAGATTGCAAGAGAAGTTCTGTAGGTTCACATGTGACCACCGTGAGAGCACTTTCAGATCACCAACGTATAGGGAGTTGTCCGACTATCTCTGAATCCCATGTTTCATAGCAATTCCTACAATTCATACATCATTGTTCGTGACAGATGTCTCTCTCAGTTTCCATGTCAAGTTCTCTCAGTTGCCTTTCAGATGTCTCTCTTATTGCCATGACAGATATCTCTCTTTTTGCCGTGACAGATGTCGCTCTTTTTGCCATGACAGATGTCTCTCCTTTTGCCGTGACAGACGTCTCAATTTTAGTTGCCATGACAGATGTTTCTCTCAGTTTCCATGTCGGATGCCTGATTTTCAGTCTCCTTGTCAGATGTCTTCTTGTCAGATGTTGCTTGTCAGATGTTCCTTGTCAGATGTCTTCTTTCAGATGTCTCCTTTCAGATGTCTGCAGCATTTCCTAATCTATGTACGCTTCCAACCATTTGTTAGCACAAAACAACCTCGTCCCGTCCATCTGTTCCTTGACGAATCCCTTGGTAAGAGTATCAAAAGAGCTCCTGGAAAACCTGTTATCGCCGGATCCGATTTCGCCGAGTTGCACCGAGCAACAAGCTTCTTTTAGTTCTTCCACATTGACGTTATTCAAGTCTCCGTCTTTGGCAAACACCTCCAAGGCATTGTAAATGATGGTTCTGTCGTCCAACTGAGCAAATTCACGTGCCATGATCTGGGAAAACTGGGCAAAAGAAACCGGCTCTCCTCCAAGCATCTCCTCTAGTGTGGAATTGGGAGGGACTGGGAGTCCCAACGTTTTGTGCACATTCACCAAGTCAGTCATGGTGATTTTGGAGTCGCGAGAGTCGCTGTCGATGAGTGTGAATGCGTTCCTGATCTGGACTTTTTGTTCGTTGGATAGAGTATTCAAATGCAGCATGGTAAGAAGAAGTTGAAGTTGAGTAGTTGCAGTAGTTGATAGTGGACTGCACAGAAAAGGTAAACAAACAGAAGAAACAGAAGCTTGACCACAGGGAATATGGATGGCTGAGGAGAAATCAGGTCGTTTCTTAAGTTGCACAGTTTTTCTCAAAGTGTGAAAACAGGAGAAGAGAGGTGACCGTTACAGGAGTCGATACCGACAAATATGCCGATTGCAAAATGAAAAACAGTCCGAGTTGGAACTACGACTAATTGCTTGTGCATGGTGTAGGTGTGCATGGTGTAGGAATTTGAACCAACAACTTCGAATTTCAGTTCGTTATAGTGCTAGTCGGCGATAACCCTTCTTGTCCGGACTAATACCTCGGGTGTAACTTGCCCAGTTTTGAAGCTACAGAGATGAAAGCTGGTGCAGCAGACTCATCTAACACCCGTATATTTGCTCACACCAATTGGGGTTCGGGAGAAGAGATGGAAAAAGAGTTGGAAAAGTCGTGAATTCCCGTTAAGAAAGACTTGCAGCCGAGAAACACTTGGAGCAAAGAACGTTAACCAGAGAGTTTCCATCCAAAATCAGAGGCAGTTTCGCACCCCAGAAGACCTGAACCGCATCTATCTTCATTCTGACTTCCATTTCCGTCCAAATTTGGCCAGAATCGAATAACATGTCGGAAACCCAAGTCTCGCTTCAGCATCAGTAACTTGCCCTTCTCAAAAACATGCAAGAACCCCAAGACTCGCTTCAGCATCAGTAGCTTACCCTTCTCAAAAACATGTGCAAACGTCACCCAAACATAAACAATTTCCCCTTACCGTACCGCAAATATCTCCTGGTTCCTCGCATTCATCTGCACATTCTCGATATCAAATTACGCGAATATACTTCAACCTCATGGAAGAAGGCACACTATACAACCAACCCGTTGTCATCGACAATGGCTCTGGAAACTTAAAGGCGGGTTTTGCCGGCGAAGACAAACCAAAATGCTACGGGCCTGCCGTCGTGGGCCGCCCGAAATACCAAAAGATTATGGCCGGTTCTCTGTTGATCGCCGAGGAAAATGTCCTGCGATACAACAACACAGAGGCGTACGTGGGGCACGTGGCCCAGCAGAACAGAGGACTCCTCAAGCTCGCGTACCCGATCGAGCACGGAATCGTCAATAATTGGGAAGATATGGAAAGAATCTGGCACCACACCTACACCAGAGACCTCAAGACCACACCCGAGGAGCACCCGTTGCTTATAACGGAGGCCCCTCTCAACCCACGCGGCAACCGTGACCAGATGTGCCAGATTTTGTTCGAAACTTTCAACGTTCCGTGTGTTTACGTTTCTGTGCAAGCTGTGCTTTCTCTCTACGCTTCTGGAAGAACCACCGGGGTGGTAATAGACAGCGGAGACGGCGTGAGCCATATTGTGCCCGTTTACGACGGTTTTGCGTTGCCTACGTCGGTGAAAAGAATGGATATTGCGGGACGAGACATCACCGAGAATTTGGCGTTCAACATCCGCCGCATGTCGGGGATTTCACTCCAGTCCAGCTCCGAGCTCGATATCGCACGCATGATCAAGGAGAAATGCTGCTACGTTTCGCGAGACCCGCAGCGAGACGAGAAGTTGTACTCTGGGGTTTCGTATTCCCACTACCTGAAGGCAGCCGGAACCAGCAACCACGAAGGCTCGGGCCTTTTTTCCAGCTACAAGCTTCCCGATGGGCACACGTTGCAGTTGGGGGTGGAGCAATTCCGTGCTCCGGAAATTCTCTTTAACCCGCAGCTTATAGGCGACGAGTCACCCGGAATCCATGAGCTCACGGCATTGGCCATCGCAAAGACGGACCTTGATTTGCGTCCCACGCTCTACCAGAACATTATTTTGTCGGGGGGAACTACGTTGATCCGCAATTTCGGCGACCGTCTTGTCTCGGAGTTGAAGAGCCACCAGTACACCCAGACCAACTCCAGCATATGGGGATCCAAGGTGGTGAGCTCCAAGGAAACGAGAATGAAAATCAAAATCTACGCTCCACCAGAAAGAAAATACAGTACCTGGATCGGAGGATCCATCCTCGCTGGGCTTTCTACCTTCAGAAAAATGTGGGTGAGTGCGCAAGAGTACGCCGAGGACCCAGACATTATGCACAGAAAGTGCATGTAATGCATTGGCAGACATTATGCACAGAAAGTGCATGTAATGCATTGGGCAGGTGTCCTAAATACAGTAATATCTGTCGCCGAAGTCTCCCAAACCTGGCACAATGTACTTGTCCTCGTCCAACTTTTCGTCAATGCCTCCCGTGATGATTGTGACGTCGGGGTACTTGTCGTGGAATGCCTTGATACCTTCTGGGGCAGCCAACAAGTTCAAAAAGAGAATTCGGTCCATTCTGACTCCACGCGAAAGCAATACCTCCACGGCCATCATGGCACTTCCTCCCGTGGCCAACATGGGGTCCAACAAGAAAACGTATCTTTCGCTGATGTCCTCGGGCAACTTCTCGTAAAACAACTTTGGCAACGCGGTTTCCTCGTCTCTCTGGATCAAGATCTTGCCGATTCTCACCGATCTGCAACAGTCTCTCAATCCCATTTCCATGGACTCACCGGCTCTGACAATGGACACACCACAGATTTTTCCCAAGAACCTGGACCCGTTGTACTCATGGTCACCGTGGCACTTGATGACGGCGTTTTCCACGGGCAATTGGTTCAAACCCTCCTCCACCAAGAGTCTGATGATTCTGTCAGAGTAGAACACAAAGTCTCCTCTCTTGGTGGCCTGGTCTCTGATGATCGAGTACAAACCAATGAGCTGCTTTGTCTGCGGCAACAATATGACGTTTTTGCTGACTTCGTTGGAGGTGGCCATCGTTAGATAAGAAAGATTTTCGATGGATGAAATTTGATAGTGCGATTCCTGGTGCAAGACGGGTAACTCAACGGGCAGCACCACAGGCAGAACCAACACCAATAGGACAATTAGACAATGCACTGGACCATTTACAACTTGAGATGCAGCTTCTGAAAGCAGGTTGAAGTTTCAACGTAAATGTCTGAAACCTCAAAAATTGTCGAAATCTCGGGTGACGGCAACCTCCGAGCCACTCTTCCGGCCACGCTCATCCTCGTTTATTACTATAGTACATCAGCTATTGCTGGTCCACCACAAATGGATTTTCAATGCTCTCAGTGCCGTTCAAAGGAGACAACGTCAACAATTGTGGGCCTCTGACCACCACGGTTCCCAATTGTCTGGTTTTCTCGGTCAATATGGACTCGTCGTCAGCGTCTCTAAGCGTCTCCGTGACGTCCTCCAAGACCAAGTTCATCAACTGGTCGAACCCTTTCAAGACTCCCACAATCTGTCTTCCCCCAATGAACTTGACGGTGACCTTCTCGTCCTTGTACTTGTTCAAGTCCAAAATGGCCTCTTTCTTTGGTCTGTCCTGCTTCGGAATTACCGTGGACCTTCTGTCGTTTCTGTCATTTCTATCGTTTCTGTCATTTCTGTCGTTTCTGTCATTTCTGTTTCCCCTGTTTTGGTACTGGCGTCCGCCGTGTCTGGACTACTATGTTAGTTCATTGCTAGAAAGCAAACATGTCTGCACATACGTTTTCCATCTTGGTGTTAAAAGTTTTGTGTTCAATCTGATTTTCACTTTCGCACAGGTAGTATGGAGGATATAACCTCAATTACTACTACTCCATGGACATCCCGGTGTATATCACGTCGGATCTCACGTCGTCCGAAAGACGAATTTCGCCTCAATGGTCCGTCAAGTACTTGAAACAACGGCTTGAGCAAATCACGGGAATCGAGCCCAAATTCCAGGCTCTTCAGTACTACCCCATTAAATCATCCAACGAGTTCAGAATCTTGGGCGAACCGGACGACAAGAACGTTTCTGATCTTGAAATCACGCCCTACAGCCGAATCCACGTGCTAGACACCGACCCCGGGTCGAAATTGGCAGAACTTAAGGATGACAACTCCGCCCAATTCGAGCTTTCGGAAGCAGAATACGCGAAGAGAACAGACTCGGCCTTGCAGTGGAAAAAGAACAACCAGTTGGGCCGGTTTGACCCACAGTTCCACGAGCAAAAGCTGCTCATGCAAGAAGAAAACGAAAGGCTAGCGGAGTCCATGAAGGTGGGCAGCCGGTGCAGAGTGCGTAACATTCTGAGTGAGCGTAGAGGTGTGATTAAGTTTGTGGGAAAAATCGAGGAATTGGACAAGGGAGAAAATATGTGGGTTGGAGTTGAGTTCGACGAGCCTGTGGGCAAGAACGACGGGCTGATCGGTAACCTCCGGGTGTTCCAGGCGAAAGCACAGCATGGAAGTTTTGTCAAGCCAAAACAGGTGGAAGTTGGAGATTTTCCGGAGATTGATCCTTTTGCGAGTGAGGACGAGGAATTGTGATCGAGGGACCGGCAGTACTTGAGAGAGCCGCAAATAGGAATACATGGAAGAAGGAGAACTGAGGAGCTGTTGCCAGTGTTTCACGGAGATTACTTGATAATAAATTGAGGTCACACTCTTGCTGGTTGAGAAGCTAAGTAGAACACGAGGCAAGCATCTACGGCCCGGAGAAATAAAGAATCTTCTGATGATCTAAGCCAAACAAACCTTTTGCCTTTTTTCTTCCTATCAGTCGTGCTCGCTCAACCTTCCTTAGTAAGCACAATCAGTAAACCATGTATTCATGTAAATCACATAAATCACGTAGATCAAAAAATCACATTTGGCATTATGCAACCCAATCGCCCAAAACATTCGAGTACACGGTCTTCCTGAGGAGTTGCCAATGTTCATCTACATGTTCGAATCCAGTAATGATCTCGAAAATCGCCATTCGCGACAAAAACTATTGACCACACTCTTTTCCAATGGAGTCTCCACAGCCACTCTTCGAGTTCATCTACAACTACATCGACAAGGCCCAGTTCCGCAAGTACTTTCGGTTGACGATTGTGGTGTGCGTGTACCTTTTCTTCAGAACGTATTACTCCAGGTGGTCCAAGCAGAACGAAATCAAGAAAAAGATTGCCCAGGACAACAAGGAAGCCGCCGAGGAGAAGGAGAACAAGCACAAGAAGGAGGCCGAGAAGTTCGAGAAGTTCGAGAAGTTGGACAACGAAGCCCAGACCTTTGGCTGGGGCAAGGCCACCAGAAGAAAAACCAAGCGTCAAGAAGCTATTGTTAAGGAAATCAGAGCACTGGAACAGAGTGTGTACGATGCGCAAGAAGACCAAGACATTGAAGATTTGTTGGAAGATTAGGTGGGCAAACTGACGTAGAACACTGAACATCGAGGTGTTGCAGTCAAAAGCAATACATCTCTTGCAATCTATAAGATCGTTGAAAAAAGAAGAATATAAGAAGAGTTATTTAATGCAGTAGGAGGAATAAAAGCAGTGTTATTATTGCTGTGGGAACAGAAGAAGAGTGTATTGTCGAAGGGAGGATGGATACAGTGTTTTCTCATTGAAGAGGATGAAAGTGCAAAATCACTTGAAGTTCAAAAACTCAAGCAATAACCAACGAAGACCGCAACGCATACCCAACTTCACTCAACAGCTCAACTATCTTCGCTGGTCTTTGCCTTCTTGTCTCCATCTGTCACGTGACACATCCTACATCAATATGCGATGAGTAAAAAATTTAAATCTACAACTTCACATCATGGCAGGAGACTCGTTCCTATCCGACCCTTCTCGAAAGAGAAAGAGAGGAACCAAATTGACCAGCACAACCAAATCGAGCAAATCCAGAACGCAGACCCCCGTTTCCCGAGGCAACGACTCGGATTTATCCAGTGATCTGGACGGAGATCCAGGCGACGTTTCTGCAGGTTCCGGAGACGAAGAGTACGAGAAAGAGGAGGTGGATATCGGCTCCGACGAGGAGTTTGCCGCTGAGAACGCCGCCGACAAGAGAAGACGGCTCGCCAAGCAATATTTGGAGAATTTGAAGACACAAGAACTTGACGGCGACTTTGATGCCGCCGACTTGGACGAGGACAACTTGGCCAAGAGATTGCAGGAAGACGTGGCGGAGACGAAAGGGCATGTGTACAAGTTCATTGCCGACAAAATCGAGTCTCAGTTGGAGCAGGTGAAACAAACCACCACCCGAATTGGCTCCAGAAACTTGACCGGTGTTGCCGTCAGACACCCGTACATTTACACCGTGTCCAAGGACATGGAGTTGATCAAATGGACCTCGGGAAAGAGCAAGCCGCAGAGAATAAAACACACCAAAGGAGGCCGCCGATTCGCCACCATCAACACACACAACCAGAACAGCAACCACCACTGGGACCAGATCAACTGTGTGGCCGCTTCCCCGGACGGAAAATTCGTGGTGACGGGCGGAAGCGACGCCAGGCTCATTATCTGGTCCAGTGAAAATTTGGCGTGTCTCAAAGTGTTGGAGACACGGGCCGCCGTCAATGCGCTTTGTTTCCGGAGGGGAACGGACCAGCTATACGCAGCGTGCGCGGACTTGAGGATCCGGACGTTTTCCATCAACCAGTTTGCGCAGTTGGAGATTTTGTACGGCCACCAGGACAACATCACAGACATCAGTGCGTTGGGAAGAGAAACGTGTGTTTCGGTGGGCTCTCGCGACAAGACTGCCATGTTCTGGAAGATTGCCGAGGAGTCTCGTTTGACGTTCAGAGGAGGAGACTCTTCCGAGAAGAGAAGAAGAAAGAACGACGACGAGAAGCCGGAGGCCTTCCACGCCGAGGGATCCATTGAGGCAGTTTCCATGTTGGACGAGTCGCATTTCATCACTGGGTCCGACAACGGAAACGTGGCGTTGTGGGCGTTGTCGAAGAAAAAGGCTCTTTTCACACAACGTTTGGCCCACGGGTTGCTTCCGCAGTTTGCACCCACACAGGCCAGTGCAGAGACCAAGCAAGAGGTGGCCGAGAGGCAGATTCCCGAGAGACAGCCGTACTGGATTACCGCAGTTTATGCTGTTCCATACAGTGACTTCTTTGTCACCGGGTCATACAGTGGACAGCTCAAAGTGTGGAAGGTTGAGCGAGGCACGTTCCGTTCGTTCTCGTTGGTGGGAGAGGTCCAGGTGAAGGGGTGTGTGGTGAAGATTGACGGAGCAGAATTGCATGAGAACAGGAAGCTTGTGATCTACGCTGTTACCAGTAAGGAGCACAAACTCGGTCGCTGGTTGGGTAAGATCGAAGGGGGCCGCAACACCTTGACGTCATTGACGTTTGACATCTAGCATTTATAGAGATAATCTAATGGCATGAGATTACGAGGAGATTACGAGGGTATAGACTGGATGAGGGAAAGAGTTCAATGGTTGGACTGTCCTGCTGAGAATTTACCTTGATGTGCTCTTTGCTTCTTGAATTGCAGTCTTCATCAATTGAACTATTATCGACCTAGGTTTTGCCTTGGGTTTGTGTTCGTAGCCAATTTTCCCCAACTGTCATTGTACAACTAGGAAAATACGAATAGAAAAGCCAAACTATGCATTGACCAAACGATGCGGGAATGATGAGCCATTATTGTGAAGAATCTGTTTCTCGGGCCCTATTGAACCTCCTTTTTCATAATCTACCTTTATGTCTTGACTCAAGTTCTTTAAAAATGAACTTTTAATCAACCGTATAAATTGGAAGCTCTTTAAATTTTTATAAATCTACCTCTGGTGCCCTGAATTCTTTAATTCAAGGTATGCTAAAATGCTGCCTCGTCGTCGTCGCCGTCTCCCATGTCGTCATCTCCTCCATCGAAATACTTCTCCGCATTGTAATCGTCATCGTCGTCTTCCTCAAACTCGTCATCGAAATCTTCTTCCTCGGCATCGTCGTCGTTCTGTGGTGCAGTGTCGGCATCAAGATCCTCAGCCAAACTCTTCAACTTTTCCAACATGGACTGTGCGGTTTCCGACTCCGCAACATTGAACTGCTTGAGTCCCCCGTCTGCTTTATACGAGGACAACAAAAGTTTCTTCTTCTGCTTGGTAATGCCCATAACCAGGTACAATTCTTCCGGAAAGAACTCGAGTTGGTACGGGTACTCGTCAATGGATCTTCCCACCTTTTTCACTTTCTTGTAGCGGTCGGAGTAACGCTGTATGGAGGCAGCCGGTGCCGTTTTGTTTTCTTCTTGTGGAGACCCGGTGTAAAAGTGCCCGTCGTACATCAAACGGGCAAATGCTAATGACTGTTTTATGGCACTCTCTTCAGATGGCGTTAATGGACCATGTATGGGGAGTTCGATCTCGGGTTTTTCGGTACTCTGTCCTTGGGAGAGCACATCTGAGTAGTCTAGACCGAAAGGTAATAGCAAGCGCCCGGACGATTTGTTTTTGAATGACATGGTGGGTGGTTTAGTTTCCAGATCTCTAAAAAAATGTGAGATGCGCACGTGAACGGTCATGTGACGAACTGGGATACAGATAGAGGGAACTGGACCATGGGAAGAAGTTTAGGGTGAGTTTCTCCGGATCGTGACGAGGGCCCAATGAGAGTTAGAGACTTTCGTGCACAGTTTCAATATTTTGTCGTTATCTTTCACCGAACGTTTCCTGCAAAGCCCAAAATACTTGCAAGAAAAGTGTGCATAAATAGAGATTCAAAATCTAATCGTTCCTGAATTGTAATTCTACTACGTTCTCAGTTTCTGTAGCAAGACAAATGTATGACCTTGGTGGAGATCCTAGCGAAGAAGCGCTCATAATAGTAAAGGGAGAAAACCAGATTCCGGAATCAGAGATAGGGCACTTTTCCGCCAATCTGTCCAGCCACACACTGCAAGCGACTGCATTTTCAGAACTTGCTGAATTCCTCATATTTCGGGCTTTGCAGACCACCAGACTCCCAACAGTCTATTCACATAAACCTCGCCTCTCTGAAGTGATTAACTGGAGTAGTAGAATTGACGCCAAGGGAACTCCGAACCTTCTTATCTTCGAGATATAAAGTTCATATTCTCGCTATTCTCACAACTTTTCCTGAAACGGAGGACCGGTCTACAATATATAGAGTTTTAAGCATGAATTGCAACGATTCATCGCACCAAAAGAGGTACACTTCCCTTGACAACATTTTACGTTTCCGCTTGAAAGCAAATGGTAGTTGAAATCAAAACGAAATCGCAGACTACAGAATACCATTTCGCTTTCTCCTCTTTGGAATCAATAAAAGGTCCCTTTGAAAGTTCGCTGTAATTGCAGAATTCGCTGTAATGAGGGGAGATCATGGCTCCAATGACATGCAGAAACCAAATGCGAAGCCATTTAAACATATGGTGCGGAATTCTCAAGTATCGAATGGGAAATTGGGAAACACCGTTATTGGAAATTACGTGGTAGGTCTACTGGAGGCATTCCCCATGAACCAATAATTTGAGGGAGGAAAACAGAGCTTCTTCCAACAAAATATGACAGAAAGACGAGATTATCGAAGGTTGAACTTTGAATAAATCTGAGCCACTTAACTTGGGTCGACTTCAGCATTGTGGCGTCCCAAATGATCAGGAATTCTCACGATATCCAGGTTTTGGGTGCGACTTCTTCCAATAGTAGTGTACAATGCTCGAACAAGTGCTCAAATACATTGCTTGAACAAGCACAATAAAGAGCTTGAGTACCCCACAGTACCTGTCAAAAGCAACCAAAAACTTCATAACTTGCACCAACACTGCCCAGCGTCACCAACTGCCCTGGATCACCAAATCCGTTATCTTCCCAAAAAGGCAGTGCCATTGAATCATCAAAACCGCGCCTCGAAAAGTAAACAACCAGCCACACAGATCATCGAAATCTTTGTGTGCGATTTCTAACCGAAACCGCTTGATCTGTTCTGACTAGTCTTTGAATTCTTCTTATTTTCGAACGCAGCACCATGGAAGGTCCGGAATCCGCAGATGGAACGCTAGTTATAATGGTGTGTCGAGCAAAACACCTTCCAAACAGGCGAAAACTAGACAAACAGTCGCCGTACGCCCTACTAAGAATAGGCACGCAGGCACAAAAAACACCGTGCCATTTCAGAGCCGGCCAGACCCCAGAATGGACACACGAGCTCCGTTTCCAACTTTCCAGAGACCGAAAGCCTCGCATGCGGTTGGACGTCTTGGACGAGACAAAAAACGACCCCACGCCGATCGGAAATGCCGAAATCGACTGCTCTGTTGCTTTTTTTCCGGCTAACCAACAAGACGGAAAGTACATCCACGATGCTTGGTACGATTTGAACTTCAACGGTCGAGCAGCAGGGAAGATCTTTTTGGAGATGACCTTCTACCCGAGCGCACCAGTTCCTCCGCCCAAAATTGCAAGTGTTCCAGAACCAGCGTGTCTGAAATCGGTTCCGAATTCGCCGACGGAAAGTCCGAGACTCCAGGGCCATCTGAGTGCAGACGACATTTTTGTTAAAGCACCAGAGAAGCGAAAGAGCTTCTTCCGGTCATCCGACCCCGGTGCCGCTCCTCCCACCGAAGACATCTTTGTTACGGAAACAAAGAAAAAAGATAGTCGTTTCCGCAAGTTGAGGTCGAAGTTCCGGGCCAAGGACCCGATCTCGAGCATCTGGAACCACGACCAACCGGTGCCGCAGTCGGTCACAGACGGAATCTCTCCCGCGGTGTCCCACGGAGAAATCTCCCAGTTGGAGAGCTTGGACAGAGACAATTACAGAGAGAATGGAGAGAATGGAGAGAATGGAGAGTGTTATGGAGAGAATTATGGAGGGAATTATGGAGACAATCACAGAGACAATCACAGAGGCAATCACAGAGACAACGCCAATTTACACAGAGACAACTTGGACCAGTTGACGCACGATATAGGTGCGTCTGCCCCTCCCCCTCCCCCTCACTCTGGCTCATATGGATCTTCTTCAGGCTCGAATGGATCTCGTCCCTCTCTAGGCCCCCACTCGGGCTCTCAAAACGCAGTCTACGGTCGTCACTCCCAATCTGAGTTCCAGTCTGGCTTTTCGAGCTCTTTGCCTCTGGTCCCCCCAAAGACCCCGTCCCCGAGAAAAGGACGAAAACCTCCTCCGACTGGAGAAATGGGAAGACTCAATCTTCTGAACACATCCATCCCGTTTTCGGCAGACACGATTGGACTCGATGACGACGACGACTTGCCAACAAAAGTCTTCCACATGGACCAACCGGTGCAGTCGCTCACGTACACCGCAGCCACTGCATCTCACAAGTTGAATCCTCACGAAATCGACCCCAGATATTACGCTCCCACCCCGACTGAACATCTAGCCAAGTCGCTCAGAATTCAAAGCGGCCGTGGCCAGGCTCAAGACATCAAGGTCGAATTGAACACAGAAAGCACGGGTTACTTGGGAGAAGGGAAATGGGACAAGCGGTTTTCTCCGTCGGTGTTCCAGCGCATCAACGATGAGAATTCTGGGGCTGAGAACAAGCCTCATGTTCCGCCCAAGATTCCCGTGGGGTTGACGGAAATGGAATACTACGTTTTGGAGAAGGAGAGTTATTTGAAGGACGTCAACGGACGGAGAATGTAAATTGGAGGCGAGTAATTAATACAACAGGGCATGTGGAAGCAGACGACCTAAGCAACTCAACGATTCAAGTCCATTAAAGTATAAAAACAGCGTTACAAACAAGCAAAAGGCAATCTTCAAACACCAGAAACAAGGCAAGAGAAAGCTCTCGGACAATCAACATTTTGGAAACAACCGAGTATGTTACAAGGAAAGTGCAGGACAACTACAACAAGTTGGCAGCGATCACACCCAACATACCCAAGGCAATTCCGGTGGCGGCGGCGGCGCCGGAGGCACTGGCAGAAGTAGACGAAGCAGCAAGCGTGGACGAAGTGGCCACAACGGTTGCAGAGGTGCCCGAGGATGTCGACCTCGAAGTCAGCGAAAGAGTCGACGACGAGTTTCCGAACAGGGTGGAGTTCTGGAAGGAAACAGCCGTGGAGGACGCGAGCGAAGACGTCTCTGTCGTGTTCATCGAGGCCACAGCGATAATACCCTTGTATTGAGTCAAGGCAGCGACTTTCGAGGCAGAAGCGGCGGAAGCAGACGAGGCCGAAGCAGCAGACGACACAGAGGCCCCGGACGCAACGGAAGCGGCAGAGGCAACGGAAGCGGCCGAAGCAGCAGAAGCGGCCGAAGCAGCAGAAACTTCAGAAGCAGCGGAAACTTCAGAAGCAAGTGAAATTCCTGCGGCTACGGAGGCAGCCGAAACCGAGGAAGCAGAAGCAATGGAAGCCACTGACGCAGCGGAGGCAGCTGAAACCGAGGAAACAGAAGCCACGGATTCAGCGGAAGCCACAGACTCAGCCGAAGCCACAGATTCAACTGAGGCTACAGAAGCTGCCGAGGCAACAGAAGCCGAGGATGCGGCGGCGGCGGCAGCAACTGACGACGATTCTTCAGGGGTCAAAATTGTCGTCGTGACGGTGATGGTGGAAGTCATTGTTGTGTCCTCGGCAATAACTTGGGCGGCAAGAGCCAAAAGAACAAAAGGAGCAAGGTTCAACATTGGGTATAGTGAGGTAAAGAGTGACTGAGGTAAGTGGGGGAACGAGCAAGTGGGTTAACTAGTAATAAAGGAGCGACAAGTTAAACTGAGAAAGAAAAGGAGTAGAAGTGGGTAAAAACGTTGATGTTGTTGTGGTTGTGATAGTGCTGCAAAAATTTGCGGCTCCTGCAGCGGGACGAATGCGGATGTTGTGGTCCCGAATCAGGAAAGAGGAGTCCAAGTTGGGCGGTAAGCTGCACTATGTGCAATACAATGCGCAAAACGCTGCATGATCGCGCGTTTTGCTATTGATGGCTCGTCCTCCTGCATCGGGCTTCCAAGTGTGACGCTCGTCTAAGCAGTTTATTGTCTCTGTGCACAGGCGAGGAAATATAATTTCGCCCAGCTCCATTGTTTAGTTGACGAAATGGGGACTGCTTCCACCTAAAACAGTCATTTTTCTCGGCGAACTGGGCGCAAAGAGCGGAAAGAGGACAATCCCGTTTGATGCCCTTGCATTCGAGATGTGGGGTCGACACCCTTCGTCGGATTGAAAATGTGACTTCTGACTTCTAAGGTGACTTCAAAGTGGCATGACGCTTCATGGTGGTGTCTCTCCACATTCCTTGACCCTCATTCCGTCTTGTTTCAACTTCTATTTTGCCCAGATCATTATCGCATGCAGTGCGGAATGCACATGGAGGAATGATTTCACGCCGTGCCGAATGCGTGTCCTGTCCAGTTGGGTAAAGGACCTTCTGTTTACGGGTGACAACTTACGGCTTTTGGTTGATCCCGCGGCTCTGGTTTCAAGAAAATGGCGGGGCATTGGATGTGACGGAACTGGTGTCAATCCTGAAGTCAAGAGAATCGGCGCCTTTTCCTTTAACTTCCCTCCACAGTTTCGCCTGGTTTTCTTGTTTTCCTCGGTTCCCACTCTCTCGTAATCGCACCTCACCTGTGCATATTTTAGTGAGCATTTCCAGCCCATTTTGCATTCTCAAAAGATGTTGACGAAGAACTGAGAAAAGAGGAGGATGAATGGGCGACTGCGTTGTGAAATGAAAACTGATCTTGGGTTTCGAAATTCGGAATCATGATAACTTTTTTCACCCCACAGTTGGAACTTTTGAAATCCCACCAACCCAAAAATGCTCAATTTTCACATCTCCCAATACATCTCCTAATCCCTCTCCCAATTCCTCTCCCAATTCAAAGTCCTCGTTTCAGTCTTCATTCCCGTCTTCACTTCTGTTCTTGTCTACTCTTTTTCGCGCGCACACGACAAATAAAATTTTCATACTGACAACTTCTTCACAACCTCCGTCAGAATGCTAAGATTCGTCCGCAAATACTCCATAAAAGACTTGCCGTTCGAGTCTCAGCCCAAAAACAAGTACAATGCCAGATCCGCGTTTAACTTGAAGCCAAACCCAACCCAGGGTCTCATACACAATCCTCCCAGTGCCATGCCCAGTGTGAAGGACACACCCAAGGCATTTTTGCCAGCCAATGACCCCAGATTGAGATTCATGGCCGACAAGTTCAGAGTGTACTCGGCCGAAGAGCTCCAAGACATGCCTCTTTTGTACGGAATCCGCAAAGAGAAAGACTACTCATTGACTCCACAAATCGTTGGAGATATCGTCAAGTTGCGTAACGAAGACCCGGAACAGTGGACCGTTTCCAAGCTAGCATCGAAGTTCAACGTGGACATCAAAAAAGTCAATGTCATCACCGGAATCCACAAAGAAAGACAAGAGAAGTTGTTGAGGGATTTGAACGCAGTCAAGGAAACCTGGAACGAAAAAAGGAGAGTCGCAAGACAGGACAAGGAGAAAAGAACGAAGATGTGGTTGAGAAACGAGTTTTAGCTGTGTAAATAGTGCGGTTGCTCTGTCAGTCGCTTGCATTCTCGATCCAATACCAATAGACATCTGTATTGAAATGTGGACTGCTATACCTCGTCAGTGCTCGCTCTCGAGCTCCCGTAGTGCGAGCATGTCAAGATCCTCGATGTTCTCCTGAACATTGAGCTTGAACGAGATTATGTAGTCTATCAACCGTTGCACGGTGTCGTGCAACACCTCTCGCTGTTCCTTGATGTGGTACTTCCACTCCTGGTGGGCTATTTTCAAGTTCTTGTGCCTTGTTTCGGCGTCAATCACGCCCTTGTTGACGTTGATCTGCATGGCCTGCAATTCCTTGTCGAGCGTCTCGATTTGGGCAGAGTAGCCGGTGCCTTCGCCGACCATGATTTCGTATATCTCCTCCTGTGTGGCCTTGTTCTTGGCCACCGTGGCTTCCAACGTCTCGACCTCCTCCTGTTGTTCAAAGATTTTTTCCGAGTACTGGTCCACCTGCTCTACGGTCTTGATGGAGCCCTCCTGGATTCTGTGCACTTCCTGGTTCAATTCCGACCGGCACAGCAACAAGCTGATCTTTTCGTCTCGCAAGACCTTGCTCAACACCTGATTCGGTTCGAATCCGGTGGACTCGTCCTCAATGAGCGCAGGGTTCAATGCTATTTCAAACAGATGGTTGGACGACGGGATTTTCTGCGTCATCAAGTTGTACTGGCCCACAAAGCTCTGGAGACTCTGGAAACTCTTGCGCAAATCGTTCTCCTTTTTCTGCATGTTGTCTCTGATGTCCTCGATTTTGTTGGAAACGGCGTCGATGGATTTGGACAACTTGTCGCGCTCCACGTTCAGTTTGTCGATGTCACTGATGGTGAATCCTTTGCTGACAATGAGCGTCTCGTACGACTTCTTCTCCGTCTCGAGTTCTTGGAGCTTGGCCTGGGCGTTTTCGATTTCCACGTGCAACTTCTCCAAGATCTCGCCCCATTTGGACTGACGGGCCTTCATTTTGCTCATGTACTCGGAAAACTGCCGCAAGTCGTTCTCCAAAGCCTTTGATTTGGACTCGGCTTCTTCGAGTTCTCGGTACTTTTTGCTCAATGCGTCGAAGTCCCGCCGAAGCGTTTCGCTGGCTTTCTTTTTTTCCTCCACCGCTAGTACTACGTCGTTGTTGGCCTGGTCGAACCCTTTTTTCATCTCGTCGTAGTACTCGGAGTAGTCTTCCTGCTGGTTGATGAACGCACGGTACGACGAAATAATGTACTTGATGAAAACACGGTCAAACACGTCGTCGGGCGCAATCAACGAGTCTCCTGCCAAATTCAGGAGCAGAAGATTTAGTTTGACGAGCCAGTAGAGCATCCCCAAAAAGGCAGGCCAGTTCTGGCCCCCCACAGCACTTATCAGCGAGCGGTTAATGCCGTCTAGGTACGGGTAATTCAAGATGCGGAGAAGCGAAAACACCTCGAGCTCTATGGACTTGGTAAACTTGTACAGAGGATCTATGCGGCCGTAGAGAAACTGGAAAATGAGCACAAAGTCCTTCTGTGTGGGCTGTCGAAGCGTCTTCAGCAGCACGGTGTGGCTCATCTCTAACTCGAACTTGTTGGCCACCAAGAAGTCGTATATCTCCTGCAGAATGAGGTTCTGGTAGTTTTTGTCCCGGAGCGGTCTCTGGTCGGATTTCGCCACGGATTTCGGCTGTGACAGCTGGCTGCCCATGATCTGTTGGCTCTGCGACGACGAAGGCGCGAAATTAAACGAGTTCTGGCGGTTGTTGGACGCCGGTGTGTTGAGTAAAGTCGATCTTCGTTTTGGGTCGAAGGAATTGGAGGTACTGATGCCAAGCGACGAGCGTTTTGCTCCGGCCATGGAGAGGCGCTGGGCCTTCTGTAGAAGTTGTGCCGCCAATGGGGTGTGTTGTGGGTCCATGGTGGATTAATATGAGAAAACAAACAAGAGATAGTGCGGTGCACGTGACTGGATCAAGATGCGATCGGTCAGGTGACTCAGTGGAGAATGGTGGAGACAATCGGTGGGAGCAATCGGTGTGTGGGGACAATCGGAGGCGGTCGCGCAAAAGGGGATTTTTAACGATCAATACATTAGGATATCTGACTCGTAGTCAGACGTGGAGAAACAATAGAAGAAGTACTCAGACAATATTGTCTGCCTGGTTTTATTTATGATCGTTGGGAAAAACAAGAGAATGTGCAAGAAAGGATCCCACCATTGAGACGTTTCAGGACTGTTTAAGGACTGTTTAAGGACCGTAAGACCTTGGTCAGGAATCCCTTGTTTCTTCAGTAGAATCCCACGCGAAGCCACGAAAAATCTAAACTTGCAGTGAGCCCTTTATGTGTCACGTGACTTCCCTAGCCTAGTACTCGTCTCCACCCTACTTCCCAGGTCACAACCATTCACTGTGTGTCACATGTTCAGTACGCCCTCCTTCTCTCGAGCTTCGATGCAGTACAAGTTTCCATGAAACGTCAATATACCGAAGGTTGCATCAACAGCAGGGACTGTTTACACTTCCAAAAAAGGATAATCAGGGGCCAAGCCAGGAGGGTATCACCAACGAAAAGAACAGAAAAGATATGAAAATTCACTAACCAACGAAATCAGCCGAAGTGCCAGCCAAATTCAAAAGTGCAAACTCCACTGACCCCAGAATTGCACCTCACAGTGGCTGTTGCAATCTCCGAAGACCAAATATCGTGGTTGGTCACGTGCCGCGGTCGCACACATCATGCGTATGTATATTTGTATTTATTCTCCATTTCTTACAACAACAAGAACTTGAAAAAACACGGAGCTATTCCTGGCGTCTCGTGTGAATATCTGAACAACTATAGTTTGCTGCCCGTTTGCCTTCTTTTGATTTGCCAGGACTTCCCGTTTTTTAAGCTGGTGCTTTCTACTGGCGCTACCTAATTTCCGGTTCCGGTTCTTCCAGTTCCCACTTCACTCTTTTCAGTGGTTTTGGTCCTCTGATAATCTTCTGGTTGTCTTCATTGGTCTGAATCTGAATTTGTCAGGATTTGTCTTCATCTGTCTTCATCTGTCTTCAACTGTCTTTTTTGTCTTAATTAGGCTTTAAACCAAACTTCATGAGCTCCAACAAACCAGGCACCCCCGTCACGTCGCCGAAAATCCCAAAGGCGGCTAACTTGGGCGTCCCCTCCACGCCGCCAGCGGCGAAACAAAAAAAACGCCTTCTGGCGTACCTCTCGACGCCCGACCAGCCCGTGGGCCTACCGTTCAGCCCCGCTCTCAAGCGCACAAACTCTGGAACGGTGAAATCTCCAGATTACAAATTCAACGACGCCCAGTCGCCGTACGGCGTGCTCAAAACTCCCAGAAACAGCGGATACGATCTGGACGAAAAGGAAACGCCACGGCGGAAACTCTTGCGCACGCCGCAGTTCTTCAGCCCCGGTCGGCGTTTGTTTGCCGAGGAAAATAGCCCCAACAAGGAGGAGTTGGCTGAAATCAGCTCCCAGCTCAAAAGCAGATTGAGCCTGGCGTTGGGAAAGCTCAAGGGCCAGGACAAGCCCACCGTAGCGCCGGTGCAGTTGGACTTCACAGAATTGTCGTTCACGTCCACCGAGTCGCCGAAAAGGCTCCGTGTGCCCAGCCTGCTGCCGCGGACTAATGTAAATCTACAAACACTACAGCAGTCGCCTGCGCCGTTGAAAAGGTCGCCCGTTCTGGAGCCCAGCGAACGCATCTATATCCCCGCCCCGGACGAGGAGCTGAGTGCCCACAACGCCTTATTAGCTGCGTTCTCGCGGCTGCGAGGCAAATCCCGAGCCCAGTCCAACGCGAGTGAACGCAGACGCAGCTCGATCGTGCTGGCGTTCAGCGACACGCACCCGTTCTCTGCGCCCAAGCTACCGCCGATCAACGTGGCGTTCAGCAAGAACGAGGACTCCGAGCAGGATGCGGTGTATTCACTCATGTCCCTTGCGTCGCCGCAGCTGGCGCAGCGAGCCAGCAAGACACACAGCAGGCTGCACAGCCAGAATAACAACTCGCCAACGTCGTCGCGGTCGTCGTCGCTGGCGCAAACGGTGCTACCGCCGATTTCGGGAATTATTCGGCAGGTGGACAACGACGAGACGGATGTGGAGGACGAGACGACGGACGAGGAGATGTCGTCGTAGCATGCTGGCATGTATAGACTGTTAATATCACGACAGTTGCATTGGACGTGGCGGGCTGCAACCATTCAACCTTCTCAGGTTCTGCAATGTCAACTATGAAGTCTCCAGTGACGTCTCGGATATCTACGTCTCAGATGTCGACCATGCAGTGTCAAGAGTCTCAAGTGTCTCAAGTCTCAAGTGTCTACGTCTCGGATATCTACGCCTCAGATGTCAACCTTTCCAATTGTCAATAGATTGACAATTTGTCAGATCCTTGCACAGCCTTGACTAATCGCCGTTGACCCGTTTGGCAATCCGTGACTAAAAGTTACAAAGCTTCTGCCATGTCTGTTCCTTTCTTCTAATTCGCCAATTCGCAGTCACCTCGCCAAGTATTGGCCTCCGCAATCCAGCCAATAGAAGCCAGACAAAAGGTCATTCATTTCGCAAAGCACGCATTATGACCACTCCGTCGCCCACTCCGTGGGCAATGTTGTTTCTTCATCAGAACCATATTCATCAACACCTCATCATTTCCTAAGGTCTCGCAACTTGTTTCCGGAACCAGCCAAAGCGTCCGCTATTAGTGAGCATTTAGTTGTCTGCAGGATAAAGTGAGGTTACTAATGCAAGTGGAGATGGTATAAAACTTTTTCTCCCCACCTTCATTAGCATTCACGGATTTTCGCCTGCTAATTATTGCTAAACCTACTTTGCTGAAGATAGCAAAATACGAGGAAGCTTCAAAATCAAGTACCTGAGTCAAAAGCAAAGCAAAAGTGAGACCTATCAAATCACAGATGTCGATTCTCTTGCTACTCCACCCCACTGTGGTGACAGAGGAAGAACTCGTTGAATCAACCAAAGTGTCTTTAGCAGCAGAGTTTCCAGATGCTTCGATAACTCAGCATGTGGTGGACAGAGTGGCCAACAAAATGGTGGATTTGCCGGCAGGCGCATTCAGCCGCATTGTTTACGTCAACCCGAACCAAAAAAACTTGGCCATTCCAACGGCGTTGATGGCAGTGTTGTACGACGCACTTGCCAGCAACGGAGAATTTCTGGGCAACTTGCCCACGGACCAGGACCTCGATGCGCTCATGAGCGGGTTCATAATAAAGGACGCCTCTACGTGGGCCAAGCCCGCGCCTGTTGAGGCTGTTTTGCTCAAGAAAAAGCCCACCATGGGCGCCAAAACGTTGGCTTCGTTCAAAAAGATGCAGTTGTCCCCCATGACCGACACGTCCGACAACACAGACGACGAGGATCTTCTGATGAAGCGCAAGCTCAAGGACACCAAGTTGGCGTACTTCAGCGGCGAAGACGAGGACGGCCTGATCGACGAAAACGACTTGATCGACGAAAACGACTTGATCGACGAGTCGCACAAAATGGGCGAGCTTGTGGTGCCCAAGAAGTGCGAGTTGCCCAACGGCAAGAAGAGAAGAAAGGCGTGCAAGGACTGCACGTGTGGGCTCCGTGAGTTGGAGGAACAGGAGGAGGTGGCCACTCGTAACTTGCAAGACACCCTTTTGGGCCAGATGGCGCAGCTGGCCACGTTGGAGGCCATCAAGATCGAAGAGAGATTGAAGAGCACCGTCAAGTTCACCGAGGAAGACTTAACGGAGATTGACTTCACCGTGGAAGGAAAGACCGGAGGCTGTGGTTCATGTGCATTGGGAGACGCATTCCGGTGCGATGGGTGCCCTTATTTGGGGCTTCCTCCATTCAAGCCCGGTGAGGCGATTACTCTTGACAGTTTCGGCGAGGATATCTAAGGTTGCTATTTAATGGGAAGGACAACATGCATGGTGTAGGCTCTTGGAGCGCTGTATCAGGAAATCCACATGTAAGGTTTTTCCTCGACTTGCGTTCGCTGATGAGCTGCAACTCGCCGATCCTTGGATGCAGCGGGCAACGCTGGGTTTAAAATAGTCTAGGACTTCCGGGTCAAGCCGATGGAATCCATACTAACAGGTGAAGTGTGGCTTGGTTGCAAATTGATACACCTCGAGGGTGGGATGTTGTAAGGAAGCGGTAAGTTCCCTTGGCAATGCAAGATGTTATTTCGGTGCGAGTGTTGCAGTTTATCCAAGTGCTGATCGCTGGTTTTGTGAACGTTCAAACCCTTTGAGGAGGTCACTGAGGTGGTCACTGAGGTGATTTTACTGAGAAGAATTGACTGAGAAGAATTGACTGAGGAGGATTGACTGAGGAGGATTGATTGAAGAGAATTCACTGCGGAGAGCTAAGAAGAATCGGCTGAGTGTGGTTTTCAAAGGAGTTGTCAGGACCTACTGTTTGCTTTGTGCTTCAAGATTGATCAAACAGCTAGCCTCATCTCCATTGCAGCTCCAGGTTCCAGTTCCACTGGTGGGACTAATCAGTTTATGCTCGTCGTGGTCTTGTCTTCAACATATGGTGTCACTTGGCAGGACTCCCTTCTTCCGGTACCCGATCAAGGAGTCATCGGAGAATTGATATCTTCACCAAGTTCCAACTTCGATCTTTATAACGGCTAGATTTCCAGATTCACTCGAACAAAACAAGACCACTTTAACCTCGAACGCTCCAACCGCCGGTCGAAAGCTCCCAAAACAATCCCTTTCACTTGCACTCATTTTCCTTGCCCATTAATTTAATCGAACTAAAGCGGGCTCTGGTCATCGGAGATTTCAGCTTCCCAATAAATTTTCATGGCTGCACTCGGAATTACATCGCCCGTAGACTACATCAGAACCACCAGCTGTGCCACATCCCTGAAACTTCTATTATCCTTCGCCAATAACTGCCACTTGCCAAGTCTGGACCAAGTAATGGAGCTGGTAAATGCAACTGCGGCGGAATTTTCGGCTTGGACACAAATTTCTATTGTGATTCCCAAATGGTTTCTCAATACAATGAATAGCCGTTGTGCTTTTTCAGCCGTATAGGAATAGGTTCAGGCCAGCCAACTACACCCTGGCAGAGCGGAAAATGGGGATACACATTTTAACTCAAGTCGTTGTTTGGGGCTAAGCGGGCAAGTTCGGTGCGATAGCAGTTTCGAATAATACACATATCTTTCTGAACACCGCTTCATGATTTGAGCAACCGTATAAATAGCTCCCTCGGTTCAAGTGTGCATACACTCCCCAGTACATTGCGTCTGCATGTCGCACTGGATGCAAAGTCGAAGTCACCTACGCGCAATATCTGGACCATGCTTGAAAACTGTTCCGACGGGCCCCGGCGACAAGTCCGATAAATTGCTCGCCAAACGAGCCTCACGCTCCACTATCAACCTCCCGTCACTGTACGTGTCCCACAAAATAGTACTAGGAATCCTCCTTTTGTCGATAGTCGAACAATTTTCTTGACATTGCGGCTCATGCGTGCCGCTTACAATTGATATTCTAAATTTGATTGTGCCTCGAGCTCAGGTGGCTCACTTGCGGCCATATTAGCCAAGCCACGGCGTGCGCCCACATGCACCCTGAACTTCGCGCTCAACAGGATCTTATCTTTTTCCTTCATAGATCTCATTATCCACGGAAAAACGTCTGCGGGGCTATAAACGGGGTAAAGAGAGCATGAGATGTAACAGTCAGTTAGTGCGGCTTTCATATTTAAGTTTATTCTTTCGTCGTAGAGGGGGGGGGGGTTCTCTTACGCAGCATGAAGTTGCCACACCTCGGTGGACGCACCTGGCAAATTTCTCTGCCCGATTCTCTGCAGCAGGCTGCATTGTGAAAACCAGATACGCGCAACGACGGGGAAGACAGAGTATGAAATGTGGAGATTGGAGTTGTGGTTAAGTCGCTGTTGATGACATAACAAGGCGACATACCATAAGCGCAATGTGGTCCGATTGATTGTTCTATATTAGCCGATGACCCAAGTAGTAGTGCGCGCCGGGTTTGGCGTGCAGGCCGAAACTCATGAGATTGCCTGTCTGCAGTTCCTGTGTGACGGCGTCAAGAGCACGTTGTTAAACCCTTGTGCAGCCACTTACCTGGTGGTGCATGCGTGTAATATATCAGAAAGGTTACAAGACCCTCCACTTAGCGAACTGCACCTGGGGGCCTTGCACTCATCAACATTATTAACAAACCGGAAAAACACTGCAACTTGCATCGGCTGCATAAATTACCCCCACACATCCCTTATCCGTAATGGGCCCTTGCATTACTTGTAAGTGCTATTGTATAAAAATCCCAAAGCGCTTCACGATGGAGCCCTTGCTGATCAGCCAGCGACGAGGACGCCCGTTGCGAAACGCACCAAATCCAGAAATCCAGAAAAAGAACGTCATCTCAGATTACTGCTTGTGCTGCGGCAATGCAAAAACCTCGTAGCCTGAGTAGATGTTCGATGACATAGGTGTAGGCAAAGAATTGAAGCGTTGTTGATGCAGTGGAACATGGTTTTGGTCGTATCCCATGTACTGCGTTTGCGCCATCATGTCGCCGCTCATAGCGTAAGCCATCTTCTCCTGCTGCGGCTGCATATGAGGCTGTGGAGTTTGCTGCGGTTGTTGATGTTGCTGTGCAGTTTGCTGTGGTTCGGAGAATCCAAATCCCATTTGCTGGAAGGGACTCTGGAACACAAACTGGCCCATCAGCAGTGGCATGTAAGGGTTCCCGTGCTGCACCTGCGGCTGCTGCTGTGGTTGCGGGGTGATCTGCTGCTGATGCTGCATCTGGTACTGCTGCATCTGCGACGGATGCGGTTGCTGCTGCGACAAGGGCAGCTTCTGCATGTTCTGTTGCATCACGTGACTGATTTGGCTGTGCTCCTGGTCGTGCTGCTGCTGGATCATGTGTTGCTGCAGCAGCTGCTGCGTCAAGTGCGCCTGACGCAATGCTTTCTGCTGGCACAGAGCACAACTTTTATTCTTTCCGTTTCGGCGGGGGGTGTAGCGGTAGTTGGGGTACTTTTTGGCGTGGTTCTTCTTTTCCTCCTCGGCCAAGTTGTTCCAGTGATCTCTCTCCTCGGGCGACAACGTTCTCCAACGGTGTCCCAATTCTCTGGACACCTCTGGGTTGGTCTTGGCCTCCGTGGACTCGTCAAGAACCGACTGGTGGTACTTCTGACGGAACAAGATGAACGCATTCCGAGGACGCGGAATCCGGTTGGGGTTGGACTTGCAGGTGCACTTATCGGTCGGTCTGTAGGTCACTGCTGGAGCCTGATGGGGCAAGGCCAGTGCAATGTAGTTGGCACTTGTAAAAGACGAAGCTGGAGTGTTGGTCACACTCAGGTGGTACAGGTTAGAGTTGAAAAGAACTTCTGGCAGAAGTTGACTGTAGGCCGAGTATTGGGAGGCCGAAGCACCCGGATGTCCCAGGTCCTGGGCCTGAGGCTGTTGTTGTTGCTGCTGGTTCAAAGGCATGATCTGTGCTAGCAGAGGCAACGTGTGAGCAGGCTGTTGTTGCGAGTTAGAAACGGTCAAATGAGTTCCGTTGGAGGTTGTGGGGCCACGTTTGGCATATACTTCATCCACAGCAAGGTTATCCTGCTGATAGAACACTGCAGCGGACATGTTCTGTGACCTGTTGGAGGTGGAAATTTGCAATTGGGGGGATAATTGCAGGGAGGTCGATGGAGTTAGCGACCTGGAAACGCTGGGTTGAATGCGGAATGAGAGGGCACGAGTCAGAGATGTCTCTGGAGGTGAATGTTAAAAGGAATTATCAAAAAACAAGAATTCCACAAGTGATAAAAGATATTGGCCATTTCATTGGGAGCGGTGACACCTATATTTAAACAAGGCGGAAGTTGAGACTGAGACATCGCTGCTGCACAATAACAGGGTCATACTAGGGTGGACGCAATCTGGAGTTGGAAAAATATCGCAGCTCCTCTGCAGGCGTGCGTCATGCAGCTCGACGTGCAACAAAACCGCATAAAACGACCCCAGGCTACGTAATCAATCGGGCCAGTTGGCGGGCCACAGGAGCGTCAAAAGAGTCTTCGTTTCTCCGGGAATCACCCACTTCTGCCTCCCTGTGGTTGCTTACATTCGCACGTCCATGGAACAGCACCGTGGGCAAGTGCCACCCGGGGAAATTTTCGTGCGGAGTGTGTGCGATGTGCACTGAATGGCCCCTGTGTATGCGCCACATTGCGTCATGCAAGACCTGCTGCACCAACATACCCTCGACACAACCACGCGATGCATGGCATTCAGGGCCTTATTGTTGACAGAGGATGGAGAGGTGATCCTCCATTGACGTCATTCTATGGCCCCAGGGATCAGTGTGCAGCAAACAGTTAGCATATCACACGAACCAAGCATTTTTTGGGGGCGGATGCTCTGCACGGGCGCTAATGCCAGCCAAATTCATTACCCGGAAGCTTTCACCAGATGCCTCGGTGCTGTCAGATCAACACAGCGAGCCAATTTTCATCCTGTCGAACAAGGGGGCCGGGTACGCGGGTTCGACCCCGGAAATCCACATTCTGTGCACATGTGATATTAGACGGATATAACTCTTCTATCTCCGACGCTCTTGTTTTATCCTTTGTCTCATGTGCTAGGTAGCATGCAAAATGCGACATGCACCTCAGCCATATCAAACTTCGCGCCGAATCGCGGGCCTAAATTGAAAACGACAAAACCCTGTAACAGAACATTTGCACATTTCTGACTCTTCGGCAGCACCGGGCATCCGAAGGTTCCGATCCACCCAAGTCAATCCTGCTAAGTTTGGCGCTAATCGTTTAGGTGGCATAAATTTGTGTACTTGAAAGGGGTGTATCTCAGCCTGTAATATAATTAGTGACTCTCCAAGACCCTGCAGTGAGACAATCAACTATAGTGTTCCTTGAGTCGTCCAACTTGTGTCGTCCAACTTGAGTCATTCAACTTGAATGACACCGATAAGGATCGGATTGATTTGTATCGCTATTGTGCGGTCAATCTGAGGCTCCGCGGCTAGTTGATTGTTGGAAGGTCATCTGGAGGGATTGTTCCTTCCATCCCATGCGCACACTGGAGCCAACTGCGAAGCGTAGAACAACGTCAATTTGCAAATACGAGGACAACAATAAATGCTCATGCCCCGGCAGATACATTTGCATGAGGGGAATAGCGACTCCACCTTCCCCAAATGCGAATCGAATTTCGTCTCCCGCATTGCACCGGCGGCGATAATCTGCAATAGTAGTGTAACTTGTGCTAATGCCGCTGCAATGTCGCTGAGAGTGCGATTTTAGCTATCGGTGTCATGCCCGAGACTGGCGCGGCACCTTGCAGCTGCGGCTCATTCCGCGCCTTCTTCGCTGCCTTCTCAACCGCCTAATTCCTACTCGCATACAGACGGCCTGGTGTGTTGCGATGGAGTCCGATAGGTGCATTTGCGCAATCTCAGTTGATTGTCTGCCGGTTGAAATTTCAGGAGGATTGAATCGGCCACAACGCCTGCACCCCTGACTGGACAGCGATTTATCGCCTACCTATCATCCCACAATTGTGGTGATTGATGATCAGATGCCAAGGTTGGCGCATGCTGTGACGTTGCATTTTAAGCATCTGCAGAAAAAGCTGGCCCTCGCTTGGTGTGCGCTTATTATGAGCCTGCATTCATCTAAAATGATGATTACGAGCCCGGTTCGACATAGCCTAAAGATTGCGCCCCTCGATTTCTAACATCTTGACTCTGACGCGCAGCGGACTTAACAGAAATTGAGTGGCATTGGTCTCAGAGGAGTTAGAATTTCGAATTTTTCCGGATTTGTTCATCAGCATGTCCCATGCCAAGACTTCCGCTGATGTTTTGTGCAGATGCATGGTGAAATTTTACCCTAAAGCCCTTTGATGAATAATGTGAATATCTTCCACAATTTTAGCTAATTCATGTGCAGTAAACAACGATACCTGTAACAATTGCCTGTGGATACCTGCTTTATTGCAGCCAACAATACGTGGCTACCAATAAAGAACAATTTTCTGCCTTGTTTCACATAGGCTTGCGGTGAAGCGAGGAGGTTTCCCGAGTCTAGAATATTTTCCCATGTTCGAAGGCGGCTTCTTGCAACACCCTGCGTCAAAATATAGCCCGTTTTCAAAGCCCTGTTGCTCACAATCAGCACCCTGCGTCAAAATATAGCCGATTTTCTGAGAAGCGAACTATTCCTCTCGGTGTTACACTTTCACGCAAGTGTTTGGAGCTCAATGGAATCGCTACGACGGAGATGTTAATTTTGTCCTTCTGCACAAGGCTTCCACGCAGTTGTCGATGCTTCTACCACTATCATCTTAATGTGCACGTGATCTGCCCCTCTTAGGTTTCTTACTCAGATCACGCGATCATTCATCACGTGTGCCAACATCCAAGACGCATCTTCAACCTTCTGTCGAATCTACTTCAAAACGATGGAATACTCGATTCTTAATGGAACGGAAGACTTTCCGTATCCAGTAACTATCACGCGGGACGATTTCGCCCACGACTCGAATTTCGACCCGGACACGTTTTTGTTCGAAAACCACAGATTCACCTCTCTCGACTCGCTCTTGACCGACCTCAAGGCGCTTTCCAAAACTCTCAACCAGGATCTTTTGGACTTGGTCAACGACGAGTACGCCAATTTCATCCAGCTCGGCCAGTCCATAGGCGGATGTCTCGAGCTCATCAATAATATTTCACTAGATGTTGGCAGGTTCAATTCGTCCTTGGGCACGTCGCTCAAGAATTTTACCGAATCGTCTCAGACGGCCGACAACGCGCTCAAACACAAGCGGAGACTCAATCTTCTCAAAATCAAAATCAAGTTGATTTTGCTTCTCCATGAACAATGCAGTAGTTTTGAGACTCTTCTTGGTTTGGACATTGGAGAGGCTGAGGCTGGTCGTTTGGTGGCCAAGCTATCTACTTTGGCTACGCTTTTTCTCTCGATTTCGAAGATTTTTGCCGTTCTCATGGAATCTTCCAACTCTGACGATGCGGCGTGTGTGTTTTTTGAGAAGGTGGTGAAGACAAAGGTGATCTCTTTGAAATTCGAATTCAAGCCTTATCTTGACGAGATCTTGGCAATTGCTTTGGCTGACCGCGTGGCTTATGGAGAATTGCTCTTGCAGTTGCTTCATGTTTACAGAATCACGGGACATTCCGCGGATGTGTTGCCGTTGAGAAAGAGATGACACTGACTCTGTTTTTGCTGTTTTTGGTTCTGTTTTGGTGTTGATTGACATCCGTGGACTCTGACCGGTCAGCAGTTCAGAAAATTGATTTCCGGCTATTTCAATTCCCTCATTCTTCTGATACCCCGCTACAGATACTCAATCACCATACCGACAATATCCATGTCACTGGTGTCCTTCTAAGATATCACGTGATTCTTCCAACACTGTTTCCAATTGGAGTTGAAGCCACCAATTTAATGAATAGCACCCTTATCCCACGTCCTGGGCATTTCCCAAATTGTCTGTGTCTATTGGTGTGCTCAGCCATACGCTGGTCCGCGTAAACACAGGAACCAACCAGGCCGCGACAAATGCCAACCACAGCACCTCCATGATGGTCCTCGCACGACCACGCATCCAGAAAAAGTCAATACAATTGAACTTGTCAGAGCACCACTATGGTTTTCGGCAAATTCTTCATTGGCAGACACGAGTGGGAAAACGTGGACAAAAATGAATTGCCCACAGACATCCCTGAGGTTGAAGAGGTTGGTGCCACATCCGCACCTCTCTTGAGTGCATCTTTCTTCATCGGAGCCAAGTGCAAACCATTCAACGACGATTTTATGATGTGCAAAGACGAAAACAACGGAGGCACCGTGGAGTGTTTGAAGGAGGGAAGGCGCGTCACGAGATGTGCTGTCAGCGTGTTGAAGGACATAAATAAGTACTGTCTCGACGAGTTCAAGTTGCACTACGAGTGCTTGGAACAGGAAAACCACAGATTGGGCAGTTGCAGATCGGCTGAGAAGGTGTTCAGCAAGTGTGTTTTCGACAACATGAAGTTGGAAAAGAAGGTGCCTGGCGTGGAGGAGCAAATCCATCTCAAGGCAAACCCCATTTACACCGGAACTGGAAAGGACAAAGCGGTGACACAGGCGTTCTTGAAGGCCAAGGAGGCTTCTGCTTCGTAAACCATGCTAGCCCTGGTTCTTGCATCACCTGTGCCATGGATGGCATGGGAATAAATAGACTTGGAATACAAGTGACGATGAACTGACGGGGGCGTGAAGAAATTGGGAGATCTGATTGGGATGGTGTAGGCAGAGTTTGGATCGTGTAGGCAGAATTTGGGTTTTTTTTGGTTGTACAGTCATCGATTGAGTACCTCACAATCTCAGAAGCGCATTGAAAATACTACGATCGCAGTGAGAATTTCCAATGTCGGCACTGAGTATATAGGACTTATCGATTGAGTGACGGAACAATGTCAGAAGAGCATTGAAAGAAAGAATTTCAAATTGTCAGCATTGAATTACATGGACTATCGGAGTTCAAGGTTTTGAACGTTTTCCTCTCAGTATATATTTTTTGTCGTTCTTGGTACATTTTTCTGTACAGTTGCAAACAGTGAGAGCTCCGTCCTGAAAGAAGACGAACAAAAAAGAATAAAAGAACAAAGAACAAAAGAAAAGAAGAACAAAAGAACAGAAAAACAAAGGATCAAACAAAGCATTCCCTCTTCAAGCCTCATCGAACAAAGTCTAACAAGCTTCGAAGGCATCCAAGGACGTGCCAAAACCAATACACATCTATCAAAAAACACTCACAAAATCTCCAAACAACCAACCACGAATGTTCGGGAATTCGTCTGGAGGAACGGGTCTTTTTGGTAGCAGCCAAAGCAAACCTGCTTTCGGCACAGCCCCAAACACCACCGCACCTGGTTTCCTGTTTGGAGGTGGAAATACCACCACAGGTTCTGGCACCAATTCCAATTTTTCGTTTGGCGGCAGCACAAACACGGCCAACACAGCCAACACAGCCAGCACAGCGCAAGGCGGTCTTTTTGGTGCCAAAACGGCGCCTGCCTCGGGATCGTCCAATCTTTTTGGCCAGAATGCATCCAGTGGAGGAATGTTTGGAAATACCCAGAACCAGGCCCAACAGCCGCAAACTGGCTTGTTTGGATCCAACACCACTTCTAGCGCAGGAGACCTCTTTAAGTCCGCTCCTGCGAGTAACTCCGGAGGATTATTTGGATCCTCCAATCCCAATGCCGCCCCAAGTAGTGCTTCTGGCGGCTTGTTTGGAGGCTCAAACACGGGATTTAACACGGCATCTAGCACTGTATCAAACACGGCATCAAACACGGGTCTTTTCGGGAAGCCGGCCCCGGCTTCTGGCGGAATGTTCGGAAACACTTCCCAGACACAATCTGGAGGCTTGTTCGGAAGCAAACCGGCTGCTCCTGCGTCAGGAGGATTATTTGGAGGCTCTAATACCGGCGGATTGTTCGGCCTGAGCCAAAACCAGCAACAGCAAAACCAGCAACAGCAACAGCAGCAAAACCAGAACCAGCAAAACCAAAACCAGCAAAGTGCGAGCTTGTTTGGCTCCGGCACAGCAAACAACGCACAGCCGTCGTTCAGCTGGTCTGGCCAGCAAAATAATGCGCCCTCCAATGTGTTGAACTTGCCCACATTGGCCAATCTGGCCGTAAACACCCAGACCGCGGCATCGAGCACATACACACCCGCCATCAACGACCAGTTGATCAAGTTGAAGGAGCAGTGGGACCCCAACTCGGCCAAATGCGCCTTGAAAACTCATTTGTACAACAAATTCAGCGAGCAGGAAATGAACGTGCTTATGCAACAGCCGCGGCCAGCCAACGAGTCGCCCGAAGACTGGGAAAAGGCCATGTCCAACCGCCCGTCGGCACAATACTACCCTGTCAAGGTGACGTCGTTCAGTGAAGTAGCACAAAGAATCGAGGTGCAGTTGGACCATGTGGCCAAGTCGCGAATTCTCCTCAACAACATCAACGAAAAGCAAACGCAGTTATCGTCCAAGCACGACTTGGACAACACCACGCGCATCTTGAAGGCCAAGGTCAGACACACCAAGCTCTCGCGCAGATTGCTAAGGTTGGCCACGATCTTGGCCATACTAAAGTTGAAGGGATACCCGTTGTTGCCCGAAGAGGAGGAGATCTCCAAGCAGTTCCAGGCGTTGAACGCGAAAATCAGCGATCCCAACGGATCCGTAGGCAAGTTGAGCGACCTCTATGCGCGTTTGGCTATTCTCAAGGGCCGAAGCGAGGAGTTGTCGACGCAGATGGAATCGTCCATCCACGCCATGAACGGAGGCTTGAGTGCCTTGACCGAGAACACAATCGCCGCTTCCGAGGACAAGAACCACGTGGACCACATCGTGGGGCAGTTGACGAAGTTGCTCTACAAACAGCAGATTGGTCTCAGCTACTTGAACGAGGTGTTGCAGAAGGACATGGAAGTTGTTGACAAGACCATTAAAAAGTAAGGAAGCCGTCGAGCTACGGCGTCGAGAGTGTATCTAATGCATGAAGTCGAGAGTGAATGTCATGAAGTCGCGATGTACGAAGCTGTTGAAAGCGAATATCTCATGAAGCCGTCGAAAGTGAATTTCATGAAGCCGTCGAAAGTGAATATCTAATGCATGAAGTCGTCACTGATTATCTAATCCATGAACCCATCGAAGACCTCCCTCTTTTTCTCTGTGAGTGCCGGGCTTTTCGCCATTTGCATGATGTCCTCCGTGTCCACCTTGTAATGTGGGTCTACTACTATAGAAGGCAAAGCTCCACCTCCAGCCAAGTGCACGCCGTGCGCCCCAGTCTCGACGAAAACTGGCTCCATCTTGTGGTATTTCTGGAAATTGTGTCGTATTCTGGGCATCACCTCGCCGATCTTGTGCGCGGAGGTCTGTTCGAACATCACAAATGGACTCTGAATCGTCGAAGTGGACATTTTGTAGTTGTTGGCCAAGTACACCGCATTGGCGACCAAGCTGTGCTTGAACGGCACCTGTACCTCTCCAGAGAAGTAGAGTCTGTCGTTCTCCAAGTAGGAGAACCGCGGGATTCCGCAGAGGCTCAGCAATGTGTGGGTGAGGTGGTTTTGGGCCTGAGATAAAGTCTCCACGGAAGGCTTGATGGTGTTGTCAATTCCGCTAAAAGGATCCAACTGGGAAAACTGGTGCGAGGCATTGAGCACCACCGTCACGGCCTGGCCATACAAATGCGGAGCCAGGTGTTTTGGTTTCTGGACATGGAAGAATTCGAGCGTTCCCAACTTCGAGAAACTCTCGTGCAAAAACGCAACTTCCTTTGCGCTCAGCGGGGCAGGAGTCAACTTGAACCTGGCAGTGACGCAGAACTTGAAATATAGTGCCGCTCGGGCGGCCAACGACGCCATTTCTGTGGTTTGTGGGGTAGAAAAGAAGTAGTTGATATTTCTGCACACAGTCGATGAGCATCAAATCCGACTCAACTTCGACTATGGCAGTCATTCCGAGTATCACCGACGCCATATCCGGTGGATTGAATAGGAATGTTACGGAGAATTTGACCAAAACGGTCATCAGACTTTACCAGCAAAGCGCAACCAAAGAGCAGTTTGGAACTGCCACTAGGGCCTTAGGGTTTTCCGATGAATTGTGGAGAAAAACATATGTGCTCATCAACGACAACATAGAGAGCATACATCTGGAGCTTCTGGGAGAGAAGCACGTGGTTCCTAAAGCGGCCAAGGTGAAGAAACCGAAGCCAATAACTCTTGATTTTGATGACTTGGAAGTTGTGAAGAAGCGAGCTGATTGCGATTTGGATTTGGACGATTTGGAAGTTCCGGTCAAGAAACCTGTTGCGTTCAAGAAGATTAAGAAGGAGGATGCGAGGAGAATCAAGCAAGAGCCAAATGCTCAGGAAGCAACACACAAGAAAGAAGCCAAGCACGAAGCACTCCAGAAGGGAGTCAAGCAGGAAGCCGGAGTCAAGCAGGAAGCCGGAGTCAAGCAGGAAACCGGAGTCAAGCAGGAAACCGCAGTCAAGCAGGAATCTGGAATCAAGCAGGAATCCCGGCTCAGTCTCGCTGAATTAGCACAGCTAGAAGCCAAAAGATTGCCAGAGCTGGACATAGACTTTGATCTCGAGCAGCTAGAGGGAGACATCGAAAATGACAGGGAATGGTACGCCTCAGAGGACACGGGCCACGCAGCCATTGAGCAATACGAGGATTTGGACACCTCCTACAAAATCAGGAAACCCATGCCGAAAAGAGAAACCGGCCGAACGGGAGGTGCTTTCGACGCCACCACAGGAGAGTACACCGACTACGACCACGACCACGCAGCCAGCCAGACACTGCGTGTTCCTCTCATTTCTCACTACTTTGTGCCACCTTTTCTCGAAGGAGCCGAAGAACACCTTTCCTTGCAAATCGGGCTGAACAGAACTCGTGTCGGGCCCAGTGTGAACCCCATCAAGGACCCTCTGTCGGAGTTGGCACTCAGTGCCAGAACAGGGAGTCACGTGGTGAAGGAAAGAAAGGAAAAGAAGGAACGGGCCCAGCAGGCCAAGGACCGCACCGAAGAGGGAGGGCTTCGTGCTGTTTTGGCCGTGGAAGAGGTGCAGAAGCAGCTGGAAGCCGCCGACGAATCCGCAACGCCCTACGAAATAATACAAAAACAGCGCAAATCGCTCCCAGCGTACGCTGTCCGAGACGAGCTCATGCGGTTGATTGGCGAAAACCAGATCGTGGTTGTCATCGGAGAGACCGGGTCCGGAAAAACCACGCAGCTCACGCAGTTTCTCGTCGAGGACGGGTACGCTCAGAGCATCGCCAAAAACGGAACTCGTTTATTGGTCGGATGCACGCAGCCCCGGCGTGTGGCCGCCATGGCGGTGGCCAAGAGGGTTTCGGAGGAGATGGGGTGTCGTCTTGGCGAAGAAGTGGGCTACGCCATTCGTTTTGAGGACAAGACGTCGCCCAAAAAGACCCTCATCAAGTACATGACCGAAGGCGTGTTGCTCCGAGAAATGTTGGTGGACCCCAGCTTGGAGAAGTACTCGTGTGTGATCATGGACGAGGCGCACGAGCGGACTTTGAGCACCGACATCTTGTTGGGGCTCTTTCGCCAGTTGCTTCGTCGGCGAAGAGACTTGAAACTCATCGTCACGAGTGCCACCATGAACGCCGACCGGTTCACGCGGTTCTTTGGCGACGCCCCGCAGTTTTTTATTCCCGGACGAATGTTCCCGGTGGACGTCTTCTACTCCAAGTCCACCAGCCAGGACTACGTGGAGACTGCAGTCAAGCAGGTGGTGACGCTCCATTTGGCCAACAAGAAGAGCGACGGCGACATTTTGGTGTTTATGACCGGGCAGGAAGACATCGAGGCGACGTGCGAACTCATCCACGACAAGTTGGCGTTGCTCGAGAACCCGCCGCCGCTTGACGTCTACCCAATCTACTCCACGCTTCCCGCAGACTTGCAGAAGAAAATATTCAGCAAGCAGAACCTGGAACGCAGGAAAGTGGTGGTGGCCACGAACATCGCCGAGACGTCGTTGACCGTGGACGGCATCAAGTACGTGGTGGACTGCGGGCTTGTGAAGTTGAAGCTTTTCAACGCGAAGTTGGGCATGGACACCTTGCAAATGGTGCCCATTCTGCTTGCCAACGCACAGCAAAGAAGCGGGCGTGCGGGGAGAACAGGACCGGGAATGGCATATCGGCTCTACACCGAGAAGGCCGCCAGCCGTGACCAGATGTACGTGCAGCCGATTCCCGAGATCCAGCGGACGAATCTCAGCTCGGTGATGCTCATGTTGAAGTCGTTGAAGGTGCACGACGTTTTGAGCTTTCCGTTCTTGGATCCGCCGCCGCGGGACTTGCTCAGCTGCTCGTTGTACGATTTGTGGGCGTTGGGGGCGCTCGATAACGTGGGGACGTTGACGTCATTGGGTGCAAAATTGACGTCTTTCCCGATGGAGCCCACGCTTGCCAAGCTCATTTTGCTTTCTTGCCAAAAGGAGTTCCTGTGCTCCGCCGAGGTGCTCACGATCGTGTCGATGCTTTCAGTGCCCAACGTGTTCTACAGGCCCAAAGAAAGAGCCCAGGAGGCCGATGCGGTGCGCGAGATGTTTTTGGTGGCCGAGCTGGACCACTTGACCCTCCTCAATGTGTACACGCAATGGGAGCAGCGGGCCAAAATGGCCAATATGACGGGGCTGAAGCTCGCGGCGTGGAGCACAAAGCGATTTTTGCACCACAAGTCGTTGGTGCGTGCCAGAGACATTCGCAGCCAGTTGATGGTGATCATGGCCAAAAACAACTACCCGGTGGTGCGTGCCAAAAACGACGCAGACGTCCGGCGGTGTCTCTGTGCGGCGTTTTTCCACCAGCTGGCCAAGTTGGTGAAAATGAACGTCTCGGGCGGCCGTGGCCAGGCCGAATACGCCAATCTTCGCCAGAGTTACATGAAGATGTTTTTGCACCCAACATCGGCGTTGGCCGGGGGCGCCGAAATCAGCCCTCTGTTTGTGGTGTACGACGAGTTGGTGTTGACCACCAAGGAGTACATGCAGTGTGCCACGGCAGTGGAGCCTGAGTGGTTGCTTCAGTACGGCTACATTTACTACGGAGTGAGTTCCAGTGTGCGGAAGCAGATTTCATCGCACCTTGATTTCAAGCTTGTGGAGAAGAGCGAGATCGAAGAGTCTATGAGGCAGGACAGAGCGAGGATGAACGCACCCTCTGAAAGAACAGAAAAGCCCAAGCCGCAGATTGTTCCTAGGATTAGGAGAGGGTTCTGAGGGAAAAGGTGAGTGTTCTGAGGGAAGGGTGAGTGTTCTGAGGGAAGGGTGAGTGTTCTGAGGGAAAGGGTGAGTGTTCTGGGTTGTACGGGTTGAAGGGCTGCGGTCTAATTTTTGTATGTACAACGGAACCGGGTTGAAGGCCAAGCCATTATGGTTCCTGGGGCCTAGAGCTATGGTTCCTGGGGCCTAGAGCTGTACGTTGTCGATGAGTCTGGCCACTCCCCCGTCTTCTTTGGGAACACGCACAGCAGTGGAGATGGTGGCCCCGGTTCCAGGCTCCACTGACTCCAAATCCTCAAGTGTTTCCGGATGAGAAACGGCCACATACTCGATTTTCCACTCGGCAGGCATGCCCGAGTACACATCCGAGATCGCACTCAAAATGGCCGACGACGCAACCAGAGGCTTCAGTTTCACCGCCTCGTCATAGAGCGTCTTGCCGGCACAGAGACCCTGGTAGATGATGGCGCACTGGTTCTTGGTCTCCTGCGACAAGTACTCGTTTCTCAGCGACATGGCGAGCCCGTTGGCTTCTCGAAGCGTGGGCAACACGTTGACCGTGGTGTCCATGATGAGGTCCTTGACCAAGTTTTTCGCCACCACGCACTGCTGGGCGTCTTTCTGGCCAAAGTAGACGTTGGTGGGAGTCACGATATTGAGCAATTTGGTCACCACCGTGGCCACGCCGCGGAAGAACGCCGGCCGCTGCTGGCCCTCGAGCTGCTCCGAGCACCCGAGCACCGTGACAAAAGCTCCTTTTTGCCTGTCGACGTCCAAAACGATTCCAGAAGGGTACATTTCCAGAACTTTGGGCACAAAAACAGCGTCCACTGCCAGCAACATGGACAAGTCCCGCTCAAGCGTGCGTGGGTATGCGTCCAAGTCCTCGTGCGGAGCAAACTGCAGAGGATTGACGAAGATGGAGACGATGGTTTTGTCGTTTTGTTCGATGCTCGTTTTCATCAAATGGGTGTGCCCCGAGTGCAACGCGCCCATGGTGGGCACAAAACCCACGGTCTCACGGTTGAACACACATTGGCGGCGCCACGACCGCACCTGCTGCACTGTGCGGAGAACGGTGATGGTTTTGGTCATGGTGGTATTTCACTGATTCGATTATTTTTCGCGAACTTTTCTGGGGCTCACGCAGGAAGATGGGGTAGATCTGAGAGTTGAATGCTGTGACTTCCGGATTTTGGGGGCCCTCGGAACTCTGGCTGCGACTCGGTAAAGTGCTGGGTGGCTGACTGTCGTACATCCGCAGTGAGTAACTGGATAGTGAGTGAGCGCAACTTGGCAAGTGCATTCGGAGTTCCAGCGAACAAAATCAACGGAACCAATTCAAAAATCAATGGAATCGATTCAAAAATCAAGTGGAATCGACCCAAATGGTTGTTCTCCCGCGTCTGCATGTTGAAGGTGGCTCGCTTATTCTCGGAGTTTACCCTGGTTGAATCCCGTTGAGTGGTCACATGCCTCAGCACACCACACAGAGCTTCTCACATGTTGGCACTCCAGGCATTTCGCGCCATGCTTCCAGAAGTGCAGGCGCCGTTGCATCTGCAGTTCACTTGCACTACCGGGTCCTCGGCTGCCCCACATTCGAAAATCCGCATGCTTCTGATCTGCATGGAACATGCGGTATAAAGTGCGAGTGAATCCTGCGATTGCAAATCACTGCTAACTCAGGTTTTTTGTCATGTTTTCTGTGGAATCCAAAACTATCGACGCTGCATTCCCCAGAGGCCCGGGCGCCACGCACTTGCCCACCGACCGCTTGAAGCTTGTCTACCGCAAATACAAAACCACCCAGGCCATTCCGGAAAATGTCACCAAGGTGAACCTTGCCTTCTGCCATGGAACAGGAATGAACAAGAGTGTGTGGAAATACCACATCGAACTGCTCTACGAATTGAGCCAGAAATCCACTTCGTGGAAATTGAATTCGGTGATTGCCTTGGACGCTGCTGGACACTGTGACTCTGCTCTTCTCAACAAGGGCAAGTTGGGGTGGAGTTTCGACTGGCGTGACGGTGCAAAAGACTTGATCGAAGCAGTAAAGGCCGAAGGCAACACCACCGGCGATTTCGTCTCCACGGCTTACTCCAGAAACATAGCCATAGGCCATTCCTTGGGTGCGTTCCTGGTGACGTGGGCCGGGTACTTGGAGCCCAACTTGTTCGACTCCATTATTTCCATCGAGCCGGTCTTGTTCTACGACCCAGCATTCACACCTTTTTTCACGAAAAAGATTCAGAAGTTGACCAACATCATCCAGGACGAGTTCCCCTCGAGGGAGGCTGCCGACACATGGTACAAGAAGAAAAGTTTCTACAACGTGATGAACAAGAGGGTTCTCGACGACTTCGTTGACGACGAATTGTACGAGGAGGACGGAAAGATCAAGGCCAAGGCTACCAAGCCCGCACAGATGGCCACCTACCTCACTGCACCATACTGTGTTGAGTTCGGTATGAAGGCATTGAGCATATTGCAAATTCCATTTATGCATGTGGTGGGCACGGAAGCCATGTGGAACCCCCAGGTGGCCGTTGAGTTTATCCGTGAGACCGTGCCGCCACACTTGCTCGAGACGGCGGATGTGGAAGGCGGGGACCATTTGTTGCACGGTGACAAAATTGAGGAGACTGTCACAATTTTCAAGGAATTTATTGACCGCAGAGTTGACTGGATCAGCGAACACAGACTGGAATTCCCCGAGATCAAGTACAAGGAAGATAGAGATGCTATTTACTCGAAGCAATGGGAGTACATGGTTGTGGGAGAGGTTGAGCCGTCATTCAACTATGGCATTCCTCGTCCTAAGCTTTAGAATTATAGAATATTGATTATGGCATAAACAGATCGTTTGAGTGAGTTCGGAAGTAGGATTTTATATATGAGATTCCTGACCTGATCAGGGGTCTCCTTATCAATGCGCTTGAGCCTTGTTCCTTTCCTCGGTTCGTTTCCTAACCAAAGACCCTTTTCTTTGGTGATCCTGGGGCACTCTGGAAATCCAAAAATCAATATCCATCTCTCTTTGTATCCTTTTCTCTCAGAATATCTACCTCCCCTGTTGTGGGCTTTCAAGAGCTCAGAAAGAGCAGCCTGAAGTGGACACTGACAAAAGTCAGAAACAAATTGAGGTCATAACTTGGTGAATCCAGAGTCTTTTGAGCGGATCCTTTCCACTGCCTGTACTTTGGAGCAGTAAGAATATGCCAAAAAAGGTTAATTCTTCAACATATTGTGGAGCTGCTCAGGAAACTGATTGCAGAATGAGCTGACCTTAGCCCGGTGCCGGTTAGCAACATGCCTTAAATCGAACCATATTCAGGAGTTATGTTGGTGAATGGATAGCTCAGTAAATCGCCTGATCAAGAAAGTGGTTTTAACCGAAACGTATCTGTCAGTGTCGCAAGAATGACTGTGGGGTCAAACCGCACCTCCGAATCCCGCGGGATTCGGAGATACCTGCTTACTTCTTGGATCGACGAGAAAAAAAGGGTACCAGCTCATTTTCAATTTTCCGAATATGATCCGAGAATTCCACTACTTCTCGACTGAAGGGGCCACAAGTACTCTACACTGTTTGAGAAATTGAAGTTATTTTCCCGCGTGCCACATTATTGTCCACTTATCTTCTTTTCGCAATCGAAAAAGAGCAGAATTGGGTGCAAATTCTCAGCCACAATTGCAACTTTGTGGCACCAAACAACGCCTCAGGTTGAAGGGAAGACATAAAAGGATGCGTTCCCACTAACCATCCACTAACCATCAACGAACAACAATGGTGACTCATTACAAGATCTCAGGGTCCGAATTGGATGACCCAATCTACTACAAGGAACTCGAGGCGAGAATCAAGGCTGGTCAATTGGCCGATTCAAGGGAGTTGGAATCCGAAAGGGCTAAGATCAAGTATCCGGAATACTTGGCTCCTACAACCCTAGCCGAAGAAGGAAAGTACAACAGACACGACAATCCT
>JAJMSL010000020.1:0-197976 GCA_030558395.1 Danielia reshetovae | reverse complement strand
TGTTGGTCCAAGCTACCGGTGAGACTGACATCTTGTTGTACTCCGTCAATGAAGGCAAGGAATGGAAAGAATTCAGGTTTGCTGACAAACCAGTCCAGATCTTGGATTTGGCGACGGTTCCAACGGACACTGCTATTAAATTCGACATTTTCGCTGTATCGAAAGACGACCCCAAGTCTACTCTCGCATACTCCATTGACTTCACCCATTACTTCCCTCGTCAATGTCAGCTAGACTTAGACAACCCCGACCATGACGACTACGAGTTCTGGACTCCTAAACATCCGCAGTCCTCAGAAAACTGTTTGTTTGGACACGAAGCCAAGTACTTACGTCGTGCTCAGAGCCATGAAGATTGTTTCATCGGTGCTGCTCCTCTTCAAGAAGGTTTCAAAGTCATCAGAAACTGTACCTGTACCAGAAGTGACTACGAGTGTGACTTCAACTACTTCAGAGACACGGACGATACTTGCAAACTTGTCAAGGGATTGTCCCCATCTGACAGAATGAAGGAAATGTGTAGTGTTGCTGGAACGTTCCAATATTTCGAGCCCACTGGATACAGAAAGATTCTATTATCTACCTGTGTGGGAGGAAAAGGATATGACACCTATGCCCAGGCGTGTCCTGGACACGAGAAGGAATTTGCTGATTACTACCGAAGAAACATCGGCGGAGGCAAGATTCTCCTCCTTGTATGTCTTCCTGTCTTTGTGTTCATCTCTGCAACTTGGTTTGTGTACAACAGAGGTATTCGTCGTAACGGTGGTTTCACGAGATTGGGCCTGTTCAGATTGGATGACGACGACGATTTCCAGCCTATTGAAGACAGCACTTTAGATGTGGTGGTGAATAAAATCGTTCGTGGAGGAATTGTTGTGGTTGCAGCCACGATTACTGTATTTAAGACGGTCATTAAGATCGACCATGCTATGATCGACGGGTTGGCATCTGCTTTGTTCGGACGTCGTCCAGGTCGCAGAAACTATGTCAATGTTCCGAATGACGAAGACGATCTTTTCGGAAATTTCGAGGACATCTACGAGGATGAGCTACCAGATGCAAACGAAGTTGAAGACGAGCAAGAGGATTTCATTGCGTACACTGATCAAGCAGTCGAAGCAGATGCCAGACTCTTCGATATCGATGATCACTCAGATGATGAAATTCGCCCGATTGCAAACAATTCTGTTGAATAAACAGATAAAATTAAGAAAGATTTGAAAAGAAAAAAAAAAGTTCGTTGTTGGACCGTTCCGTTTCCACTGCCAAAATACATCCAATGGCTTCATCGGGAAAGTGGCCTAAATTGGTGGAAATCGTCAGGCATTTCAGCAAAGGGCGAGATGCTTTGGAGAGCAGAGTTGTCCAAAAGATTTAGATATTCTGTTCCAAGTGATTACGAGAGTGAACAGAGCATCAGTGGGGGAGCGGAGCTTGTCTTTTAAGAAAGGGGGAATTCGTGAAGCAATTCAAGATCCATGAAGCATTAAGATTGAAGACTAGAAGGGTGAAGATTAGACAAGTTCGGAAGTTAGACAGTGAGAGTGAGGCCGTCCATACTGCATTACGAGTATGTGGAATAAATAACAGAGAATGCAAAAAAAAAAAGAGTGCGTCTAAGATCGTAGAGATCCGAGACTGCTCATTTCGGGTAATAATGGGGGGTGTGAAAGGATGAGTTCGCTCGCCGTACTATCTTTCCTGATCCTGTGTGCGTGTTTTCAGTTCTGGAGGTTGTGAGATAGTGAGAGTCTCGCTTAACTTTGGAGTGCACAAGCTATCGATGGGACACCTGTTATTCCTTATGAAGTATAATTTGGTTTTTCTATTTTATAGTTTGGTTTTTTCTTTTTAGATTTCCTAATTATACAATGATCGTTGAAAAAAAAAAATATGCAATTGAAAACTGAAAACTGATGGCAAGTGGTTCTTCCTTCATATACTATCGTTGGGCACACGTGTAGTCCCTTATGACTGTGCTGTTTCGTATTTCTACTTTTCCTAATTATTCTATGATCGTGAAAAAAATGGTGCTTGATTTTGATTCACAAATCATGGTGTAGGCTAACTCTACGAACCTCAATTTCCACGTGGATGCAAACGCTCTTTTCAATTACTTGCGGCAGGAACACACACCCAAGGACCACTTACCGAAACCCTCTGACTACGTTCTTTGAGAACCACTTGATTGGCTCATTTTTCCTGCACACGTGGACAGATCATGAACACAGATAAGACATGTCAAATCCCAATTTTCAGAAAGTAGTCACAAAACCGAGTTGTCACCGCATCCAATTCCACGGGCTCATTCCAAATCACATTCAAACACACGCCCAGGTGTTCGTGCAAGCAAGTTAAGTCCATCTACACTGTCGACCGGGTAACTAAGCGATGAGATGACAGGAAACCAGTACCTCCCGACATCACCAGGGGGTCGGTGTAACTGGCGACCACAAGCAGAAGAGAAACTCGAAAGAGGCAATTCTGCCATTACCCCCTCCCCCACCCGCAGCCAAGTATCCAATCTGCCACCAGTGCTCCCGACCAAAATATCCGTGCCCCTCTCGTGCTCAACATTACACCGAAAAAGAAACAGCTGCCCTGCACACCGCGCCTGAAAAAATTTTTTTTTAGGATATCTCGCCCATTTAAAAATCTCGACTTTCGCTTCTTTTTTTTCTCACTAGAGCGTTAGCATTGGAAAGATGTCTGCTGCCAGTGAATCCAAGTACTCCGCTGAAGTCCTTTCCGAGTTGTTGGGCAAGTTGCAACTTGCCGACAACAAGGACGAAGCCGCCACCAACGTGTCTTCTTTCTTGAACTCCTCCATCATCGAGCACGATGTTCCTGTGGAATTTTTTGCTGACTTGAAGGCCCAGATCAACAACAAGGACGCCAACGTCGCCGTTGCCGCCTTGAAGGCCTACGAGCACATTGCCTCGCCAAACTCGATGTCTCCTTCCGTGGAGCCATACGTCGTTTCCTTGGCTGCTGAAGTTGCCGCCAAAACCGGAGACAAAAACAAGGATGTGGCCGCTGCCGCCGACGCCGCCTTGCTTGCCATTGCCACCGCCATCACCCCCACCGCCATCAAGACCATCTTGCCTCCTTTGATGCACAACTTGTCCAACACCAACAAGTGGACGGAAAAGGTTTCCATCTTGAAGGCTGTGTCGCAGTTGGTTGACACCGCCAAGGCCCAGATCGCCTTGAGAATGCCCGAGTTGATCCCAGTGTTGTCCGAGGCCATGTGGGACACCAAGAAGGAAGTCAAGGAGGCTGCCCTCTCCACGATGACCAAGTCCACCGAGACCATCGACAACAAGGATATCGAGAAGTTTATCCCCAAGTTGATCGAGTGTATCGCCAAGCCTACCGGCGTGCCCGAGACCGTGCACCTTTTGGGTGCCACCACCTTCGTTTCCGAGGTGACCATGGCCACTTTGTCCATCATGGCCCCATTGTTGTCCAGAGGTTTGGCCGAGCGTGACACCGCCATCAAGCGTAAGGCTGCCGTCATTGTCGACAACATGTGTAAGTTGGTGGACGACCCTCAGGTTGTTGCTCCTTTCATGAACTCGTTGTTGCCAGCCTTGGTTGCCAACTTCTCCACCATCGCCGACCCTGAGGCACGTGGTGTGACTCAGAGAGCCTTGAACACTTTGAGAAGAGTTGGTGACGTTGGTGAGAACGACGTGATCCCAGAAGTGTCCACTGCTGGTGACATCGAGGTCACCTTGGGCGTCTTCCAGGAGTTGGTCAAGGACCAGAAGATTGGTGCCAGATTCGACGTCGCCATGAACTACATCGCCGCCATTGCCGGTGACTTGATCGACGAGAGAGACATCCACCCCGGCTCGTGGTTGAAGGACCTTTTGCCATTCGCCACCATCTTCTTGCACGAGAAGGAGGCCAAGGACATCATCGAGGAGTTCAGAAAGAGAGCCCTCGACAACATCCCTGCCCCTCCAGCTTTCGAGGACGAGGAGGACGATGGAGAGGACTTGTGTAACTGTGAGTTCTCCTTGGCTTACGGTGCCAAGATCTTGTTGAACAAGACCCAGTTCAGATTGAAGAGAAACAGAAGATACGGTTTGTGCGGTCCTAACGGTGCCGGTAAGTCCACTTTGATGAGAGCCATTGCCAACGGCCAGGTTGAAGGTTTCCCCACCCAGGAGGAATGTAGAACCGTCTACGTCGAGCACGACATTGACGGAACTGACGACGTCACCACTGTTGTTGAGTTCGTCATTGCTGACGGTATGGTTGGTTTGACCAGAGAGGCTGTCGAGGACAAGTTGAGAGAGTTCAACTTCTCCGAGGAGATGATTGCTATGCCAATCGCCTCGCTTTCCGGTGGTTGGAAGATGAAGTTGGCCTTGGCCAGAGCTGTGTTGAAGAACGCCGACATTTTGTTGTTGGACGAGCCAACTAACCATTTGGACACTGTCAACGTCGCCTGGTTGGTCAACTACTTGAAGACCTGTGGAATCACCTCCATCATTGTGTCCCACGACTCCGGTTTCTTGGACAACATCACCGAGTACATTATCCACTACGAAGGTTTCAAGTTGAGAAAGTACAAGGGTAACTTGTCCGAGTTCGTCAAGAAGTGCCCATCCGCTCAGTCCTACTACGAGTTGGGTGCCTCCGAGATGGAGTTCAGCTTCCCAGCCCCAGGTTTCTTGGAGGGTGTCAAGACCAAGCAAAAGGCTATTGTCAAGGTTTCTAACATGACCTTCCAGTACCCAGGCACTTCCAAGCCACAGATTCAGAACATTAACTTCCAGTGTTCTTTGTCTTCCAGAATTGCCGTCATTGGTCCTAACGGTGCCGGTAAGTCTACGTTGATTAACGTCTTGACTGGTGAATTGTTGCCAACTATTGGTGAGGTTTACGTCCACGAGAACTGTCGTATCGCTTACATTAAGCAGCACGCTTTCGCTCATATCGATAACCACTTGGACAAGACTCCATCTGAATACATCCAGTGGAGATTCCAGACCGGTGAGGACAGAGAGACCATGGACAGAGCCAACAGACAAATCAACGAGAACGATGAAAACGCCATGAACAAGATCTTTAAGATTGAAGGTACCCCAAGAAGAGTTGCTGGTGTCCACGCCAGAAGAAAGTTCAAGAACACCTACGAATACGAGTGTTCTTGGTCCTTGGGTGAGAACATCGGCATGAAGAACGAGAGATGGGTTCCTATGATGTCTGTTGACAACGCCTGGTTGCCAAGAGGTGAGTTGATCGAGACCCACTCTAAGTTGGTTGCTGAAGTCGACATGAAGGAAGCTTTGGCTTCCGGTCAGTTCAGACCATTGACCAGAAAGGAAATCGAAGACCACTGTGCTATGTTGGGTTTGGAAGCTGAATTGGTTTCCCACTCCAGAATCAGAGGTTTGTCTGGTGGTCAAAAGGTCAAGTTGGTCTTGGCTGCTTGTACTTGGCAAAGACCCCACTTGATTGTCTTGGATGAGCCAACCAACTACTTGGACAGAGACTCCTTGGGAGCTTTGTCTAAGGCTTTGAAGACTTTCGATGGTGGAATTGTTATCATTACTCACTCTGCCGAGTTCACCAAGGACTTGACTGAAGAAGTTTGGGCTGTCTTGGATGGTGTTATGACTCCATCCGGTCACAACTGGGTGCAAGGTCAAGGTGCTGGTCCAAGACTTAGTGCCAAGGACGGTGAGGAAGAAGACAAGTTCGACGCCATGGGTAACAAGATTGCCGCTGCCAAGAAGAAGAAGAAGTTGTCCTCTGCTGAGTTGAGAAAGAAGAAGAAGGAGAGAATGGCTAAGAAGAAGGAGTTGGGTGACGCTTACGTGTCTTCCGATGAAGAGTTCTAAGCTTACTGGTCATTGTTTCTTTTCATTTTTCTAATTGTTTCTAGCAGCAGTTTGTTTAGTATTAATTTATTCTATATGTTAATATTATAGATCCTATTATACTTTTGTGCGCTCATTAGGAAAATGCTCGATGCCGCCAGTCATTAAATTAGCATACCTCCGAATGCATAGACCGTTGTGGTTGTTTTTATTTCTTACGGTAGTGGCTCTCGCTACCAATTTCACCATTCCAGCTTATCGAAACAGCAGTTCCAATTTGAAGACAATCGACTCAAAATTGGTGCTAACAGGTGCAAACCCCAGAAAGAGCATATCGCTCACTGAATCGTATTCTCCGTATTTGACGTTATGTCCATCGAGGTCGTTGATCCGAGCCGCCAGAAATGTATCATCACTAATCAGAGGGCCCAAGAGCTTGTACTAACTTTCAGGAAATTAGTCCACAAGAGAAATTGTATGTTTCAAACAGGAAACAACAAGCCCAAACAGAATTGCAAAAGTTCATTGGCAGAACGACCAACATTTCCGTAGCCTGGAATGAATCCATTACCATTGGAGTTGCTATTTCGGGCGGAGGATACAGAGCCATGTTGACTGGGGCAGGAATCCTTTCAGCTTACGACGAAAGAACCCCACATGCCGAAAAACATGTGGGCGGAATCCTCCAGAGTACGATCTATTTGGCTGGGATCTCCGGAGGGCTGTGGGTAGTGATGAACAATTTGTTGAGTGACAACAGACCGATATTTGAAGCAGTCAGAGACAAGAGGTTGGGGCTCCACAAATCGCTCTTGGAAGGAGTTCCCAATGTGGATGTTTCTCTGTTGCGGCGGAGCATCGACTCAAACGTGGAAGTCGCTCCCAGTCCATCAGAATTCAAGAGATTCGCCAACATCACGAAGGATGCAAGCGTGAAGAACTCGTTGGTTTCCGCTCTTTTGGGAACCTTCTTCACCAGCAAGAACAAGACAAAAGTGCTGTCCACTCGTCTGACCATGAACTTCTACAAGGAGTTGAACTTCGAGGTGCGGGCCAAGAAGAACGCTGGGTTCCGGATCTCGTTGATCGACTACTGGGGCCGGGCTCTTGCTCGAAGAGTGTTTCCTGTGAACCAGCGGTCTCCCGGGTTGACTTTTTCGTCAGCCACAAAGCTTTCCTCTTTTCAAAACTATTCCCAGCCATTTCCGATAATTTGCGCCGTAGAAAGAGTCCCTGGGGTTTTGGAGACAAGCAAAGACTCACACGTGTTTGAGTTCAATCCGTTTGAATTCGGTTCGTGGGACAGTTTCTTGGGTGCCTTTGTGGAAATCAAGTACCTCGGCTCGTCTCTATGGAATGGGCTGTCTGTTGACACTACCGGAAACAAGAACTTGTCTGTATGTGTTGCTGGATTCGATAACATTGGGTTTGTCACAGGAGCTTCTTCCAGCTTGTTCAACACCTTATTCCAGTACGTTTACAGAGTGCTCATGACTGCCGATTGGGAGCCGTCCAACTTCTTGTCACAATTCTTGAAGATTTTCGGCCTCAACTCTTCTAAAGGAAGAAGAATTCTTCCGGAATACGCTTTGGTTTCTCCCAATCCTTTCCAAGGATTCCAACAGAACGGAAAAGGAAGGTCCATTACGAAAGCTGAAAGTTTGCATCTAGCAGACGGTGGAGATGATGGACAGAACATTCCTTTCCATGCGCTCTTGGTGCCTGGAAGAAAAGTGGATGTCATCTTTGCGTTTGACATGACATCGGACATCTACAGCTTTCCTAACGGAACGTCTCTCCAGGCCACAGCTTCCAGGTACCATTCTGCGGAGTCTGCGTTGAAAATCCCAGTTTTTCAAAATCTAAACAGATTCAAGTCCATTTTCCCGCATGTCCCCAACCAGCGTGAATTCGTGGATCAAAATCTCCAGAGTCGGCCTGTTTTTTTTGGGTGCAACTTGGACTCTGATTACCCCACAGCGGAGATTGCCGGTTCTTCTAACCAGTTTGACTTTCTACGAGATTACGTCCCACCGTTGATTGTCTACACTGCCAACTACGACCATTCGTATGCTTCCAACACCTCGACATTCCAAACCAGCTACACTCCAGAGGAAGTCGACAAAATGATCCAAAATGGATACAATCTCGCCACCTACGCCAATTCCACTGATTACTCTACTTGCATCGGTTGCGCCATTTTGAAGCGTAATTTTGACCACGCATCCAAAAGAAATGCCATGGAGATGCCCGGATTCTGTGAACTGTGCTTCAATAGGCACTGTTACAAGGCGGACCGATAATTCAGCGCGGGGAACCATACAGGCCTGGAAAAAATGTTCTCATTACATTTCTCTATCGGGCCAACAACGGTCAATCTTTAATTTGATGGCCACACTGCTTTTTACATGACAACAACTATGCAAACAATGCAGGTTCAAACTGCGATCGACTCGCTCTTCATGTTGTTCTGCACCTTCTTGCTTCTGGTGGTGGTGCTAGGAATTGCCATATTTTATTCGGGCTTGATTCAGAGAAGGTCATCTTTTTCCATGTTGGCCATCCCGCCCATGCTTTCTTCGGTGATATTCCTAGACTGGTTCATCTGGGGCTATTCCTTGTGCTACGGAAGCTCTTCGAACCATTTCATCGGAAGCATGAAGTTTGTCGTTCTTCGACAGCTCAAGAGTCCCGAGGAAGTGATCTATTCGACTCCCAGGGGAGAAATTCTCTCGATTATTCATGTCATGTTCAACGCGTTAATGAAAATCGTTTGCGTGGCGATCACTTTCCCTGCTTGCATCGCGGAAAGAGGAAGAGTTATGCCCATGCTCGTATTTGTCTTTCTCTGGTCTGCCATCATTTACAATCCAGTAACCTACTGGTTCTGGAACAAAAACGGATGGCTCTCTACAGAGTTAAACATGTTGCCAGTGCTTGACTTTGCCGGGGGAAACTGTATTCATGTGGTTAGTGGGTTCACTGCATTGGCCTATTCGTACATCTTGGGACCCAGGAATCCTAAGATTGTCTACGAGTACCGCAGTTCCAGTAACAGCAACATGATAGTAGGAATGTGTTTCATTCTCATGGGCTGGTGTGGCTTTATAGCTGGTTGCGACTTCAAGTTCTCCGGCACTTCGTTCTACATTATGATGAGCACCTTGTTAAGTGCCTGTACTGCCGGGGTGGTGTGGACGGCAATGGACTACTACAACTCTGCCATTCCTCTAGAGGGAGAAGACGAGGAAATTGAACTCTCCAACTTGGACTCCAATAGCACCAGAGTCCCCAGATCTGTGGCTGGGAGTGACTCCAGGAACAGCAACCAGGGCAGAAAATTGTCTATGATTTCTTTCAGCTCTGGAGTCATCTGTGGCCTTGTTGTGTTCACTCCTTGTGGCGGATATATAGCGTCTGATAACAGCTTCTGGAAGAGCATAGTCTGCGGAGTCTTCGGAGGAGTGTGTGGAAACATGGCCACGAGGCTCAAGTATTACTTCAAGATTGATGATTCTTTGGACATCTTTGCTATCCACGGAGTTTGCGGTATCGTGGGATCGTTATTGGTTGGATTATTTGCTGACAAAGATGTATATGCCTCGAATGGAGGATGGGTTGCTCAGAACTGGATTCAGTTTGGATACCAGGTGTTGGGGTCGGTCGTCACGGCCATCTATGTCTTTGTTGTGAGTTTGGTTCTCTTGTATGCCCTCGACATGATTCCCGGGCTCCATTTGAGGATTGACAAGAATTTCAACAGGAGAATGAGAGAACGAGAGAGACACCAACACCCAGAAGAGGGTCTGAGTATCGAAGAGGACCACATGGAAAGGCTGGAGTTGATGGGTTCCGACTGGTACGAGTTCAATGGAGAATACTCTATGGATTTCATGGAGTTCATCAAGGTGATTGACCCCCAAGATTACACGGAAGAGCTCGTCGGACAAGCAGACGAAATGGGCTTCGCTCGGTTCGAAACCGACGCAAGTCAGATACGCAAGAGGGAAATGGGTAACGGGTAGGATAGAAATTCGGAATGCGAGTCTAGATCTAATTGATGAGTCTCATGGTCATCTCGAAAACTGCAAAGGTAGCACCGTTCGCTGGAGCAGCCCTCAAAATAGTAGGGAGGAAGCCCTTGTAGAAGCCCTTGATTCCACTCCGTTTGAACACATCTCGGGCCACGTCGGCAGACCCTCTATAAACAGGTTTGTCCAACGAGTCCGTCTGCAACTTCGACTTGAACACATCCACGGGGTAGATGGAAATCCAAAGAGTGTAGCCAGACAAACCTCCAAACATACAAAGTTTCCATCCTGGAATGTCTGATCTGGTGGCATACGTCTTCAAACCCAACTCCCTGGCAATCAAGGCCTCGTAGGTGGCGAAATAAATACCCAAACCGACCGATTCCCTGACCAAAGTAGGAGCCAAGCCTCGGTAGATACCTGCTATTCCTCGTGCTTCGTAGATTTTCTTGAAGCAGTCGATAGGGCCAGCAAAAGTCTTGGTAGCACCAGTTTGCGTCTGCAACCGAATACGGATGTGCTCGATGGGAGACGCCAAAAACCCGTTGGCAAACCCAGCAACAGCACCACAGTTGAAGAACTGGAAAAGTGACAAAGACTGTCCGTTCAACTTCTTATCGTAGTATCTCTTCATGAACTCGTTGACAGAAAACTGAACAGATACGCATGCACCCACTCCCACCAAGGGAGTCAACGTGCCCTTGTAAAAAGCACTGGGCCCCTCGTTGGCCAAGAGCTTTTTGACGACATCTCCAGCACCGTTGTAGACTCCATCTGGAGCCGACTGCAATCTGACTTTCACCGTGTCAAAAGGCTGGCCCACCAAAACCTGGGCAATGCCTCCAACGGTTCCTCCGAAGAGGTCTTTGTACACCTGGAAGTTGTCAGTTAGAGGTGGCTCTTCGAGTTCTATAGTCATGTTGAGATGAAAAATCGCAGAATTTTTGAGTGCCGATAAGATGGAGAAGAGAAAGCGGAGGAGAGTTACCGAAACAGAGGAAGCGGAGGAGAGTTTCCGAAAAATGGGATTTCTAGATGGGAAGAGAGGACGAGTAGGGGGTTTTGATATACGGTTTTGCTGACCAGTCTTTGGTGATCTTTGGTGATGTGGCCAGATGTGGGTTTGACCAGAATTCTTCTGGGTGACTATTGTTTCTTTGCAATACAAATTCTGTAAACAGGTTCTTCTGATGTATAGTGCTTCGTTGGTTCTGTCGAAGGTGGACCAATGATAATTCTCTGGAGTTGGCTACATTGGGACGTAAATGATATGGAGTTCTAAATAGCCCAGACAGCCCAAAGATAACCTCAATGCCCGAAAGATAGCCTCACCCGAACGATAACCTCAATGGCTTATCTTCTTGCTTTCACTTTTCACCTAATTGCCCACGTAGAACTCTTTTTGAGAGAACATCCACACCAAACTGGTCGTGCTCACCACCAATGGGCCGGCCAAGCCCTTGTCAAGCTTGCAGTTGTTGAACCACAACCACTCGGAAAAGAAATGGAACCCGGCCACGACAAACGTCCAGATGCAAAGCTCGTACATCTGCTTGTTGCCCACAAGGTTGTACGCACCGTAGAATCTGACAACGGAGGTCAAAAACGTCCAGGTTCCAAACGTGCGTGCACTCAAGTTGGTCACCTCAGACTGGGGAGCAGCTGAGTACACCTTTCTGGTGAGAATAAGGTCTTTCACCAAGTAGGTCTGGGCCGAATTGAACACCGAAACAACAGAGATGAACAAAAGCCAGTGAGGCAAGAATCCTCCCCTAGCAGTCGTTGGAGGAAGTATAGACGAGATAAATGGGAGCATGTTGGTTCGACGGTATTTGACTTCTCAATTCTCAATTCGCACTATACGAATCACGATACTACAGGTCGGTAATCGTAGCGGTCAATACACAAATTGGGTAAAAAAAGCAGAGGTGTGATGACAGTTCCTAGTGCGCAGTGGGGTCGTGCTTTCTCAACACGTCAAGCGCTGGGCCCAACAATCTGGTGAAGCCCTGCTTGCCCAAAGTGGCCACAATGACGGTGTTGGTGGCCTTCACGGTGGCTTGTCTGGGCAAGTCATTCAACAATGCGACTTCGCCAAAGTATTTGCCCTTTCCAATGGTGCCAATGACGCCCTCCGCGGCCTTGGAGATCTCACAGCTCCCGCTCTCGATAAGATAGAACTTGTCGCCGGACTCGCCCTGGGTGACAATGTTGTCGCCGGCGTGGTAGATCTCGGTGCTCAATGCGTCGGCCAACTTCAGTCTTTCCTGGTGCGACAACCCAGCCAACACCTTGACGTCCTTCAAAAAGTCCTCGTACATGATTCTGCGGTTGAAGGTGCTCTCCAACAAGATACGACGGAACGTGAGCCTGTCCAAGGCCCAGCACGTGACATTGGAGGCGGCGGTGGCCGTGGCGGCTCGGGGAGAGTTGTACATGAGTGCCAATTCTCCGAAAGAAGACCCGTCGCTGGAGGTGTTGACCTTGGTGCCGTTCACGTAGAAATCCACGGTGCCGGACTCAATCATGTAAAAGTAGTCGCCCACGTCTCCCTGGGTGATGATCTCCGTGCCTGTCGCAAACTCCTTCTTCGTCAATGCAGCAACTACGGTGGCCTTGGATGCGGCGTCCAACTGCTGGAACAAGAAGTTCAGCGAGAGCGTTTGGCCCAATTCGGCCCTTTGTTCGGGCGTCAAGTTGTTCACCGGAGGTTTCCACGAGTCCGATTTGAAATTGCCGGGGTTCATGGCCTCGGCAGAAACCGACACTCTTCTGTTGGCGTTAAATGCTACAGGAAGTTTCGCCTTGGCAGGAGCCGAGGCCAGAGGGTCGTTGGGGTCGAGTTCCAGCGACTCAGGAGCCCCCCTCTTGCCCGAGCCAAAACCTTCGAAGGGGTTCCTTTCGCTTCTTGATTTCGGGTCGGCAAGATCCGAGTGTGGGTCGTTATCGCCGAAAGGCGACTTGAACAGCGGCTGGCGAGGGCTGTTGACGCTTCCTTTGGAGTCGACGGCAGTGTCCACCTTTGGAAAAACTTCGATTCCGGCGGCCTTTGCTTTTGTCTGCACCAGCCACAACTGTGCTCTCTGCAACGCCAACTTCGAGTTGAAGTAGTTGGCGCAGAATTGCAAGACGTCGGTGGGATTTTTGGCCAGGATATCCCTCTGCAACTGGTTCAATTCCTCAGTGACGAAGGACATGGTGGTGATTGGAAGGTGGTAGACGGTTGTGATTTGTGATAGCACTGTTGGTGAAGGTCTTTGTAGGGATGTTTGGAGATTTCAGCTCTGATAACGTGAAATCGCACCGGATCTTGGATGTACGGGTGTGGTTGTATTGGGAATTTGGTGGTGGGAATTGGTGATGGGAATTGGAGGGTGGCAATTAGGAGTGGACTTGGTGTTGGGCTTTGGAGGGGTAGGATTTTCTTGGAACCAGTGTATTTGGAATTGCGGCTTCCGGTCGAAGTGTTGCTTGTGTTGCACCAGATGGGAGATTGTGTGTCACGTGATGAGTAACTGTGGGGGGAAATTAGGGAGTTGTGAACGTCCTTGGGTTTCGGTTTATCGAGGGAAAATGGTGAGGAGAGGCTAGAGAATGCTTGAATTTTTGAAGATTGAATTGTGCTTTACGCATTTTCAGTTGCCAGTTTCAGCTAGTAGTGTAGAGAAGCCCTGGACCCAGTAATGTAGCGCATTTAACAAGACCAGTCCTGTGAACAGATACTCTGCATCCGCCTGGAGGCTCGATGTAGTTGGTCCAATTGTTCCCAAGGGGCCCAGTATGTGAATCCGCAGGACGTTCCTAAAAGCTTCGCACTCAAAATAGAATCAATCTGCCAAAATTTGTCGAAAATGGGTGGCTTGCACCCAATCATCGTAAAATCCAATCACAAAATCACAAAATCACAAGTCTACGAATGCAAACACGAACCCACCTGACATCTCGCGATTCCGTATCCACACACAATTCCTTGCGGTCAAACTCTTGGTCAAACTCTTGGACACTCATGCTGTCCTGCAGATCAGATAGACCATCTCAACGTCTCCATCTGTCAATCGCACTCTCAAAAGGACAAATGCGATTCGCAACCAGAAGCAATTAGGCCAGACACCGCAAACATCAAACACACGGCAAAACCCCCAAAACCCAAAACCCCAAAACCCCAAAAATTCGCTAAGTTTCAATCTTCAGTCTTCAGTCTGTCTATCCACCATCCTCGAGCTTTGCACCATGTGCTCACTCTTGTCACGTGCACTAGTCAATTGCCACGTCATTCGTTACAGTTCCTGCACGGAACCGCCACCACGCAGGTTGTTCTTTTTATTTCCATGAACGCGCCTATATATATTCTCACCGGAAGCACTTTTTTCAGCGTGTAACTATCCAATGTCCAGATCTCACAACAGCAAGCTCTGGATATCCGGGCTTACTCTCTTCTACGTGTTGTTATGCGTGGTTTTGCCATTTTTCTCTGCCAACGGTGGAGTCGCCATGGCTGAAGCTGTCGACGACGAAGCTGAAAATTACGGCACCGTCATTGGTATCGATTTGGGAACCACCTACTCGTGTGTGGGTGTGATGAAAAACGGAAAGGTGGAGATTTTGGCCAACGACCAGGGTAACAGAATCACTCCATCGTACGTCGCTTTCACCAACGAAGAAAGATTGATCGGAGACGCCGCCAAGAACCAGGCTCCTTCCAACGTCAACAACACCATCTTTGACATCAAGAGATTGATCGGCTTGAAGTACAACGACAAGACCGTCCAGAAGGAAATCAAGCATTTGCCTTTCAACATTGGCAAAAAGGGCGACATGCCCGTTGTCAACGTCGAGTTCGGTGGCGAGGAGAAGTCCTTTTCGCCCGAGGAAATCTCCGGTATGATTTTGGGTAAGATGAAGTCCATTGCCGAGGAATATTTGGGCAACAAGGTCACCCACGCCGTTGTCACCGTTCCAGCCTACTTCAACGATGCCCAGAGACAAGCCACCAAGAACGCCGGAATTATTGCCGGATTGAATGTCTTGAGAATTGTCAACGAGCCTACTGCCGCTGCCATTGCCTACGGTTTGGACAAGACTGACGGCGAAAAGCAAATCATTGTCTATGACTTGGGTGGAGGTACCTTCGACGTGTCTTTGTTGTCCATCGAGGGCGGTGTCTTCGAGGTCTTGGCCACTGCCGGTGACACTCACTTGGGTGGTGAAGATTTCGACTTCAAGGTTGTTAGATACTTGTCCAAGCTCTTCAAGAAGAAGCACGACATTGACATCACGTCCAACCCCAAGGCTGTCTCCAAGTTGAAGAGAGAGGCCGAGAAGGCCAAGAGAACTTTGTCTTCTCAAATGAGCGCTAGAATCGAAATCGACTCCTTCGTGGACGGAATTGACTTCTCCGAGACTCTTTCCAGAGCCAAGTTCGAGGAGATGAACATCGACTCTTTCAAGAAGACACTCAAGCCTGTCGAGAAGGTCTTGCAGGACTCTGGTGTCAAGAAGTCCGAGATCGACGACATTGTCTTGGTTGGTGGCTCCACCAGAATCCCCAAGATTCAGGAATTGATTGAAAAGTTCTTTGACGGTAAGAAGGCTTCCAAGGGTATCAACCCAGACGAGGCAGTTGCTTACGGTGCCGCTGTCCAGGCTGGTGTTCTTTCCGGTGAGGAGGGTGTTGATGACATCGTCTTGTTGGATGTCAACCCATTGACCTTAGGTATTGAAACCACTGGTGGTGTCATGACTACTTTGATCAACAGAAATACCGCTATCCCAACCAAGAAGTCCCAGATCTTCTCCACTGCTGCCGACAACCAGCCCACTGTGTTGATCCAGGTCTTCGAAGGTGAGAGAGCTATGGTTAAGGACAACAACTTGTTGGGTAAGTTCGAGTTGACTGGTATTCCCCCAGCACCAAGAGGTGTTCCTCAAATTGAGGTCACTTTCTCTTTGGACGCTAACGGAATCTTGAAGGTCGACGCTTTGGACAAGGGTACTGGTAAGTCCAAATCTATCACCATCACCAACGAAAAGGGTAGATTGTCTAGAGAAGACATCGACAGAATGGTGGAAGAGGCTGAGAAGTACGCTGCTCAGGATCAAGAAATCAAGGCAAAGATCGAGTCCAGAAACTCCTTCGAGAACTTTGTCCACAACATGAAGCAAAAGATCACCGACAACGACGAGTACATCCAGAAGATCAGCGAAGATGACAAGGAAACCTTGACCGATGCTCTTAATGAAGCTGCTGAGTACTTGGAAGACAACTACGACACTGCTACCTCCGAAGAGTTCGAAGAACAAAAGCAGAAGTTGGTTAGTATCACCCAGAAACTTACCGAGAAGCTTTACGCTAACCCAGAGGATGGTGAGTTTGGTGATTTTGATGCAAGTGGTTCTCAATTCGGTGACGATGACTCCGATGACGAGTTGGACCACGACGAATTGTAAATTTTGAAATAGATCGTATCTTATTACCTCCGAAAAGAACTTGTATTGAAGCATATTTTTGTCGTATTCCAACACTTTGATCTGCGAAACGTTGTATATATGCGACATTGAGCAGTCCAATTTCCCGTTTTCTTCGTTGCGTCAGATTAGACTCTCCGTGACGTATTTGCGCAATGGTTCACTAACAATACAGCTAATTAACCTTTCGATTTTCTCAATCCTGTGAAAGATTTCATTTCTTGTAATTTTCCCCGGAATTCTCTGTCATTGTCATAAGCTTCAACAGGTCACGTGCTCCACCAGTTCTCACCGAAACCTTTAACCCACAAGCAGAGAAAAAAATTTCGACAAAAGACAGGAACGGTTCCAGGACATGAACCATAGACCCATCCCTTGCAGCCTCATATTTTAAGACAAAATGTCCAACAGAAAGCTACAAAAGTATGTTGAAATCCAATTTGGTCGTGAGTGTTTGACGAAATGACCTTCTCTTTTGATGAGTTCGAATACTAACGACTTTCAGGGAAGTAGAAACGGTGTTCAAGAAGATCCATGAAGGTCTAGATCTTTTCAATTACTATTTCACCCGTCATGAAGCCTCGAGCAACGACTCTCAACGAGAGAAACTAGAAAGTGACTTGAAGAAGGAAATCAAGAAGCTCCAGAAGTTCCGAGATCAGATCAAAACGTGGCAAGGCAATGACTCACTTGAAGCCACTATCGCTCCCCAGAAACTACAAGAGCACAGAAGGCTAGTGGAAGAAGCCATGGAGTGCTATAAGGAAGTCGAAAAGAATTCCAAAATGAAGTCTTTCTCCAACCAATCAATAATGTTGGCTGCTTTGGACACTGGCGAAGAAGATCTAACACCCGAAGTGGAAGAGGTGATTGAATATCTCTCGGGAGTGATGGACGAATTGAATGAGCAGAATGAGAAATTAGAACAAGAATATGAAAAGATTTCCCAGAAGAAGATCAGAAAAAGCAACATGCTGGCCATCGAAGAGAGAAAGCAAGAACTTGAAGCGTATAAGAACAGAAACGAGTTCCACATCGAGAAGATTGAAGTTGTCATCACGTACCTAAAACAGGGGAAGCTAGCTGCTGATCTGGTATTGATGATCCAAGAAGATTTGAACTTCTATGTTGAATCCAACCAGGAACCCGACTTCATCGATGATGACACCCTATATGACGAGCTTTTCAGAGAAGCCAAGGAACACAATGATCTCAATACCGCAAACGGCACTTTCGACGAGTCTATTGATGTGAGCCTATCGAACGGTCAAGATGACACTGAAGTCACGTCACAACCAGATATCATGGATTCCATCAAGCGCAAGTCTACAGCATCGTCTTCACCTGCTCCTCAAGTGTCGTCATCGCCTGTTTCCAAGCAGCCTTCTGTCGAACTCCCGGCAAAGGTGACCATTGCAGCAGTAGTGACTCCAAAAGGAAAGCAGACAGTTTTGGGCAGAACAGAGACTGCCGAGTCTAGCCCAGCATTTATCACGACGCTAAAACCAGCATCAACTCCTTCAAAGCCAGTTGGTGCATTGAAATGGTCGCTAGCTGCAGCCGGAGCCGCCCCTACTCCGGAGAGTTCCAACGGTTCCAAACAATCTTCTCCAGACAAGATCGAACAACCAAAGCAAGACGTGAAGGATCCCTTTGAAATGAAAACTCCTTCTCATTCTACGATTAGCGAAGTTCAAGCAATCAGTGATGAAAGCAATGCCTCGTCGGAATTGTTGTCTCTCCTCACCAAGAACGATGAGTACTCTCCATATCTTGAGGTGTTGAAGAATTCCGCGTTGACTTTCAGCGAATTGGCAGTGTTCAGTGACTTGAACTTGTTGAAGACCCCTCCAGGCATTCAAGACTTGGTCATTTCCTCTGCAGCCAATAGCGTGAGAGGAGATTCCAAGTTGTTGGCCAAGCCAACCAAGTACAGCCCTTACACGTCGTTCCTCCAGAAACCATATCTCCCGAGTGGACTCCAAGGAATTGAATCTGTGCAAGCATCGAAGCCTCCTTTGTTCTTGACCAAGCTCCAGAACTATTGGAACCGCATCAGAGCCAGCAACCAATTCAACCAATTCAGCCGTGAAATCGAGTTGCTCGAGGACCAGAAGTCTCCAGAAAATGCACCTTTGATCAACGAGTTATCCATGGTGCTATTTTATGGTTACTACTACGGGTTCTTGCCCTTGGAAAACATTGTGGCCGAGTCGCTATTGCACAAATTGGGATGGAAACCGTACGGACTCCGTGAGGACAGTTTGGCCGTGAACAAAGCGAATCCAAGACAATTCCAGTATTGGTTCAAGCAGGTGGGAGGAGCATCGGTCACCGGTGACGATATCCTGCAGCCTGAAAGCGGTGACTTCCGGGTGTTTGACTTGGCGGTGTGGGAAATCTACGTGAAGTATGGCTTCAAGTTCGATTTCCGTTTGAGCCGACCTTTCCCTTCCAAGAGTTTGTAGGGTGCTTGATCTTTGTTTGTTTTTGCTGTCAGTGCTATGAATACAGACGTTCGTTGTAATTCTTTGAAATCACGATATCTTTTTCGCTTGTTAAAATAGTGCTCACTGGTTCTGCCTCGAACTCGCTGCTTAAGATTTCTCCGTCTGAGTGAAGTTTGTGTAGTTCGAACCGCGGGTCCGCTTCCTGAGTGATTTGAGTGAACTCAAATGAGTTGTCGAGAATATCCGAGAAAAGAGAACAGAAAGAGTCGTCGTCGTCGTCATCCAAGATGAATTCAGGGAGAATTTTTGAATCCACTGGCCTTTCGGTTACTACTTCAAATTTAGAGCCAGAATCAACCAATTCGGCAACACCAAAGATATCGAGAGTGGACCTTTTAATTTTGAACTCCTCAGCTATTGCTGATAGTGTCTCAAAGTTGTCCATGGCTGCAATTATTTTCGCAGACAAACACTCTGGTATTTATAGGGACCAGAATATTTTTTTCTGGAACGAAAAGGAAAGTTCTTCTTTCTATCCATCTTATTTTACTGCCTGACCCTATCTGCTTCCAACTCCTTCTTTACACTCGTTCCATTATCCATTCCTAGCCACCGCACGACTTTTATCAACCTCGGTATTTGTGGGGAAATCAGAATTCTACCCATCATCATGGAATACTACTCTTCCCTCGACGCTTCACAGCTAGATAAAGAGACACCCACGCTCTTTGAGCTTATCTCTGCCAACCAGCTAGAGTCACTTCTATCTCCTTCTCTTCGTTACATTTTAGTGCATTATGCGCAACGGTATCCGGGGTATTTGCTCAAGGTGACAAACAAGTTTGATGAACTTAATCTTTTGTTGAGGACATTTATCGAATGGTATTTCTTCAAGTACTGGCAGGGTAGCTTCACGGAGAATTTCTATGGGTTGAAAAGGGTCTCACAGACTCCGTTGCTGAACAGCAAATATAACAGTGGAAGGCTTACCCAATTGGTGCCTTCTATGGTGGAAGAGAGAAGAAAGTTGTCCTCCCTTCAGACGTTGGTGTCGATTTTCGAGGTCACTGGCGTATCTTACGTGTCAGAGAAACTCAACTATCGGTACGAATTGTTGTATTCGAAGTACATCACGAATCAGCTCAATGAAGGAAGCAACGCTCAGGAAAACCGCAAAATCTGGCTTCAGAAGAAGTTTGTGGAAATCTACCCGTACCTCCAAAGTGCATGGAGGTCAGCCAACTTGGTCACCACCTTGATGTACTTGAGTGGAAACACCAAGTCCCCAACATTGCTCACGTTTTTGTTCAAAATCAATTTTTCTCGTTTGAACCAGTATGACTACTCCAAAAATGAACCGCCATTGCCTTCTGGAAAGGACAAGAGACCCAACAGAGTGGGGCCACCAACTACTGTGGAGTATCTTTTGAGGTTCGTCTCAAAAAACTTCACCAAACCTTCATGGAAGTTGGTCAGGTTTGTGCTTGGAACGTTCTTCCCCCTTGCCATTTTCACCCTTAAGTTTTTGGAGTGGTGGAACAACTCTGATTTTGCCCAGAAGGTGGCCAAGTCCCAGGGAAATGCGTTGGAAGACATGATTCCTCCTCCCACGGCATTACAGGCATTCCAGCAATTGAAAGCAAAACCTAAAAAGATCTACAAATCTGGAAGTGCATGTCCGTTGTGTAAACAGGAGATTCTGAACCCGGCCATCATTGAAACCGGGTATGTTTTTTGTTACACATGCATCTACAATTATCTCAGAGATTCGCACAAGATAATTGGAAGCAGACGCACCAAGGACGAAAGCGACGAGGAGGTGAGTGACGAAGAGGAAGAAGAGAAAGAGAATGATGAAGAGGAGAATGACGAAGAGGAGAATGGTGAAGAAAAAGTGAAGGATGAGAAGAAAGAGCCACAGAACGTGGATATTACGAAAGGTGGAAGATGCCCCGTCACGGGCCGCAAATTGCTCGGGTGCAAATGGAACGAAGTGACAGGCGAATTTGATGTCGAGGGAATAAGACGGTTAATGTTCTAATACCATGTCCTTTAGATAAGGTTGGTAACTGTGGATTTCGCACTCAATAAAATTATTCAAGGTAATACCTCTCCACGTGCAATGACCGACACAACACTAGAAGCCATCCGTTTCGACAAGGAAAATGTCACGTTGGACATCTTGGACCAACTCCTCCTTCCCTACTCGACCACGTACATCCACATCAAATCCATCGAAGACGCTTTCCAGGCCATCAAGTTGATGCAAGTGAGAGGGGCACCTGCCATTGCCATTGTGGGAGCGTTTGCCATTACCGTGGACACTTATAACTACTTGAAGAATCCTGCCGAAGTCAAATCCGTTCTGGATTTGCTCAAACTGATCGATTATTTGGTCACTTCCAGACCCACGGCAGTGAACTTGTCCAATGCTTGCCACGAGATCAAGCTGTTGGTTTCCAGCCAGTTTGAAAGCTCGGAAAAGGTCACGGATGCTGTTTTCAGCGTGATCTACAACTATTCCGTGTCATTGCACGAAGACGATTTAAACAACAACTTGAAGATCGGCGAGAACGGAGTCAAGTACATCGCTGAAACGTTGAAGAGCCAGAACTTCAAGGGTGCCTTTTCCATTGTCACCGTGTGCAACACCGGATCGTTGGCCACTTCGGGCCACGGAACCGCATTGGGGATAATCCGGTCGGTGCATGCCCAATTGGGCAAATCTGCCGGTGCCGATTTCTGGTTCGACCATGCTTACCCGTTGGAAACCAGGCCTTACAACCAGGGAGCCAAGTTGACGACCTACGAGTTGCACTACGAGCAAATTCCGTTCACTTTGATTTGCGACAATATGGTGACGTCTTTGGTGTCGTCCTTGAACAAGAAGAAGACCATTGGTTCTGGTGCTCCGGTGAAATTCATCATCGTGGGTGCAGACAGAGTGGTCAAGAACGGCGACTCGGCCAACAAGATCGGAACGTACCAGTTGGCCGCTATTGCCAATCACTTCAACAGCCAAGGTGCCGAGCCAATCAAGTTCATCGTGGCTGCTCCAAACACCACCATAGACCACAACACTCAGACAGGAGATGACATTGTCATTGAAGAAAGACCCGCCCAAGAACTCACCACGTTGAAGGGACCACTAATTAATGACGACGGCACGATTGGCGAGAAGGTCACGGTGGGGATTGCAACTCCAGGAATCAGCGTGTGGAATCCAGCCTTTGATGTTGCTCCTCATGAGTTGATTGACTGTATAGTCACGGAGGATTATCCTGTTCATGTGAAGAACGACAAGGGTGAGTTCTCTCTCTAGATGTATTTAATCTGTACCTTTTGTTTCTGGTTCTTCAACTGCCTCCGCTGGTATTTTGACTTCAGAAGAATCCTCAATTGCCTCTGCTGGCTCTTCAACTTCTGCTGGCTCTGGATCAGTGGCGTCTTGCTTCTCAATCGCTTCAGAAACGAACGGCCCTTCCTCAGACACTTCAAGCTCTGTTTCATCTTCTTGCACAAAAAGAACTTCCTCAACTGAGTCTGCAGGGTTTGGCGGCTCGACAGGCCGTGGTGGCTCTGTTGATCGCGGCCGTTCCACCAGCTTTCTTTCAGGTGTTTGTTCCATTGATGCACGTGCAGAGGCTGCCTTAGATTCCCCCTTTATATTGTTTCTCATGATTTCGTCCATCTTTGCGTCTTCAACGGTAGGAAGCGAATTGACATTCTCCCAAATTACCTGTCCTGAATTTCCGTATCCAGGAAGTTCACTCAACTTGACCCTAAAATAGTCGATATCTTTGAGAAGAGAATGCTTCTCGACAAATTCCTTGAATTGCGGAAGCTCGGTGCAAAAGCAGTTCACAAGCAATTTCTTATAGTTGTCAAAGATCTGCAGTAGAATGTGCGAGCATTCGATTTCACGAAGATACTTGGCGAGAACTGTGGCCACAGTGGTGGTTTCTTTAACCAACGTTTCCATGTAGGGATGGCATTGCTGCGGATGCTTGAGTGGCTGGGACCAGTCGATTTTAATCGCCACCGAACAATGGTTGAGAGTGCGATCGTACATGATCGAAATAAGCTTGGAGAACAAATCCCTTTCATGGTCTTTGTAGTTGCCAATTGTTTTAGCGAACGTGAGTTCCTCCAAGCCTTGGCTTTGGTCGAAATCAAACTTCTGTGCCTTGAAAATGAGCTGGATTGAGTTGAGAAATGCAATGGTGAACTCGATGGTTTGTATGCAAAGGGCAAGATGCTTGGTGGTGATGTGTCGTAAGCCTGCCGTTCGTGTGGCTCCAGCATTCAAGATGGCCTGCGAGATTCGGGAATTCATGACCTTGAAGTACGTGAGCAAATTCGACTCCACGGTCACAGTACGAGAAGAGAAGATTTTGGAGATCCTCACGTAGTCCCTTACCACCTCAATCACGTTGAGGATGAGCTGGGGCACCAAATAGGATTCCTGGCGGATTTTTAACCTTGGAACGGCATTTGTAGTGCTCCTCTGTTCGTCGGTGACTCTATCGTCACTCTCGTAAAAGTCTAGCATCCGCGACCATGCGCTTCCATTGAATCCTGTCTTTCCGTCCGAATCGACGAAATCTGCGTATCCAAGAACTTCGTCCATCAAGCCTTGATGAGCATTGATTTCTTCAATGTTAGTGCACTCTCTCCAGGTTTCCTTGTCACAATAACCAGCCAACCGTTTGACCGAGTTCAGATGGAAACGGTGCACAAAGTAGCCAGCGTGACTCTTCACCCATTCATTAAGCGAACTGCCCGGACCTGTCGCAACGAATCCAGGATTGATGAACTCGCATTCCAGCAAGTAGGCCGAGGAGACAGAAAACAAGAACATGTAGTCAGCAACCGGTAAATCTCCAAGCTGCTCCAGCCGCACGTTCAAGACCTTCACCAATCGCACCTGGGTCAATTCGATTGCCTTGTTGATAGCATTGGTGATGTCTAGCGACATGACATCTATCGTATGCGACGCAGCCGGAGATAACGTAGTAAGTGACAAGTCCAACAAAACTTTCTGGTGGATGGTCAATCTTCTCAAGCACTCCGCCAAGCTGGCGTATATGGCCTTCATCATCGAGTTGAACTCGCCAGGCGACAAGTTCTTGATGTTCTCGGACAACGAGCCGTTGACACTCGTTGTTGGTTCCATTGTATTTCCACCCTCGGATGGGTACGACGACGCCCGGGACTCCGCATTGCTTTCCGACTGCAAGGAATCAGACCTGCTTGTGGGCAACCCAGTTCGGATGATAGCCTTGACTTCGCCAATAATTTTGTCCTGGTACTCCGCAAATGCCTGTGTGAGGTGCCCTGATTTCGCCAAGTTTTTGATGAAGTTGCGGAGATCTTCCTTCATGGCAGGATCAACCTCCATGTATGTTCTGTTCACAGCATCAGCACTGTATGTTCTGGACCGGTCCACGGAGGCGTAGATCCGATTCATGGTGTCCTTCGTAGAAACGGACTGGTAATGCGACCGGAGATTCTTGAGCAACAACTCCACAAAATTGGCGATGTAGCTTTTGCTGCATTCGTTCTTCAAGACATGCAAATCTCTCCGGATGGTAATCAACGCCGGGAGTCCCGTGAGGTCCGTCACGGGGTAGTCGAACGTGGGGTAGAGTTCGTATGTGTCTTCGTCCTGGTAGTCTTCTCGTTCCACGCCTGCAATCAAGTTTTCAATGACAATGATTTGGTTGAGGCACTCGTTGTTGCTTCCGGCATTGTAGAACGCACTGGCCTTGACGAAACAGTTGAGAATATGCTCGAGCTGGAGCACGGTGGACTCCAAATGGCACACGCTTTTGCGCTCGTCCAACAAGTCCAAGATCTTCAACCCACATTGGGCCTGGCCGTCTTCGATGGCGTCCAATTTCGCCATGATGCCGTGGAATTGGTCGATGCACTCTTTGGACTGGCTCTTGATCACCTGGATCTCGCCCAACGTGCCGAAAAAGGAGTCGGACGTTTTGGAGATTTCGTGGATCAATTGCACCTCTACCGTGTCCAAATAATGTGACAACTTTTCCTGGACCTCTGTGTTGTGGATGAGGTGTGTTTCGTCGTGGGAGTCCGGGTCCGGCAAGATCCTCGAATTTTCCATCACCTGGCGGAAGATTCTCGGGTCGTCAAGCCGGAAGTCGGCGTCTTCAAAGACTGCCGGAATGTCGACTTCCTCCTCCGAGTCCGAAAGGGCCGTCAGCAGGAAATTCTGGGAGAATTTGGTCAACACGTCCTCCGTCAACGCCTTGTAGCTCAGCTCAAAGCTCCTGTAGTCTCCACTGACACTTTTCACGAGGTCGTTGGCCAATTGACCACTGGCAACTTTGTTTTTCAACGACACAAGCTGGATCTGCGGAATGTCCTTTGTGGACGGCTTCGTCAAGTTGTACACCGTGTTGGTTCCGCCATTAACCGTGACATGTGACTTGAGGCCTCTATTCAGTCTGATTCGAGCAGAATCCGATGCCACAGTCAATTCGAAAATGGAGTTGGGGCCCAAGGGCGAGAACGCCAAGTTGTGTTTGTCTTCCTCACCGCCCCCGAGTTTCAAAATGTTGAACGCAGACATGATTCCTCCGTCGATGCTGCCCCGGTAGTTGGAAAACACCGATTCGGTGTGTTTCCTCGGCGACCCTTCCGAATTCTCCGAGGTCCACGTGATGTCTTCGTTGATATTGGCCGAGGTATCTGTGGAAAGACGGCCCAGGCTTTGGAGATTGTCTCCATCCACAGACATTTTTTGGTGTTGAAGTTGGCCTTAAGTCAATGAAGTTGACAGAGACATAGTGTGTGCAGGACATTATAGATTCGGTAAGAGGGAGAGAAGGTGAGGGAGAAGGTTCGAATTATTGGTTGGGAGAAGAATGGTACAGAGACTAGATTGGGTTCGTCTTGGGTTTTGGGCACACTTGGGAGAATTGAGTGGAGAATGAGGGGATTCGATATGGTGGGAGAGAAAGTGAGAAGAAGAGACGTGAAGAGGCGTGACTTTTGAGAAGAGGGACTCGGAAACGAAGAAGAAAATTCGAAGAGAAATCAACTGCAAAGAGCTCAAAAAAGATTCAACGACGAACCTCCATGAATTGTGGGTCCAATGTTATCCGCAAACGGCACGTGACTTTTGGTACTTCTGCGAGACATTATTAATTCGATAGCACCACTATTCTTCCCATGTCTGAACCAGCCAAGTCCGAGTCGAAGCCTAAGCCATGTTGTGTGTGCTTGGATGAGAAGAAAATACGGGACGAATGTCTCTTGTTCAACGGCCAAGAAGGCGGAAAATGCAATGAGTTGATTGAAAAATACAAAATTTGCATGAAGGGTTTCGGTTTTGAAACCAGATAGTGGCCTGCAAATACCTGTACATACGAATTAGAAGCAGACAATGTCTAGAAAGCTCCGTCCCGGAATATCTCATTTGCTATGTAGTGGACCCGTAGTTCTTTGGAAAACTCAGTGGTTCTAGTACGGTGTCTTTGGTTCCCATTAATCCCTCCACCTCGTGGCGGAAATCCTCCTCGCTGACGTCGCCACGATGGTCGTGTCTACGATGTAGTTTGTCGTTTGCCTGGTGCATCACCTGGTCTTGGATGAAGTTGTCAATCAAGATTAGCTGTAGGCAGTTCATGAAAATAGGCACCACAAACATCACCACGAAAATCTCAAACTCGTTGGGGTACTCGTCAAGCCAAGCTAGGAGAATGTGGCCCGTGATCCAGAGAAGCTGTGTTTCAAAACACTCCACAACTCCGTACAAGACAAACTTGGTCACCATCAAAGACCCGAAATATATTGCGAGCTGCTTGGCGTACGCGTTGGCGGATGGCTTATGAGGATTTGGCCCGTATTCTCCAGAATCGATCTGTGTAATGTGCAAATACTGCTTGCAAACTCGGCTCACGGCGAAAAGCACTAGGTAGAGCACATAAACACCTATGGTGCAGTCCAAAACGATACTAAGGAAGTACCAGTCACAGGGATCGCCGACCACGCAGTCGCCACCGTCATCATTTTCGTTGTCTGTCACATCTGGCAGTGTTTTTAGAATGGAGAGAAGCACATTGAAAACGTGCACACCAAGAGCACCAATAACTTGCTTGGAAACGTCGAAAAACCACACTGGCCACGTGCGCCGGAGCGGATACTCGTAGAATCGCTTCACAATAAGTGACAGCATGCAAAGAACACCTAAGACCGCCTGGGTCAATAATGAAAACGTTCCCACCAACTCACATTTGCCCTCATTGTCGCCTGGTGGCGGCGACACGGACTTTAGAAAAATAGCAGTAGCTATCAACGAAATCACTCCATGGAAGTGGAGTTTAAGCATATTTGGGGAAAACCTGGCAAGAGAACAGTAATTAAGCGAACCAGATAGGAATACTGGGTGTACGGGTTTTGTGCAGTATCACCAACAGTTATGTGCATGTCGGTCATTGCACATGTCGGTCATTGCACCCAAAATGCTGGGTGTCTATTCTGGGAGTGATCTCCTACACATTGACGAAAGACATTTTTATACAGCTAGACATCTCGTAGTGTGCCCACGAGCACAGCAACATAAGAAAGGATGGACACTAAGTGTTCTTGTTCCAACCTCCAAGGAAATTGGCCATGGCCAGCCCGACCTTGTTCTTGGCCTCTTCGTCGCCAGACGACGTAATGCCGTTTCGGTCTGCAACTTGCGACAACGAGGCATAACTGTTGGGGCTCTTTGCCCCGGAGGTGTCCTCCACAAACTCCTCATCAGAATCGCTGTCTGATTCGAATATGAAGGACTTCTTGCTTGCCTGCCTTGCGAGTGGAGGTGTGGTGTGGCCCAGGAATGCATTGGCGGAGGTGGTGAATGGAGGTAAAGGGGATGCCTTTCTTTGCACAGGAGGGGAAGCACCACCACTGTAAGCCTTTTCGGGCTTGGTGTTGAAGAACTGGTCGGACAATGAACTGTCTTTGGCCTTACTCATCCCAGTGCTTCCCGAGAAAAGATTATCGGAAAGAGAACTCGACGAATGAGGCTGCTTGGATAATGCAGTGGACGAATAACGGGGGTTGATAGCTGAAATGTGATTGGCCTCGGGAACTGGCTGCTGATTGAACTGCTCAGGGAAATGCTGCTCCGGATGGGCTGCAGTCAATGCTTGCCCAAACACCTGCTGTGCCAAGGAATGACTCGAGTTGCGTGCACTTATCGAGAGTCCTCCCTCGTCCTCCGAGTCGGAGCTGTCAGATGCATCGAGCGAGAAGGGGTTCGGCTTCGCGTACGTCGGAGCAGAATCGTCCAAAGAAAATATTGGCAATCTTTCTGGCGTCGCTGTTATGTCCTCCACTGGAGCAGATGCATTCTCGTAGCTCGGGATGTCGTCATTCTCGATGATATCGTAGTCAAAGTTCGAACCCACCGTAATGTTCTCAGGCACATCCACCACGTCGGGAACCTTCTTGCTGTTGGTGCCGTAAATGGCGTGGTTGGGATCGACCTCGTAAACCGTGTTGTAGTCATAGTGATAGTCATAGCCTCTGCTGCTGTTGTTGCCGACATTGTGCGACATGCTGGAGGTGTAAGGATTGCATTCGTCACTCTCTTCTTCGGAAGAGCCATAGTTTAACGTGGTCGGAGGCAACAACTGAATGGTTTTGACGGAGTTTTTGGTTGAAATCGACTCTAAATCTTCGTTCTCTGGGCCCTTGTCGGCCTCCTTGGACACCGACGACAACCCTGGAAGCGGGTGTCCGGCCAACGAGGCAGAAGAAGGAGATCTCACCTTCAAGAAAAATCCACCTTCGTCGTCGTCGTCCTCATCGTCGTCTTCATTTTGCGATTCGCCACTCTCGTACTCGTTCCCGGTATAGCTCTCGTAGATGTAGCTCTCACCTTCGGCGTAGTCCTCATAGTCATTTTCGTCGTCGTCGTCGTACTCGTCGTACTCGTCATCAGCAGAAAACACATTGAGTGAAATGCACTGCTGGACTTCGTCGTTGAAATGGATATGGCGTGTCTCTTTCGAAGAGTGGGGTTTGGACTCTTGCAGCATCAGAGACTGTAGTGGCACGGGAGGAATTAGTTCGTCTTCCTTTTTGTCGTCTCCTTGAGACAACTTCGCCAACTTGGCAGCAAGGGCCGATGCAGAAGGCTCGTTCTTGGATGCCAAGTTCACCGAGCTGTTGTTGGCCGAACCCGTCCGGGAGTTCAGCTGCGAAAAGTTCTTGTACTGAGAGTTGAGCTTGGCTGAGATGGCATCGTAGTCAAAGTACTCGGGAGGTCTTTCGGACGAGCCGGACTTGGCCGCAGCCTCTCTTTTTTGGTACTCGGCATCTTCTCTCCGTTTCTGTTCCAGCTCGGCTCTGGCGGTGGCCACTTGCAACTTGAGCAAACTCAGGTGGCTGAGCATCATGTCTTGCACAGTCCGTTTTTTCAAAATGGGTTTAGGGCCGGGATTCTTGCGTGCTATGGAAATGTCGCCCGCCACAATGCTGGTGGCAGTATTGGACGGCATGCTGTCCATGCAGTCGTTGCAATCGTGGTCGTCGTCGTCGACAATGGGGCCATATAGCCACGTGACGTCGCTTTCCTTGGACCAATTGACTTCCTCCGGACTAATTGTCTTCAAATTCAGCCTTCTCTGGGCCCAGGTTCTCCAGCTGGCATTTTCCAACCGGGCAGCGTTGGCCACGTCCTTCCGTCTCTGGATGACGTAACGCCACGACTTGGAGATGTCGGAAACGTCCCAATGATGCGATAAATAGTCGACGTGCCTCGACGGTTCCGGCACTAAATCCGAATCGTCGTGGGGTATCAATTCCGGACTTTTGATGAAGGGGGGGGTGGGCGTGATGACGGGAGGAGACAGAACGGGCCCGTCTAATTGTGTTCCGCGTTCGAGCCTCTCTCTTTCTTCGTTCTTGGCCGCTATTTGTCGCTCCTGTTCGCTGGGGTCAATGAACTCGTCCAAAAGACCAATAGATCTGGTTCTTTTCAACTTAAACGTCGTGTTCTGAAAATGATCGTCATCCTCCGCATCAACATGCTGCGAGGTGGTGGCGCCACCGGCAAAGACCTCACCTAAATTGGTGTTAGACATTGGGAAAACTGGGGTCAAAAGTGGGGAAAATAAAATTGGCTTCGAGGAGCAGGAAAAGCAGAGGGCAGCAGGACTGGGTCACAGAGCCGTGAATATGGAGGCTGGCGGAGCTTTGGCCGGGGTTAAATTTGATGAATCCTCACGACAACGGGGAACTGAACAATAAAAGAGTCCTGAAAAAACGATCGGGAGGCACGGGTGCTGGGTGTGTGTGTGGTGAATGGTAGCTGATCGACGTGTGCAACAAGTGTGCTGAGATTCCAGCAGATCCGTTGCTCCTTGTGATGGTGGGAGGTCACTTCAGGTTTGTTGAAAAACCATAAGAGCGCACCCGTACACCAGGTAATATGCGAGTTCATGACTCGGTCAAATTTACGGAAAACCGGAGGGTACAAGGCTAAGGGCTTCTACAGGTAGTGGGCGAGCTGCTGGTTGCAATTGTGTAAGTACGGCTAATTCGGCTAGGTGGTGGGCCAAAATCCAAGACTCCACTGTGGAATTAGATGATTGTGGTCTCGGGCACGTGACGTGCTCTAAGTGTCAATACAAGCAGTCAAGCCAGCATTTCGACGCATTGTAAGAAAACCCTCACACTGTCTAAATGCAAAAGCGAACAAAGTGGGCTGCTTTGGGTTTCATTTCCCGGTGTGTGCCGTCTTTGGCCGACCCATGTGCATAAAATTGTTTGCTATTATGGGGTATTCCGGGAGTCATCAGTTCGGAATAACTCGAGACCCTGTGTGCAGTTCCGCGGTTCCCCGGCCACTTCGTCATTGGCAGTATCAGTGTGTCAGGCCGCAAGCTTAGGAAATTGAAAATTCGAAGTGAAGTTGGCACCAACAAGGCCCGCATTGTTTCGTTTCGAATTGAAGTTTCGAAGTGAGTTGGCACCAAGACCCGCATTGTTTTAGGGTGGCAGTAGAGTTTTAACCACTGGGTTCCAGTTCAAGATTGACTAGTTCACCAGATTCAGTACTACGTTTCTCTCCGAAAGTGGACTTCTGTCCATGCAATGTTAAGAATAAATTATGAAAATGCTAGTGTGCCGGTTCAATGTACCAGTCGGTGGTTCGAACAGCCTTGTTGTTGATATCGTTGAAGTAATCCCATGCATCCTTGCGGGCCAAAGGAAGATCTTTGAGTTCGGCCAAATCGTAGTCTATGTTCTCGTCAGGACTCACGTTCAACTCCTTGTGTCGTTGGGCGCCCGCGTGCACGATTTTGTACTCGTCTTCCATCCACGGAGTCTTGCAAACTGTCAGCTTAGGGACAATGCTCTGTCTGGCTCTCGAATGAGGAGGACACTCGCGGTCCGGCACCCATATCTGGAGGTCCGAGCGGTAGTGGTGGTCGTTGAAATGGAACTTTTTGGTGTAAGAGTCCTTGCCGTACTCGCGCAGTAACATGGAAGTGACGTTGTGAGGAATGTAAACCGAGCCTCCTTCCAAGAATGTGTGACGGAGCGGCAAAAGCTCTTCGAGCGTGCTCCACTGCCAGTGCTTGCAGTGCACCGCCATGGATGTGTCGTGGTTTGCGTCAAAAAGACCGTCAGGGGGCTCGTCTTTTGTGTGTGCAACGGCCGAGATGTCAATGTAAAGGCCCGAATTGATGTCGATGAACCGAGCATCTATGAAGTTGCGTCCATTTCCCTGGCTAATGTACGTGGGAGACACCTCGAAAAGGTACTTTGCGTTACCGTCCCGAGGGTTCTCCATGATGATTGTGGAGTTGAGTTTGCGTGAGAGCTTGTCGAGATGTGCAATGGGCATTTGGATGTCCACGTCGGTGTCCCAGGGCATGTTCATTCCGTTGTAAGTCCAGCCGAGAAGTGAGCCGTGGTTGACCCACGAGACAGCTCCATTGGCCTCGGCGAACCTGAACCACACACGCACCATATGATGCAAGGTGCTCAGGCGTTCTCTATTGGAAATGAACCGTTTGAAGAACGGGAACGACGTGTGGTGCGAGCGTCCAGCCACCACGTCCGTGTAGATCCAAGGATATTTGAAGAACCGGTCTGCCGTGTCTACTATCAGATTGGCGTGCTCCAAAAATTGGAGGTATTTGAGCTCGTCTGTCAGAATGTCGTGGCTGTTGAGTTTTTCCTTTAGCGTGACGATTTCGCTGGCGGGGTCAAAGATGAAGTCCTGCGGATCCACATCAACTTCTTGCTGCATTTGCTGGTATGGAATCACGCCGAGCGTGCCCGATGCGGTGGTTGACGTCACCGAGTTGCACTGTTCCATTTCCAGAACTACAGAAAACTTGGAGATTCGATTTGGTTTGGGCATGGCTGCAGGGCCCATGCGTTTTTTGCCGAGAACTGGGATTTCCACGAAACCCTCGTCGGTAGCGGCCAAGATCCTTTTGGGGATGTCCTTGACGCAGTACAAGTTAGCCATGTCCCGCAACACTTTGGTTTGGTAGAATTCTATCCAGTACGGGTTCACGGATGCGTATTTGCGAATGGACTCATCGCATTTCCCATCGGGATACAACACACGATACCTGTCCAACATGGAGTCGCCCGGAGATAGATCCACCCAGTCATCCCAGTGGAAGAAAATTCCCTCTTCGTTGCCGATCTGCTTGACGCCTTCTTGTCGAGGGACCAAAGTAGCCACCGGTTTGGAAATGGAATGGATGTAGGCGTAGATACAATATGATATGGAGCGAGGGTTGAAGGCGGACCCCTGGTGCAATGTTATGGAGTGGAAATCAAGCACATGGTCGGAGATTTCCTTGGTCAAGGTGTGGAGAAATGCCATGATCAAACAGGACACCGCCATCATAGCGATGAGTAGCAGCCTTCGATAGAACTTGGATATCATCGGCGACGAAATTTCCCCAGGGGAAGGTGACAGTGAATTCCGAGGTGAGGCAGGAGAACGGCGAGCCAAAGGAGCCTTATTTCGTATTGTGAAAAGAAGTGCAAGAAAACAACGCTGGAATTTGGAGTTCTGCACAGGCATGGTATTGTGTTGCAATCTTTCGCGGCAACCAATGCTCGTCAGACGTGGGCCCTGCGCGATGCGAATCTTTTTAGACATTACGGTCGACACTACTTGAGGGAAACGGTGCAATAGAAACAGTACAAGCAGAAGGGCTCAACGTGTCCAAGTTAGCTCGAGGTTCGCGGCCAAGACAATTCAGTGCCCGAGTGACGCGGGATGGCTGTGTCACGGTTGTGAGCCCTGGCGCCGCGCAAGCATTGTCTGTTGAAAGCCAACCAACCGAGATGAGCGTAGGGAGATGGCGTGCAGAACCTGAGACGAGTTGCGCGGCTGAAACTGCAGCTTCGCCCAGAATGAAACGGCACTTGAAACTCAAATGTTCCAAGATTCAAATGTTCCTAGATTCAAAAGTTCCAAGATTCAAATGTTCAAGGTTCGATCACCGTGGCCGCTTCAGTCGTAGTCGCTCCAATCTTTCTTGAACCATTGATCTCCGGGAACACTTCGGGACGTTTCTTCCATGAGTGGTTGTGCAATTCCCGGATATGGGGGCGCGCACCCCAGCGCAGGCTGGAAAGATCTTCGCTTATCGCGACTGCCCTCGGGCTTTCCGTTCAAGGCTCCGCTGTGCGAGCCCCGACGGAAAGGCGGCACGTATTTTCCTGAGGCATCGGTCTTGGCCACCAGGTGTCTTCTGTGCTCGCCACAACTGCTTCCTGAATGTCCAAAATCGGCCCTGGACACCAGGTGTCTCCGTTGGCGGCCTCCTTGGTTGCTGTTGGAGTGGCCAAATTCTAGGGCAAAGGCTGCGGTAATCACAGGCTTCCGCGCAGATACGTCGGTGGGCGCGAAATCGCTCGTTTCGCTGCGGCCAAAACCACGGAACTTGCCCGTTTTCGCACCCAAATCGCTTTTGGCCCCAAAATCGCTCGCGCCATAGTCGTCCTCCAAGTGGAACACCTCGTCGTTGAGCTCCAAATGGTCGATTTCTTCTGCAAGGGTGGAAGGCGACTTGAGTGGCGACCGCAAGAAGGGAGGAACGTACTTGCCCTCTCTAAGGGCCAGTTGCACTAGAGGAGACGGCGACTCCTTGGGGCGCCTTTTTCTGCGCCTTGCGTGCGGGTCGTGGAAATGCAGACCCAGGTGGTGGTGAGAGGCATGCTGAGACCCGTGGTGCGAGTGTTGAAGCGGCTGTGCCTCATTCTCCGGACCCCGCTTCTTCCACGACTGCCTCTTTCTGCCTCTCTTCCACTTTTTTCTTCTGGGCTCCTTGTCTCTCATCTCGCCGTATTTGTCCATGTAGTGCGTAACCACGCTGCGAGGAGTAAAAAAGTCTTCACGGCGGAACTTGCTTCCAAAACTGCCGTGGTTCTGGTGGCTTGTTCCGTTGCGTGTGGTGAAGGCCGTGGCCCTGTTGTAGGACGCCACTCCGAACGGCTTTCTGGTGTTTCTGATGAGCTTCTGGCCTCCGATTGGAATGGGCCTTGCGTCCGTGCTGGGAGAAAGCAAAGCGTCAGCACGGCGGTTGTACGGCATGCTGTCTTCACGAGCAAGCCGAGTACGGCTGGTGTCGCTGTCGGTGATGTCGTCCTTGATTTCCACAAAGCGCTTTTTGATCTCGAATTTGGGCAGGTTTTTGGCCTCGTAAAACTTGAATATGATGTCTGCAGCCGGCTTGAACTGCTGTGGCCCGTCTCCGAAGAGCTCCGGTACCGGCTCCTTTTCAAACCCAGATTCTGAAAGCTCTTGTTGCTCCTCCAACTTAAACGTCTCTGGCAGCTTCGCTCCAAACTTGTACATCTCGGCCTTACCTTCGAACAACTCCCCCTTGTCATACATCTCGTTTGCCTTGTCGAACTTGAACATCTCGTCGTCCGAGTCGTAGTTCTTTGGGGCAGGAGTATCCTCCTCTTCGTCCTCTTCATATCCTTCGTCGTCGCTGTGCTCGGCCCAGTACTCTTCGTCCATGGTGAAATACTTCAAGTTGTCGAGTTCATGGGTCAAACTGTCCAAGTCTCTATTAGTGGGGTCCATGTTCAAGCAAAACCGCAAGGCACTGAACATCTCGCCACTCATGGTGCTGAAGAAATCGAACAATGCCTCACGATTCGCTGAAAACTGCAAGAACCGCTTGTCGGTGTAGTTTGCAACCTTGAAGGGGTTCTTGTGGAACACCAACGTCAACAAAATCACACCCAACGACCACAAATCAACCTTGGCAGCGTCGTAATACTCAAGCTCCGTATCGAAGAGCTCCGGTGCCATGTACCTCTCCGAGCCAATGTCAAACTCGCTCTTGTTGGTGACTTTCCTCTGGGTGGTCGCCAAGCCCCAGTCACATATTTTGATGGACCAGTCCTCGGCAATAAGGATGTTTTCAGGTTTCAAGTCACGGTGGAAAACAGATTTCGAGTGGCAGTATTGCAAAGCATTCAAAATCTGCGCAAACACGTCCTTGATGTCCTGCGACGTGGTGGGCCCCAAATCGTTCTGGATGGCCTCGTACAAATCTCCTCGCGAGCAGTACTCAAGCACCAAACACGAGTCAAAATGATCAATCAAGCTGGTGACATTGGCGTGGTCACCCAAGATCTTGTGAATCCGGATTTCTTTCGCTGTTTCTTCATATAATGCCTTAAGGATCAGTGCACGAGTGTGCTGTTTGTCTTCACTGTCCACGTTGGACCTGAGTTTTGCCGGGGAAGACGTGGCCCGGCCCGTTTTTTGCGACAAGTCTTTGTACTGTTCGGATCTCTTGTAATCCAACGGGAAAATGAATTTGACGGCCACCACCTTGCTTGCCTTTGTGTCATTTGCCAACGAAACGAGTCCATAGGACCCTTCGCTGACGTCAGCCACCTTGGCATAGCGGTTGTTCAAGAGGCCGCCGTGATCGTAACGTTCGTATTCTTCCATGGGAAAATGCTGGGGAAATCAAGCTGGAATGCAGAATTAATTCAGTGATTAATGTAATGTGAGTTTCGTTATGGGGACATAAAAGGAGTCATGTAAGATGCGAGATTGGAAACAAAAGCAGTGTTTTATTTGGTTGTGGACTTTGACGAGTCACCAGGAATGGGACGGAAATGCGGGATCGACAAACTTTTAACTGCACCAAAGAGCTTTCGGCACCAAAAGCAATCACTGTGGCTGGAAAAACTGGGAATCTCGATGCAGAGCAGATTTGTGGAGATGACTGAATCGATCTGGTGGACGATCTAAGATGTTCGATGGATCGTTGCGACCTGTGGATAAGGGGCGGTACGGGTGTGTGGAGAGATGGCCACAGTCAGGTGGGATTTTGGACGGTGTTTTGTAGTCTTAATGTAGATGCATGGGATGTGGGGGCTTCTATTTGAGAGCTCTCCTTTGATTTCATTTTAAGGCTTCTGACCGAAGAGAGCCGTTGTTTTGCAGGTTTTCTGATCTAATTGCGGAATAAGTAAGAAGTGTGAAACAAGTGGGTAGAGGGAATGTCAAAAGGGAAAGAGATGAAGAATTGAAACCGTTAGAGAAGACTTCTCGGTTTCCTGAATACTTCCCCACTACTTCTTCTTACCAGCCGAATGATAACGGTAGACAACCAGACAAACCAAATATCAAAACCAAAACAAGATCAGACCAGATATCAGAACAAACACAGCATGTAGATCAAACCAAAACCAAAACCAATTCGGCAGCTTCGGCCAAATTTAACACATTTTGCCATCTAGGAACCTCAAACCTGCACGCACCGATATCAACTAGATACTACCACCACAATAAACATGGACGACGAAATCGCCACTTTCCTCGCCTTCACGGGAACCGAAAACGCTACCACGGCTAAACATTACTTGGATCTCACCGGCAACAACATCGAGTATGCGGTGCAACTTTTCATGGAATCTGGAAACACCGCCAATTCTGCTCCAGCAGGCGATGCAGACGAGGAAATCGCCCAGAGAATGCAGCAGGAAGCGTACCAGGAGAATGTTCGAGAAGCCGACACAAATGTGCATCGCCACGAGACCTTGCTAGACTCGTTTGGAGGATTTCCCATGCCTCAGGCCAGAGAAACGGATATCTTTGGCCACGGACGCGTGGGCGTGTTCGACCAGAGATTTGATGTGGAGGACGACATCGACGACGTGGATTACGACGTGCCCCAAATCGAGGAGTTGGACGACGACGACAGCTCGTCGCTGGACGAAATAGTAGAAATTAACCAGCCAAGACGGGCCCGCTTGCAGAACAGCCGCTTGGCGGAACTCACATCCACGCAGCGAAGACTAGCGCTGTTGTTCAAGCCCCCCTTTGATCTCATAGAACGCACCAACTTGGACGGTGCAAAACAAAAGGGAAGAGCCGAACAGAAGTGGATCTTGGTCAACATCCAGGACCAGACGGAGTTCCAGTGCCAGGTGTTGAACCGGGACTTCTGGACCAACGCGGGCGTGAAGCAAATTGTCCACAAACACTTCATTTTCTTGCAGTACCAGCACGACTCGCCCAACGGACAGAGCTACCTGAATTTCTACTCCGTGGACGGATTCCCGCACATTTCCATTTTGGATCCCATGACGGGCGAGAGAGTGTACAAAGCGGCCGATGGGCAGGTTCCAGATGTGGAAGAGTGGTTGGCGGATGTCGAGTTGTTCCTCGAGAAGTTTTCGCTCCATCCGGAATCGAACAACCCCATGGTGCAGCACGAGGCGAGGTTTGACCCCGACGCCATGTCCGAGGAACAGCAGATCGAATTTGCGCTCAAGCAATCCATAGCCAACGCGGGAACCACGGCCGAGGACGCAATTGCCGTCGACGAAATTGAACCCACACCCGAAATCACGGCCGATCCCTTTGAGTCGATTCAGCCACAAGACCACGCCGAGCCGGCAGCGGGCTCGGTCACGCGCATCCAGATCCGTTTCCCCAACGGTAAGCGGTTGATCCACAAGTTCGACTTTGAGTGCGACTCGGTGTTGACTATCTTCCAGTACCTCAAGTATGTGTTGGTGGAGGCAGACGAGGCTGCATACGGCATAGGTCTGGGGGACAAGTTTTCCATTTCCAGCGTGGGCAAACGGCTAATCGACTGCTTGGACATGACGGTTGGCGACGCTGGCTTGAAGAACGCCAGCATTTTGTTAGAGAAGGAGTAATCAACAGACCTGTATTAGACTTCCCTCTACACATGCCCATTCTAGAGACTCCATGTAGATGCCAGAGACTACCCCATTCTAGAGACTACACCATTCAAGAGACAACCCATGAAATGCTAGAGACTACCCATGTAAATGATAGATGCTAGAGACTCCATGTAGATGCTAGTGACTACTCATGAAATGCTAGAGACTACCCATGGAAATGCTAGGTGCTAGAGACTAACCATGTAAATGCTAGAGACTCCATGTAGATGCTAGGTGCTAGACTACCCATGAAATGCTAGTGACTACCCATGTAGATGCTAGATGCTAGACTACCCATGAAATGCTAGAGGCTCTATGCTAGGACCAGATATGCTAGACACTTACCCCAGGGTTGAGCTCCAACGGCTGCATCGCGAGCTGCGACGACTCCTTGTTTATGGAAAGCAACTCCTTGTAGTTGTTCGTTGCTGCCTCCTCCGGCATTTCCACCCTCTTTTCCGCCACCACTCGCTGCGAGAGTATCGCAAGGTCCGAGTCCACTTCCTGCTGCGACAACCCAGAACACCCACCGAGCACCACCGTTGCGTCTTCACGCTGAGGAATCGAATAGTTTTGCTGTTGTGCTGCGAATGTGTTGAGCCTTTCGAGTGCAGCTGTCTTGGTCCCAGTAAGGGCAATCTTGTTCTTCTTATAGTACACATTGTCGAGGTCGTAGTAGGAGTCGTTATTTTCCGTGGCCAAACGAAGCTGCTGGTACTCGTCCGTGTGCTTCATGTCGCTGGTGGAAACCACCGACCGGTGGTACTGGGCCATTTCCTTGTTGGCCACTTCATTGGCATTCACACCGTGGTATTCCTCGTAGAGCTTGTTGAGATCGCGATACGTCAGGTCGATGAGATGCTGGCGGTGCTCCACGACGTCACGCCGGTATTGTTTCCAGATGACCTGTTTCTCCCTCTCCACGTGAGACGATATGAGGTTTTTCTGGTAGGTGTTTTCGTTGGCCAGAGCCGTTAATTGCGCCCCGAACGGTTTGAGTATCTTCTCGAAGTACTGTGCAAACGGCAACTTCTCCTGGCGGCCCTTGAAAATGTCGTCGAGCTCCAACGGCAGTTGCATATTGCACAAGAGCTCTTTGAGTTCGAGCTCGTACTCCGCGAGGCTTTCCACCACGTCCTTGGGCGGTGGCCCGAGCCTGCTTTGCGCCAAGATTCGGTTTTCTGTGTTGTTGGCCAAACATTCGATCGACTCGATCTCGAAGTTGTACCGTTTGGACCACTCCTGGTCATGGTCCTGCACTGCAGAGATTTGCAGATTTATTAGCGTCAACAAATGCTCAGCCCGGCTGCTCCGTGCCTGGACATATTCGCGAGACAAGCTCGAAAACTCCCTGGAGAGCTGTTCTTCAATCTGGGATAATTGTTCCAGTGTCATGGCCGGTAATCGTGCGATTTGGGCCGGGTCAAAGCCGATATCCGGCAACTCGGAGCTCTGCATAGAGTCGACGGTCTGTGTTTGAGCGGTTGCTTGCGGCAGGCCGGGTTCTGGGGTAGTGTAGTGTGAGTTCATTAGCTTAGAATAGTCTGCAAATTTGTCTGCGAATTATGCCTCTTTTGACGTGAGAAGAACTGGGTGCATGCCTATCGGTTGTGTGCAGGAGATGGTCTAATGAACAGTCAGGGGCGTGGTGAGGTGGGCATCGTGAGGTGGGCAGTTCGTGGGATTGTGGGTATTTGGTTGATTAGGGGTGTGTTGTTGAGGGTGAGAGTGTAAGAATTTGAAGTTTCAGGTTTTTTGAAGAACAGTGGCGTTTTTGCATAGCGAGTGCGAATAGCGATAAGATTTAGTGGGGTTTGCCCGGTAACCAGACAGACCGAGTAGCAAACGAGTATTCGTCAAAATAACAATATAATATTCAAAATTGGATTATAGCTTGATTTCAAATTTCTAGGACATGAATTGGATCTCGATTTTATCCGATCATTAAGGTCGCTTTCTGAGGTCGCTTTCAGAGGCCGTTTGCTTCTTAAATCGAATGACCTTGATGCACATCATAGATCCTTCATTGACCATCATGCACACCTTAAATCCTTCAATAAGGCCATCCTCCAGGCAAACAGAAAACAGATTCTAATTTTCCAATTGCTTTCGTACAAATCACCGCAAAATCAGGCACTACATATCATCTCCAATCCTCAATCAGCTACTTATCAGTACATCCGCTACATTCGCTATCTGTCTTCAGCCCACTCGTTCTCCTTCCGAATGGCAGCCTCCTCCTCAGGAGAGAAATCATTCACGATGTTGAAGGTCTTTCTCAATTCTTCAGGAGACTTGTGCTTGATCATGTCAGCAATGATCTTACACCCAGCGTCCAACAATGGTCTGATGTTCAAGTAGTTGGCAGCCAGGATGATTTCGTACAACATTTCCTGGTCAACCTTCAAGAAGTTTCTGTCCCAAGAATGCACTGGTGCCGATTTGCGGGCATCTTCGTCGTCGTCGTCGGGGAAAACGGTGTTTTTATGGTGTTCGCACCACTCCAAGACTTTGCTCAAGACGTTGGCTCTGACATTGGGCGTTGGGATTTCGAAATCCTCGTCGTCCTCGTCCAAGTCGGGCTTCAAGTCGGAAATCATGTTCTTGATCAAAACAGACTTGTTGGCGACGTCGACATCCACGGGGAATCTCTCCTCGTCCGAAGAAATAATGACAACCTTGGGCATTTTGTGAAAATATAGATTGAAGCAGATTCGCAAAGTTACGATTTCGTACACCTCCACAATCCTGCACCACAGCATCAGTGGACTAACTCTACTCTCGGACTTCATGCACTCTACAATTGATAGTAATTCCTCAAATAGCATCCGTACAGCCTCACTCAAAGTTGGAATATATGCTGGCACTGAACTCGTCGAGTTCGTCTAAGTCGTTAAAGCCGTTGATGTAGATGTTGCCTGTAAGCTCGTTGTCCTCCAGGCTCTGCGACTCGCGGATGACACTGGATTGCACGGACAATTGCGCCAAAAACGTGGCGAGCTTATGTAAACGGCCGGGTGTGTTGTCTGGATTCAAGGCAAATTGAATGTTGTCGGTCAAAGTCTCCACGCCGTTCCGGACAAGCGCAGCAAACACGCGCAGGGTGTAGTCGTTGGCCACAATGTAGTTTGTTTCGTTAATGAGCTTCACGAGGTTCAGGTCTTGGTTCTCAAGTTCATTGACAAGCTCAGGGTTGGTGTTCATGAGCGTTTCAATCAAGCTGTCGTATTCCACAGGGAACAACAGCTGCAGCACCAAGTCTCCTTCCAAGACCTCGTTGTTGATCTCCAACAACATCTGGCTAAATGTATCCACGGACAACTCCGTCTTGGGAGTGATTTCGGCGAATTTGGCCTCCACGTGAACCTCAAGTCCGTTGGCCATACGCATCCACCCGTGATTAAGGAGCCACCAGCTCAAAGACAAGTAACTTTGTTCCACAAAGTAATCGAAAGAAGTCTGCGATTTGGCAGGAAGCGAGCCTCCAGCCATGGCAATGGCCAGCTCGAGGTACGACTTGCGTGCCAAGATATTCAACTGGAGCCGGGTGAGCAAGAGCAACCCAGACACCGAGTAGATGAGAGCAAGCATGCGGGCAATCGACTTGACCTTCAAGTCATGCCATAACTCGATCTTGGACTTGGCCAAAAAGACCAGCAAGTCCGATGTGGACGCAGCAGGTCTCTCCACTGAGTGTGCCATCAAGTTTTCAGTGGTGAGAGAGTCGCTCATTTCGCGCGACGTATTCTTCTTTCTTTTGAGAGCCAGGGTGATGGTTTCAGTGGGCAAGTAGTTGACCACCGGCTGGGTCAAAACAGGCAACAACGCCAAGATGGTGAGGTAACAGTCCGACTGCGTCTGGATGAAGCGACGCTTGATCTGTTCCTTTACAAACAATTCCTGCTTCAAAGCATTCTGAAAGTTGCGGAACCTCTTGATGATGAAATGGTTCACGAGAAAGTACACCGTGAAGGAGACAGTGGAGGTCACGAGTAATTTCTTCTTGTGGCGACGGAAAAACGCTGCCAACGACGGGAACACGGGCATGGTGGGTTTGCCTGTGGTTGTGGGGTAGATTTCGGTGATCTAGTGTCGAATTTCGGTGTATCGCGAAACCGAGGTTTGTGTCATGTGCACGAACTTGAAGTTGCACAGACTAACCAAAATTTTGGAGGAGATTCGCGAGCAGATTCCCAAAGTGGCCTGGATGCTCCCGACTGTGTGGGATTCCGCCACTTGTGCTTGTACTTCGGTCAGTCCTGAAGTTGACAGAGGTGCCTGGCACGTGACTCGCATGTGATTTAGGAGCAGGAAAGCAAGTTGGAAAGCAAGTGGAAGCGGGAGCAAATATTTGCAAGAAGAGTGCAAAAATAGGAGACGACAATGCAAGAGAAAAAAGATAAGGCCATTTTTGTTCCGGCTCGCAGCAGAGTGCCAATATTTCTCGGAATTGTTGGCCTATCAGACCGACCGGAACAATTCCGTCAACCACGCCCCTTTGTAAGATTTTCCTTGGTGCAATTGATGCATGTAGTAACCATTCTGTTTTCGGCATTTATGCCCTCGTGGTGCATAAATTACCCTTGGGAATGTGCCGCAGAGCCAGATGGAAATTGGACTGCAGTGGCTCCTTTCGTTGATGCGCGCAACTAATTTAGAACGAGACAAAAATAAGCTTAAGCGAGGGCGAGGTGGCCCTTGTCCTGCTCGTGACAATTGCTTGACAGCAAAAGCAATTCTCAATTTCCAAGGTCAATCACAGACCCTGTTGTTCCATAAAAGGAAGCTTGTGTTGCCGCATGATACCCACGTTTCCGACGTTTCAGCCTGTCTTCTTGCACAAAAGGAGAATTGTGCAGATCTGACAGTTAAATGCATAAGTGCAAAATCGCAAATTGCAAGGCATCAAAATGCTCTGGCAAGTGTATAAAAAGCGGCTTGTTCCCGTAATTATTGTAGACCACAACCAACTATGAAGTTCTCCACTGTTCTCGGCCTCTTCGCCGCCACCACTTCTGTCCTTTCTGCTCCTCTCGAGAAGAGAGCTGAAACCGACCCAGCCAAGACCACCAAGACCATTTTGCTCACCAACGATGACGGATGGGCTGCCACCAACATCCGTGCTACCTACAGAGAATTGACCTCGGCCGGATACGAGGTGATCTTGATTTCTCCAGTTTCGCAGAGATCCGGATTCGGAGGCCAGTTCTCCGTCCCACCAACTGTCAACTTGACTACCAACGGTGAGTTCAACTACCCTGCCAAGGGTGCTCCATCTTGGGGCCACGAGGAGGACGACTTGAATGTGTGGTACTTCAACGGTACTCCATCTTCGTGTGTCGCTTTCGGCTTGACTTACGTCATTCCTAAGCACTTCGACAACAAGACGGTTGACTTGGTCGTTGCTGGTCCTAATGAAGGAACCAACATGGGTGCAGGTTTCTACACCTTGTCCGGAACCATTGGTGCCACTTACGCTGCTGTTAACAGAGGAATCCCAGGTATTGCTTTCTCTGGATCCAACGGAAACAACTCGTTCTTCAAGGACGACGTCGCCAAGGAATCTGACCCAAAGTTTGCTCCAAACATCTATGCCAACAAGATTGTTGAATTTGTTGACCGTTTGTTCAACTCGTCTGCCAACCACCCTCACTTGTTGCCTGTCACTGCCGGAATCAACGTCAACTTTCCTCCTGTCGGATACGCTGATGAGTCTTGTTTGGATCCCGAGTGGGTTTTCGCTCGTTTGAGCGGACAAGACTCCCTCGTCCCTAACATGGCTTACAACGAAACTTCTGGTTTGTTTGGTTGGGCCTCGGTCAAGTACTCCCCTGTCACCGAGTGTATTTTCGGCGACTGCGACTTGCCATCCGAGTCTTGGTTGTTGCTCGAGAACACTTGTAAGACCTCTGTCTCTGTGTTCTCCATCGACTACGATGCTAACTATAAGCAGACCCAAACGGTGGAGAAGTACTTGGGCCCTCTCTTCGCTTAGGTCCTGAAGTGCCGCTTCAAAAGTTTTTTTAGTTCTTCCACGTCCTCTTTGTTTCTTTAAGTACCTAGCTCGTTTTAGATACATTTTTCCCAAAAGTCGAACGAAAGTAGTCAGTAGAATTCACGCAGAGGACACTAAAGCTTGTTGCCAGACAACTTTTAACTCATATCGAAGTTATCTGTAACTAAAAAGTGACCTTGGAGTATCGCCCGAATTTTATCTGTAAAACAAAAAGTGACCTTGCAGTATCCCCGAATTTTGCATCCGATGGCTGCAATTTAATTCGCAGTACTCAGGCATTTACAAGAGAAGTGTTACGCCGGATCACATGAACTCGCAGTGATGGTAAATATTCTTTTGTAAAGACCCAATCCAGATATTACGAAAATGAAAAGGTCTCAGCTCAGAGATCCCTCAGGGATGGTATTTGTCAAGAAGCGCTAGATTGGGTCGCATCATCTCTCGTTTGGGAGGGGAAGTATCAGAAGGGCTCACCACCATATCGCTGCAGTTTCCAAAAACGAATCAGAAGAAAGAAAATTGAAACTGAGGGATGAAGCATGAGGGCATTTTAGCTCGTGAAAATGGATGCGAGAGTCCATTAAATCCGCACAAACCCACTTGTGCACTACCGAAAGCAAGTGCCCTGAAATAGTGGGGTTGGCTTAATACTACACGGTTGCCAGCAATTTCACAACATTTAGTTCACCTTTTCGAGCACTGTTACTCTTCCTTCGGCTCCAACCGTTTCAGTTCCTTTTGAATCCACTTTTTCAACCAGAGGTACCCTCATCAGTGTGGCCATGAGAAGCTTGACGGACGAACTCAATGCTCCTAAAATCGCCAAAGAGGAATCCAGCGGATTTCTCTCTTCCATCTTCTCGGCAGCCCACAATGCAGCAAACAACATGATGCTGAGTGACGACGAAGAGAAAGACCCTCCTGCGAAAACCGGCTTTGGGCCCAAATTGGACAGCTTGCTTAAGGGATCTCGAAAATCCGGAACAGACTCGAATTTAGACAGCCAGGAAGCCACGCCGAACATTTCCCACGTTAACTCTAGTGTGGACGGTTCCGGTAGTGCCTCTGTACAATTGATACCAGTACTGCTGGCGTCCAATGTGCATTTTGAACCAGTTCATGTCGCTCCAATTAACTCAATTGGGTTGGGAAACTTGACTCTTCAGCACTTCGACAAGAGCAAACGGAAGAGATCGGGTTCCGAGGTGCCACACGTCACCATCACGGGACCAAGCTCTGATGTTGACGAATCGTCGAACAAGCTTTCTGTTTCGGCAAGCACAGACAACAAGGTTGTTCGTAGGAAACCCACATCCAACAGTTCTGTGACCGAAAATCAACAAGACGAAGAATCGGGTTCGGATTCGGAGGAGCACTCCGTGGTAGAGAGTGAGGGTTTCAACACCGAGTTGGGCCAGATCTTGGACTCGCCCAGCGTGACTTTTGCCAGCTCGAAAAAGAACAAGGACTTCCATGAAATTTTCAGGAAAGTGCCATCAGGAGAGAAATTGATTGCTGATTACTCGTGTGCGTTGTCCAGGGACATCTTGGTGCAGGGAAAAATGTACCTTTCCCAGCACTACATTTGCTTTAACTCTAACATTCTCGGGTGGGTGACCAATCTCTTGATTCCCTTGCAGGAGGTGATTCAAATCGAGAAGAAGTCCACTGCCGTTCTTTTCCCAAACGGGATGATCATTCGAACGTTGCACCACAAGTACGTCTTCGCTACCTTTCTCTCGCGTGACACCACCTTCAACCTCATCACCAAAGTGTGGCACGGCGTTTTGTTGGAAGGACACCCCGAAGCACAAAATCCTGGCGTGACACGTGGACGGCCCAGAGCAGCCAGAAGCACAGTGACGAGCTCAACACTCCTGTCAGATGTAGAGTCTGAAATGAGCGACGACGAAATGGATGGAGTCGCCCCCACCACTTCGCCGTCCACTGGTAACGACAGCAACAGGGCTCCACCGGAAGTTTCCAGAAGCTCCACCAAAATTGGCAAGAAGGAACCACCGAGAGAACGAGACGACAACGAGAGTTTGCCTACGGATGAAGAGTTCAATAATCCCGTTGATTCATTGAGCCAGTTCTCCAAGAGAGCTAGGGATGACTCCACGGCATTTCCTTTGGATAAGGATGTGCCTAAGGGAAGCAAAGATAGTTTCAACGGTCTTCCCAACCCCGGGCCTGCTACACACGCACCAACGGAGAGTGATGTAGAGAAAGATGCCAATGAGGTCTTCATTTTGGACCACACATTCAAGGCACCGTTGGGGGTGGTGTTCAGTGTCCTATTTGGCGCCAATACCGCACACTTCATCAATATCTTGGAGACACAAAAGAACTTTGACATCACCAAGGACAAGATTGTCGAGCTCTCAGACAGCAACAAAGAAAGACACTACACTTACATCAAGCCATTGGGGGGGCCTATTGGGCCCAAGCAGACCAAGTGTATCATCATGGACAAGTTGGTGACTTGCGACTTCTCAAAATTTGTCCTTGTGGAGCAAGTCACCCAGACACCAGATGTTCCTCTGGGAAATTCCTTTCAAATCACAACCAAGATCTTCCTTACTTGGGGAGCCGACAACTCGACGAAAATGCATGTTGTCACAGCCGTCGAATGGAGTGCAAAGTCCTGGATCAAGGGAGCCATTGAGAAGGGCAGCATTGACGGGCAGAAAGACTCGATGAAATCCCTTGCCGAGACTGTCACCGCGATTCTCAGCAGCGGAGCGACTTCAGCACCTAAGAAAGCGAGAAGAAAGACAAAGTCTATCAGTCGGAGGTCTACAGCAAACGAAGAACGAAAGGAAGAAAAGCCCAAAGAACTCACGGTTGGTGAGCAGACCAGCAATTTCTTGGCGGCACTTGGCAAGTCTGTGCCTCTTCCTATCCCAATGGTGAGCGACTTCCTCAATGGAGTCTTGGTGTTAGTGATGTTTTCGTTGGTGTACACCATGACGATGGTGCATTTCTTTGGAGGTAAATCGGGAGGACAGGTCAACTTGGAAATCGCGACAGGAAGCGATTCATTCTCCAAACTCATCAGGTTGAACAACCACAAGTACTACATTTCACCTGCTCTGGAGACCTACCTTGAGAACGAAAGGGCCCGGACGGTGAACGAAGCCCAGATGTGGAGTTGGATCAACGATCGCAGCCAGGGCAAATTGCCAAATCTTGCGCACAAAGGAGCTACAGTGGACGACTACGCCAAGCAGGAATTTGAGGAAATCGTCCGAATTGCCAAAACGAGGGTGGATCAGCTCAACTCTCTCTTGAACTAATGCCAACTCTGCACTCGTGCATCCGAGATGTCACTTGGGGAAGGGTTGCCGTGTACAACTATGATATTAAGGGATAATACCTTTAATGTAGGTTACAAAAATGCAGGTGTCACCGGAGCTCTTACTTCTCCTTCCTGAAATCTGCTTTGAAGAGTTGGCACAGGTAACAATGAGAATGACTGGAAAAAATCATAGAAAAAAAAAAAAGAAATCGACCCATCTACACCACCAAATATCCACGTTCATCATATCAATATTCGTTCCTGGGATTTATATCGTATCAATATTCGTTCCTAGGATTTATATCGGAACAAACAAACGCTGGTCGATTTTGCTTTCCATTTTGATTCAATAATCCGTCATGAAGGTGCTCCGAATACTATCCTTTCTTTTCCCGTTCCTCCTACTAGTGGTAGCGTCTCCTCGTCTTGAAAAAGTGGAGCATGATTTGATTCCGGAAGACCGGAAACCTCTACTAAGTGAGGTGAGGAACAAGAGCATTCTTCCGCTCGATTTAAGGTCTTTGAAAGACTGGAAATTGACGGATCTCCTTCTCGTCAGTGACATTGACGGCAACTTGCATGCTGTAGAGCGCAACACCGGCGCAATTCTCTGGAGCCTACCTCTTGATGAGCCTCTAGTGAAAATTCTGCAGAATGATTTCCCCACGAAATCGGCCAACAACGAATCGAATTTGCTCTGGTTTGTGGAGCCGTACCAGGACGGGTCACTTTACTACTTTGCACCGCAGTACGGGCTCAACAAGCTTCCCACTTCTATTAAAAACTTGGTCATGGAGTCTCCTTTCTCATTAAGTGGAGATAGCAAAATTTACACCGGAGTGAGAAGAACCTCGTTGTACACCATCAACATACACACGGGAGAAGTGGTGAACCGGTTCGGATCGTCCGAAAGCTGCCCGGACCCCAACTTGCACCGAAGTCCGAAAGCCAATGCGGAAAACTTGATTATGCTAGGGAAAACGACGTACGAGTTGTCGATCCACTCCAACTTGGACACCAACGTGGTGTGGAACGTGACCTACTCGCTGTGGGGCCCCAACAACATCGATAACGACTTGATCATGCAGAATGTCCAGTCGTTGGACAGTCTATATTTCACTCCCTTCCACGACAAATCTTTGTTGGCCATCAACAAGAACATCGGCACACCTGCATGGATCAGCCGGTTGCCGTCGTTGGTTGTGAATGTGTTCGACATCTTCAGCAATTTGCACGACTCCAATGATTTTGTCATGTTGCCCCACCCACTCAAGGTGTTGAATGACTTACAGACGAGCGCAGCAAACGAGGACTATGCCAACAACGACTTGTGTTTCGTGAACAAGACGGCAAATGGAAAGGAGTGGTTTGCCATGAGTTTCCAGAACTACCCCATGCTTCTCAAATCAGCTCCTGTTTCGCAGTACCAATTGGCTCTCTACAAGTATGAAAATGGGCTCTTGGACCAGCAAGACATCGAGTACCTCAAGGAGCTCAATATCAGCAGGAGCGAAGTTGAACCGTTCATCAGCGGTGTTCACAAAATCAACCACTTGAATGCGGACACAATGTACCAACCAGTGCACAAATTTGACGATCCCAACACCCTAAAACAAATTGGCGATGGTGCAGACACTGGAAAAGCTCCGTCTCCAAGCGAACTGAAACAAATCCCGAGTATCATGGAAGGAATTCTCTTCCCCAACTCGAAAGATTCTCACGATTTATCAACGATAGACCAGGAAAGCAACGAATTGATCTACAACGACAACAGTTATAGAACCAACTTGCCTATTCTGTACTATGACAACGAAGAGTTCATGAATAGGCTCAATTCTCGCGACTCGGTTTCTATGATGCGCAGAATTTTCGAGGATTTGGTAGTCATTGGCACGCTCTTGTTGCTTCTCTTTGCATTCGGAAAGCTCAGTCTGATCGTCAAGAAATTCCACCAAAGTGACTCTGACGAAGATGAGAAGGTATCCACTGAAACTCCGGAGACCCTAGACTTGGACAAACCGCTCCCCGAAGCTCCCTCTCCACTTGATTTCAACGATTCCCAGGCCACTTTGACAGACGTTCTCAAGGATGCAATCCCACAAACTTCAGTGAAGAAGGTCACAGTAGTTGCGCCCAATGAAAGTCTAGAAAAGGCGGATGGAGTCGAGATGGCAGAAATCATCAGCACTATTACTGAAGATGACTTGGACCCTTCTCCGGCTATCAAACGGAAGAGAAAGAGAGGCAGCCGTGGAGGCAAAAGAGGAGGAAGAGGCAAGAAGTCTGCCAGCAAAGATGACGATGAGACGAAAGGAGAACAATCGGAAGACTCCAACGTCAAAAGTGACCAGATTGAGGAGGGCAGCAGCAGCGACGAAAATGATGCGATTCCCACGAAATCTCTCGTCAAGAGTGTCACCAAACCAGCGAACCAGATGAAGAAGCTTCTGATCGACAACAACTTGATCATTTCCGACAAAATTTTAGGATATGGATCGCACGGCACTGTGGTGTATGAGGGAACCTTTGAAAACAGGCCAGTTGCCGTGAAGAGAATGTTGCTTGACTTCTACGACATTGCCAACCACGAAGTCAGGCTTCTTCAAGAAAGTGATGACCACCAAAATGTTATCCGCTATTTCTGTTCGCAGTCTAGTGAAACGGAAAAGTTCTTGTACATTGCGTTGGAATTGTGTGTTTGTTCTCTTGAAGATATCGTGGAGAAGCTGAAAGCCTACGCCCGGAACTTGTGGATTGACCAAACCAGACACTCCGATGTTTTGATGCAATTGGCAAGTGGTTTGCACTACTTGCATTCTCTCAAGATTGTTCACCGAGACTTGAAGCCACAGAATATCTTGGTGGGAGACTCTGCAAAGAAAAACACCAAGGTCAAAACCGCCTCGGTCAGATTATTGATTTCTGACTTTGGCTTGTGCAAGAAGTTGGATGCAGACCAGTCGTCATTCAGAGCAACTACTCAGCACGCTGCATCGGGCACTTCCGGATGGAGAGCCCCCGAATTGCTTTTACACCATGATCTTCTTGAGATCTCTCCGGATACAGTCTCTTCCATCAATTCCTCTCGCCACTCGCTCAGAGACAGCTCAGCGCCCAGTGGAAACGGAAAGAGATTGACCAAAGCAATAGACATCTTTTCGCTTGGCTGTGTTTTCTATTACATTTTGACTGGCGGCGGACATCCATTCGGCGACCGGTACTTACGTGAAGGAAATATCATTCGAGGAGATCACGATCTCCATTTATTGAAAGAACGCTGCCCTCTTGACTGTGTGGAAGCCACGGACTTGATCAGTTCGATGATTCATTTCAACCCTAAGTTGAGGCCCGACACCGCAGCTATTTTGAAACACCCATACTTCTGGAACATGAATAAGAAGTTGGAGTTTCTCTTGAAAGTCAGCGACCGTTTCGAGGTGGAACGCAGAGATCCTCCGAGCGATTTATTAAACCAGCTTGAGGAAATTGGCACCAAGGTGCACAAAGGCGACTGGCTTGCCAAGTTTGACAAAGACTTCACAGACAACTTGGGCAAGTACAGAAAGTACAACACAGACAAGGTGATGGACTTGTTGAGGGCATTGCGCAACAAGTACCACCACTACAATGACATGCCACCCAATTTGCAAATCCAGATGAGCCCTTTGCCTCACGGATTCTACAGCTACTTCAACCAAAAGTTCCCCAAGCTTTTGATGGAGATATACTTTGTTGTTAGAGACAACTTGAAGGACGAACATGTGTTCGGAGACTTTTACTAGTCCTGCCTTTCGCTAACGTTCATTAATTGCATTCCCATATATTTATACATGCTCCTATTTTCTAGCCTTCCTCTTGGTGACCTTTCCAGAAGGCGCAGACTTTGGTGTAGGCTTTGCCGTTGATTTTGGAGTGGCCCCTTTAGGTTTTGACGTAGACTTGGCTGGTGTTTCTGGTTCTTCATCTGCAAATTTGGTATGTGTTCCTTGGAAATGGGCACTGCTAATTGCAGGACTCTTCATGCTATCCGGAGCAGCAGCTCCACCGGTGGTACCCAATGTTCTTTGGAGGAATTCCTTGGCACTGTGCTTCAGTTTTTCCTCGGAGACTTTCTCGTTCTTGAGCGAGTCCTCATAGTCCTTGAATCTTTTCATCGATTCTTTGATTCTGGTCAATTCCTTCATGATCGGGTGTTTGTCTGTATCGATGCCCAACGTTTTCAAGTATGAGTAGAGAATAGAGATCAAGCAGTATAAGTAGCCATTGTATGCTTTGACCTCTTCTTCAGGCAGTTTGCATTTTGCGATGGTTTCTTCTAGAGACTGGGTCAAAACCGGATGCAATGCTATTTGAAGGTCCTCGATGGATGAGTCGAGGGACCGGATAAAACTTCTGACGTTTTCTATATTTTCCATTTGTGATGAGATGAATAGATAAATTTATTCGCACTCATCGCAAAAGATTTTGAATCGAACAACCGAGAGTGGAAAACAGAATGGCCGGCAGAAGCAACAGGGAAATCTTGACGGGCGGTAAGAAATACCAGCAAAAACAGTCCAAGAAGTTTGGAGTGGAAGAAGTTGTTTTTGACCCCAAGAACCGTGAGGAATACTTGACTGGGTTCCACAAAAGAAAGGTTGAGAGACAGAAAAAAGCCCAGGTGTACAACAAAGAGCAGGACAGGTTGGCCAAGATCGAAGAGAGAAAGAAGGCCAGAGAAGAAAGGCAGCGTGATTTCGAGGAGCAGATCAAGAACTTGAACGAAACCAAAAACTTTCTCATTGACAATGAAATGGAGGAAAGCTCGAGGAAGAGCGCAAAGAAGAAGCTCAACAGCACCGAAAATGGCAGCACCGAAAATGGCAACACCGAGAACGGCACATGGGAAGGATTTTCCGAAGACGAAGAAGACTCGGACTCCGAACCGGTCAGAGGAATTCTTCAGCGAAAACAGGTGTACAGAATCGACAACCCCGAGGCTCTTGGAGATGCCGTTGTGGACGAGGAAACAACGGTCACTGTGGAGGCACTTGAAAACCCATACGCTGCCAAATTTGAGCAAACAGGGTTGGAGGCCATGGCCAAGGCCAATTTCGTGGACTTAAAGAAATCAGACGAGGTCTTGGAGAAGGCCATTTCGCGAGCAAAGAACTACGCCGTGGTTTGTGGAGTCTCGAAGCCAAAGCCAAAAGCTGTCAAGAAGAAGAAGTTCAGATACTTGACCAAGACCGAGAGACAACAGAACAACCGGAAGATCAAGTTGAGCAAAATGAAGAGCAGGAGCAAGGAGTAGTTTGATGTGGTCTTTCTCCGTGGCAAGTGAAAGACGGTTGCACGCCATTGCATAGACTCTAGGGATAGACAAAGTAAAATAACTATAAGAGTACAGGAGAAACAGTAGAGAGTAGAGGTAGAAGAGACAGTAGAGACATAGAAGAAGATGAGACAGTAGAGGTAGATGAGGTAGATGAGACAGTAGAGGTAGATGAGACAGTAGAGGTAGATGAGTCAATGGAGAAAGATTTCTATTATAATGAATTCCGTTCCTTTGACAGCTTTGAATGGCTTACTTCTTCATCAGCTTCTTGTGCTGGTTCCCTGTGGGTTCCATAGTGCGGGTAACTTATTGCGAGGTATAAGTAAGAAAAAAAATTGACAACTTTTTACTCCAATGAACCAAAGTGTTCTTCTGAGCGTTCTTCTGAGTGTTCTTCTTTCGACTGTTCTTGTGGTACCGTTGTTGCTGCAAAGTAGCCACAGTGATATCGCAACTAGAATCAAATGGTATGTGAATCCTCTGCTTATGAAAATTTAACGTGATGACACGTTGTCGCCCCAGACGGAGGATCCTTTTCAGGACGATGACCGATTACGACAAATGCCAAACACACTGAAAATTCTGAACCTAAATTATCATAACAAAGTTTTGAGGCCAACGACTAACAATTCTAGATGCCAACTCAGGTAGCACACTGTAGATACAAATAGGCGGCTAATGATGTTTTCCATGCTAATCATGAAACCAGTGATTAAAATCTTATCGCGATTAACACCGTGTGACTGAAGCCTCCCTATTTGTGTAGGAGCTTTTGTCACGTTCATTTCTGTCAGTTCTGGGCATCGAAAACGCGACCAAATTTCGCAGCTTTTGTTTTGAGGTAAACTTTAGTGTTTCGTCACGTGGCACTTCTTCTGATTTATACCAACACTCAGTTTTCACCATGGCAGAAGAGGACACGGGATTTGTGTTCAATAATGCAGTCCCTCTACCTTTCCGCATCGTGCTTCTTGTCCAACTTGGAATCCATTTGTGGTACTCCATGGTTTGGTACTGCTACAAGGTGCACAAGATGAACGTCCTATCTTTGCTCAACTTGTCTTATTCACCCTACAAATATTCCACCGAGGACCACACAAACGACACGGCCACGGCGGAGTACGCCACCACTTCGTCTGCTGATTTCAGCGAAAACCAAGTTCTTCTTAATGGAATCAACTCCACCATCAAAAAGACACTTTTCATCAACATCTCGGGGCTCCTATCGTTTTGGGTTTCTCTGTTGTTCCGTGAAACTTTCCCTGCCATCTTCAAATTGGTGCAGTCGGTGTTGCCGGCTGTTCTTCTCGCCAACACCCTTCGCTGTTTCTTTGGAAGTGGAAACTCCATGGGACAGGCTAGAATATACACTACTATGAAGCGAATCTTGGTGGGCGACATCAACTCGAAAACCATGCGGACCAACGACATTTTGATCTCGGACAGCTTGACTTCCTACGCTAAAGTGATCAACGATTTGGGCTCGTTTCTCTGGATGACTGTGGTGCCCACGACTTCCACGTACAACGTCGAACTTGAGGCCATGTTGTTGGCCTTCCCTTCGCTCATAAGAATGAGGCAATGCTGGTACGAGTACAGACTCACCCGACAAGGACTGCATTTCTTCAACTTCGTGAAATATTCCACCGGGTTGGGCCCCATTGTGGTGAATTTCCTCATCAAGGCGAAAATGGCCAAGATCGCCGAGGACTCGGACATTTCGCACCAGTTGAACACTCTCAACAAGTGGTGGTACATCTGCTCAGCCGTCAGCTCAACATACCTGTTTATCTGGGATGTCCGCATGGATTGGGGCTTTGGGTTGTTTGAGCCGCTTTTTGCTCGCAAGTACCGAGGCTACAACGCCTTGAGAGAACCCAACATGTTGGTGTACAAGAACTACGTGGCGTACTACGGAGTCATCACCATCGACTTCTTGTTGCGGTTTATCTGGGTGTGGAAGATGTTTGTGATTAAAGAGACCGAGGTGCAATTCAGACTCACGCAACGGGTGGGCAACTTCTTGTTTGGATACGACTACACATCTTTCGGGTTTGTTGTGTTGGAGGTGTTCGAGCTTCTCCGAAGATGGCTCTGGTGTTTCCTCAAGCTCGAGAGTGATTTGGTGAAGCTTCAAGTCAGCGACGACTTGACACAAGCCATTCCATTGGCCACGGTGAAGGGGGCGCAATAGGCCAGTACTTAGGAAGCAAAGAATGACCAAGAATGACTTAGTAACGACTTCGCAATGAATGATATTGCAAAGAGTGACTTCGTAAGAAAAGGACTAAATGTATGTGCCCAAGAATGGAGTCTACAACTGGTACCTGTGACGTTCATTGTGTGTATAGATGCTATTGGTTGTTTTCAAGCCATTTCTGGGCGTTGTTTCTCCAGGCCAAATCGGCCTTGGGACTCAATCTGTTTTCAGCAGCCCAACGGTATTTGATAGGGGACTTGAGCCATGCGTAGACAATCAACACGGAGGACATGGCTCCAATGGCGTAGACGTTCAAAGCGGGTGCGTGTGCCATTATATCTATGGGATGTAATATTACGCAGAGGTTTTTAGAGGTTTTGGTTGGTGGATGTCTCGGGCCGCGCACGACCTGTAGAGTACCGCTGATTAGCAAGTGTGTTCAGAGGTGCCACTTCAGAGGTGGTTACCAATTCAGAGAATATTCTTGATTGAAGAGCTCGTTGGGGTTCAAAGAGAAATATAAGAAAGCCGGTGTGGTCGGCAAGAACCACTTTTTCACCCCCAGATTCCATCCAAAAGTCGATTTCAAAACTTGCTATCATTAGAACAACCCTCGACCATGCTTGCTTTTAAACGATCACTGCTTCTGAAACAATGGAAAACGAATTATTCAGCTTCAAGTATTTTGCTACAACTGTGTTTTTCGCATCCAATTTTAACACCCACAGTTCCACATTCTCCAAAAACGAAGGAAAATCTCATTCTGGTAGCCTCATATAGCCCCAAATAGCATCAAACAGCATCAAACAGCCTCATTGCAAGCCCTCTCACCAATTGCAGTCCAGCTCGAAACCCCGTGCTTTCTCCACGTCTTCTCCGCAAACTGTTAATTCAGAAAGTGATATACTACTCGATTCTCTCCTTGCTACACCCATGGTAGTCCCACCTATTCTCCATACAGGGTTTAGCGGTGTTCTTCTGCCTCCACTAAACTACCAGGCACTTCCGTGTCTCGCACGACTGGATGAAAATTTTGAGACCAGAAAACCATACAAAAAACTCAACCAAACAAGCCTCTGGATATCATGTTGAGGCACGCCATAAAACGCAGCCCCGCTTTGTGCCAACGCATGGTCGGACGCTCCTTTGTTGCGTCGTACCATGTTTCCCAGCTCAACCCCGGTTTGGGCACGAAATACGATGCCCCTACAGATTACGGCAGTTACAAACACACCGTCTACACACACAGATTGCCCGAATCCACCGCACAACAGTCGCCCGCATTGGTCGCATTGCACCTGAGATTGCGCTTGCCCGAGGCGTACACGTTGTCGACTTTGTCGCAGGCATTGAATTTGCAGAAAAATGGAGGATTGGCAAACAACTTCGGGCTCCAGACGGTCGGCAAGAACTTGGTTTCGTACTACGTCGCCGAGCACTTGTTGGTCAAGTACCCGAGACTCCCCATGGCCGTGCACAACGGCACGGTGGACGCATACATGGGACCCCAGACATTGCATGAAATCGGAAGTAGCTGGGGAATCGAGGTGGACAGATCCACCAAATTGCAGAAATATCTTGCCAAGGAGCTTGAGGCTTTGCAGTACGGCCGGTTGCGGTTCCTCTCGGAGGCCGGAAAGGAAGAAACGTCCGAATCAGGCATCCACGAGTTGTCCCCGCAAGAAATGGCCACACTTGATCCCCGTTCGAACGAGTATCTTTCCAGAGAACAGGAGGCCTACGGAGCGGCGGTGAGTGCCATCGTCGGGGGCTTGTACACACACTGCGGCGAAGAGGCCACCAAGACTTTCATCGAGGGTCACATTTTGCTGAGAAAAGTGCCCATGACGCAGATGTTCGAGTTCAGCCAGCCCACGAGAGAGTTGACGAGATTGTGCGACAAGTTGGAGCTTGAGCACCCGCTTGAAATCAGACTCATGGCCGAAACTGGAAGAGCCTCTGCCCACGCCATTTATGTGGCTGGTGCCTTTTCTGGAGGAGACAAGTTGGGAGAGGGCGTAGGGTCCTCGATTAATGAGGCCAAGACCCGGGCCGTGGTCAATGCATTGTTGGCGTACTACTTGTACTCCCCTATCACCGAAGAGGGAAGAGAAGTGAAAGTGCCCAGCGACGAGAATTACAAGTTCGAGGGCATTGTTGGACTGGGCGACGTTGCTATCTGATCTGTATATATGTAAATAGTCTAGCATGAGGATGGTTGCTGTGTTGTAGAGAAGAGCGAACAATCAAGTCTTCTTTTGTTCTGAGATTGCGGAAACCAGTCTGGTGGAAATGTAGTCTGAATCTGCCCAGTGAACGAATTGAGAATCTCATTTTAGGCACTTCATTTCTGGATTGGGATCCATCTCCAACGTAAGGCCTGGAAGTAAACCGTCGTCTACATGGTCTGTATTCACTACGCCAATTTACGTCAGATTCTAGGTTCTAAGAAAATTATTTTGTATTTGCAATTTTTGTGATTTCTCAACGGTCAATGAGCCTATTCCAACAATACAAAAAAATAAAACCTCCAGCTTTGCTGTCCAAATCTCCATCTCACTTCTATCCAAATCTCCATCCCAATTCTGTCCCAAATTCTTCCCGAATAGCGTCCCAAATTCTTCCACAAATTGCACCGCCATGGCATCAAGATGAGTGTGCATGCAATCGGAGTCAGAAATTTATTAGCGTGTAGGAAAATGAGAAGACCAGTCCTGAAAATTCTAGTGACTACACTCTTCATCTTACAAAATGTCCAACTTGAACATTCTCGTTGTTGGTAACGGCGGCAGAGAACACGCCATCACGTGGAGATTGGCCCAGTCGCCAAAGGTTTCCAAAATCTTCGTCGCTCCAGGAAACGGAGGCACTTCAACCACCCCCAAAGTGGTGAACGTTCCCGAATTGTCGGGCGCTCCCAAGGACTTTGAAAAGTTGCAGAAGTTTGCAGTCGACAACAAAATCGACTTGGTGGTGCCAGGCCCAGAACAGCCTTTGGTCGATGGCATTTCTTCCATTTTCACAAACGTCGGCATTCCAGTGTTCGGACCCAGTGCCAAGGCCGCGGCCATGGAAGGTTCCAAGGCCTTCTCGAAGGTGTTTATGGACAGACACAACATTCCAACTGCCAGATTCCAGAACTTCACCTGCGTGGAAGAGGCCAGAAAGCACATCCAGAACGTCGACTACAAAATCGTGTTGAAGGCCGACGGCATTGCTGCAGGCAAGGGTGTTTTGATTCCCGCCACCAAGGAGGAGGCGCTCGCGGGCTTGAACGAAATCATGGTGGACAAGAACTTTGGCGATGCCGGAAACGAAATCGTCATTGAAGAGTTTTTGGAAGGTGACGAGTTGTCCATCTTGACCATCAGCGACGGCTACTCGTTTTTCAACTTGCCTGCTGCCCAGGACCATAAGAGAATTGGTGACGGCGACCAGGGCTTGAACACCGGAGGCATGGGTGCATACGCCCCAGCTCCGATTGCGACCCCACAGGTTTTGGCCAGAATCGACGCCGAAATCATCAAGCCCACCATCGACGGCATGAGAAGGGACGGATACCCCATGTGCGGTGTTTTGTTCACCGGAATCATGTTGACTCCCAACGGCGACCCCAAGACGTTGGAGTACAATGTGAGATTTGGAGACCCCGAAACGCAGACGGTCTTGCCGTTGCTTTCTGACGACACCGACTTGGCTGACGTCATGTTGGCTGCTGCCGAGCACAGATTGGACTCGGTCACCATCAAGACCAAGGAAAACACCTTTTCCACCACCGTGGTCATGGCTGCCGGTGGGTACCCGGAGACCTACGGCAAGGGCGACGAGATTACTATCAGAACCCCTCCCAAGGACACGTACATTTTCCACGCTGGAACTACCGAGGTCGGCGGAAAAGTCGTCACTGCCGGAGGGCGGGTGATTGCTGCCACGGCCACGGCCTCCACGTTGAAGGAGTCGGTGGAAAAGGCGTACGTCGGAGTAGAGCACGTTTCTTTTTCCAAGAAGTACAACAGACTGGACATTGCCCACCGGGCATTCAGAGACGTCCAGGCGGCCAGAGGCATCACGTACGCCGAGGCTGGAGTTTCGGTCGACAACGGCAACTTGTTGGTGGAGACAATCAAGGCCAAGGTCAAGTCGACGTCGCGAACCGGAGCGGATTCGGACATTGGCGGATTCGGTGGCTTGTTTGACTTGAAGGCTGCAGGCTACAACGGCGACGACACGTTGTTGGTGGCTGCCACCGACGGCGTGGGCACCAAGTTGAGAATTGCCCAGATCATGGACATCCACGACACCGTGGGCATCGACTTGGTGGCCATGAACGTCAACGACTTGGTGGTGCAGGGTGCAGAACCGTTGATTTTCTTGGACTACTTCGCCACCGGCAAGCTCGACGTGGACATTGCGGCCAAGTTTGTCAGTGGAGTGGCCGACGGGTGCGTGATTGCTGGCTGTGCCTTGGTTGGTGGCGAGACGTCGGAGATGCCTGGCATGTACGACGAGGGCCACTACGACACCAACGGTACGGCCGTGGGAGCCGTTTCCAGACACAAGATCTTGCCCAAGATCGCGGAGATGAAGGCCGGAAACGTGTTGATCGGTTTGAGATCCGACGGTATCCACTCAAACGGATTCTCGTTGGTGCGCCACATCATTGAAAAGACCGGCCTCGACTACAAGTCGCCGGCGCCATGGACCGACGGAGCCAAGTCCATTGGAGAGGAAGTGTTGGTACCCACGAAAATCTACGTCAAGCAGTTGTTGCCAGCTATCCGCAAAGACCTTTTGCTCGGCATGGCTCACATCACAGGTGGTGGTTTGGTGGAGAACATTCCTCGGGCGTTGCCCAAGAACTTGCAGGCTCAGGTTGACATGAGCACGTGGGAGGTGCCCACCATTTTCAAGTGGTTTGGAAAGCAGGGTAACGTGCCTTATGACGACTTGTTCAAGACTTTCAATGTTGGTATTGGTATGGTTGTCATTGTGGAGGAGTCCAAGGTGGAAGCTGCGCTTGCCGAGTTCCAGGCTGCTGGCGAGGATGCCGTTGTCATCGGTAACTTGGTGGAGAGAGAGTCGGGACCAGGATGTGTCGTTAACAACGTGGGCACTCTTTACTAACGCAAGTTCATTGCAGTTGTATAATTAATCATAAAGTCGATTTGGAAGATACTTTCCGAGAGGTGCATAGGCAGAATTACGATCGAAAATATCTGGGTTGCCGAAGACGTTTTTCTGCTGGAAGCACCAAATATGTGGTCGATTCAGTTTGGACTCCAATCTTGTCGGCACTTGAGAAATGGAAGCGAATTGGGAACGGTTTTGAATTTCAACTTCCCCACTAACATTCCGTCGGACTTCAGAAACGTGTTGACGTTTTTGGACTTCTACTCCACGTTGTTGCACTTTGTGTTGTTCAAGTTGTACGGTGACTCCGACTTGGTGTACCCTCCATCTATCGACACCGAGAAGTTGAAGGGTATGGGAGGATTGTCAAGTGAGAGCTGCAAGCTTTCCTCCAATCCAAAGCTTCCTCTCTAAGCAAGTTCCTGGCGATAAAAATGGTGTGAAAGAAGACAATAATATCCCGTACCATCGTTCCTCATCCTAACCAGGAGCCATTTTGGAGACACGACTAACGCTCGGAAGTGAGAGCCAAAATGTGTGTAAAGCTATCGATGTACCTTATTTCTTATGATGTATACGTTTCTTCTATTCTAACTAAGCTTCCCTCATTAAGGAAGGATCGTTTAAATAGAAACATGACTGGGCAAGGTCAGGAATCATCAGGCCGTAGTCTCATAACGGGCTATGATTTCGACACGCATCAATTTATGAAGTGTTTTAAACTTCTTGAGGCTTTCTCATTACACGGACAGTTCCAGCTCTCCGAGAGGCAACTTCATTCCGTCGATTCATTCCAAATCAGCCACTCCCAACTGTAGACCCGATCGAAATAACCCAAAGCTTTTTCGCTCAGAAGTCTTTCTGCTAACTCCTAAGTAGAAATCTTGTCTTCCCTGCAGCAAAGTTGTCCTCAAAGAGTCGACTTAGAGTTTCATCATTTGCAAAGGCCCACAGTCGGCTGATTTCATTTAACAAATCAGCTAAAATCTAATAACAATAAGCAACTAATTTTTGAGGAATACGTTTTCTTTATGATTCTGATCGAGTTTGAGTTTTGCAGCCACTCGTTGCCCAAGTTTGAACGTATTGCACAACCTTCAGGAGAGCGTCTTTCAACTTATGGTTTATGCAAATGATATTCTCAAAGCGAAGTTTGAACATGATCGGTCCTCCCGAAATTAAGAAGAATAAATATTAATGATATTACAAACACAAATTCGATTTCTCGGCCGCAATTCTGGATCTTTCCACTTGGTGCGACCTCATGAAAAGTCATTGCCCTGGTGGAAGCTGTCAGGAGTAAGTAAAGCGAAAGACCTACACCATCGTCCTAGATATTTATGGCGTATAATGGTTATTTTGGGGTGTTTAAGTCTCCTTTGATTCAGCCGGACCATCACGCAACTGGAGATACCAGTGCAAACTTGATGAGCAAACCTATTTATGAAGAATTGTCCGTTTTTTTACATTCGTGCATTTTCCTAGTTATGCGAAGCTTGTCCAAAAATACTTGGACGCCTCAGGAATGCGCATCCTTCCAATTTCCCATGCCATTCTTTGTTCCAGAAACACCGAAGAAAACAAACAACAAGAAAAAACAAGAAAAAACAAGGAATCCAAGCCCGTGGCCATTTCCTATTCCTCCCCAGCAACGGAATTTTCACTATTCCCAGGTTTCTCACCACTGTCCGCGCCTTCTGGTTATCGACAATATTACCCGTTACGGTATTCATGTCCGCTTCTCACGTGGCATTGCATCTTCCCGCAGATATGTGCACCTCCACAACACTAAAACCAGAGACCGGAGAGAGAACACAGCCAGAAACCACATCAAGAATCCACTAGCGCTGTAAACAAAACATCTCCAACAAGCCTCCCTCGTAATCTCCGGATACCAGCAACCTAAAATCCGTCACAATCGCGGTGCAAATTTTTCTTGTACACACCTCGCTTATTAATTGCGAGGCTTAACGCAAGTGATTTGACTGTGTGAGACATCGGCATCTTCCTGTTTTTCATTACTCGGGGCCTTTTCACGCCATGGGCTTGCTCTCTCTCGGAACTCCCCTCGACTGGCACGACGCCAAACAGCACAATGAACATGTGCGCCTTAACGGAATCGAGCAACTCATCAACATCTTCCACCAGCACGGCGCCAGAAAAAACGACCATTTCTTGTGGGGCGACGAGGTCGAGTACATGCTCGTGGACATCGATCCAGCCAACAAAACAGCCAAGTTGGCCATCGACAAAGACAGCATCTTGGACGACTTGAACGACCCGGAAAAACCGGAAATTTCAGGCAAGGCCGTGGCCAACAACGTGTCGTTCCATCCCGAGTACGGCCGGTTCATGATCGAGGCTACTCCGTTGAGACCGTACGACGGAACCAAACTCGACGATTACGTTTATGTCGAAGAGAACATGATCAAGAGACGACAGATCTCGCAATCGGAGTTGCCGGCCAACGTCGTGCCCTTGACGTTGACGTCGTACCCCAGATTGGGGTGTGGAAACTTCACTTCGCCCAAGGCAAAGCCAATTGGGCCCGCATCGCAGTCGCTTTTCTTGCCGGACGAAATCATCAACAGACACGCCCGGTTCCCCACGTTGACGGCGAACATCCGCAAACGGAAGGGCCACAAGGTGGCCATCAACTTGCCCTTCTACCCGGACGAAAACACGAAATTGGTAGACGACTCGATTCCGCACCGCGACTTGTTTCCATCGGACAAAGAGCCGTGGCTCGGGGCGTCCAAACCGGGCCATGTGTACATGGACTCGATGGGATTTGGCATGGGTTCCTCGTGCCTCCAGGTGACAATGCAGGCCACGGACATTGCCCAGGCCAGGTACCTCTACGACGCCCTTGCTCCGTTAACTCCGGTGTTGTTGGCTGTGAGTGCGGCAGCGCCCATTTTCAAGGGCTTTTTGGTCAACCAGGACGTTCGCTGGAACGTGATCAGTGGGGCCGTGGACGACCGATCTTTTGTGGAGCGCGATGTAGAGCCTTACGCAGGGTACGATTTCTTCGGCGGGTTGGATGTGGCCGAGCTGGTGAAAAAGCACTTGGAGCTTTTGGGCGGTGGCCGTGGGGTGAACGGCGACAAAATCATCAACGAGTTTGGCGACACCAGCGTGCGCACCGACGACGGAAAGCCGGTGCAGAAGATCCCAAAATCGCGTTACGAGTCCGTGGACTCGTACTTGAGCGATGAGATCTACCATGGAGCCGAGGCGTACTTCAAGCCCGAGTACAACGACATTGCGTCGCCCATCAACAAGAAAATTTACGACCAGCTCGTGGCTACCAAGTCTTTTGACCCGGTCTTGGCCCAGCACTTTGCGCATCTTTTCATAAGAGACCCGCTTGTGATTTTCTCCGAGCGGGTCGACCAGGACAACACGTTGGAAAACGACCACTTCGAGAACATCCAGCTGACCAACTGGCAGACGTTGAGGTTCAAGCCCCCCGGTTTGTACTCCAAAACCGAGGCCTTGGAGCACACCCCCGGGTGGAGAGTGGAGTTCCGGCCCATGGAGATCCAGTTGACGGACTTTGAAAACGCCGCGTACTCGGTGTTCATCACCTTGGTCGGCAAGGCCTTCTTGAAATGGAACCCGGACTTGTACATTCCCATTCTGAAGATCGACGCCAACATGGAGACGGCCCACCGGGTGGACGCTGCGACCGAGCAGAAATTCTGGTTCAAGAACCCGGCCCGGTGGAACGTCGCCGACGACTTCCAGGGGTACGACTTGAGCTGGTTCGACCGTTTTGTCAACGACGGCAACGACTTGTTTGACGAGAACGGAGTGTACTTGAACGGATACGTGCAAGTGAGCAAGGAAGGTGGGTGCACCAGCGAAAACGAGCTGTTGCCGAACGAGGTCAAGTTGAGTGCCAACGAGCTTATCAACGGAACAGATGCGTTCCCGGGGTTGATCAGAATGGTGGTCAAACTCATAGCCACCGAGTTGATTCCAGACAGCTGGCAGAACACCTCGCACCACTGCAACTCTCGTTCTTCCAAGGACTTGGAGGTGCTTCAGAATTACTTGAGGTTGGTCAGTGGCCGTGCCAGTGGAAAGATCCCCACGATTGCGCATTGCTTGCGGAACTTGGCCTTGACTCATCCTGGGTATGCTAAGGACTCCAAGGTGACGGAAGCCATGAACTACGACTTGGTGCAGGCCTCTGTGGCTATCACCAACCTCGACTTTGCGGGACACCACGACTTGCTTTTTTCGTACTTTGGCGAAGAAGTGGCGACATTTTTGCAGAGCAGACAGTGAACAGGTGCGAGAGGCTGGAAGAGGCGGTTCACAAAGGCAGTGCTGGTTACAAGGCAGAGATGATTTGCAGATTGCATTTGCACGATCATTTACAGATTGAATTTGCACCGATACAGATGCATTTTCAGTGATATTTTTTGGGTGGAGTAGACCACCGAATCTGGAGTTAGATTACCTGTCTCGGCGTAGTATGTGACGGACTGCACATAAGTGAGAAGCCACCAGGTGTGAACATTTGCCTGGTGAGTCCAGTGGCAAAGAAGACGTTGCCTTGGCAAAGAAGACGAGGCCCAGACTTGGCAAGTCTACACTCGCTGGCGTTCCTCTCTCCATCTCTACTATCCAGTGATGTACTCCACTCGGATGTTCTCTCCTGCACCCAGTCGTCGCATAAACCCAAGATTGTTCCATCAAAACCAACTCCCATCTCTTTCACAATGGGTTTCATGGACAATGTCAAATCTTTGTGGCACTCGGTCACCACCGAGGACCACTACGCTCTGTACGGTTCGCCCTACAAAAACTCCAGCGCCGGTGGCTCACTTAACAACAATTCTTCCTCACGTTTACAGGATCTCAACAACTCGCTGACACACCTGCTCATCAGCCGGAACAGTACCTCCAACATCGGGTACCGGCCCGGCATGCGCTCGTCGTCCACAAATTTGACCAACCCCGCAAATAGCGACGTGCAAATGCAAAGTTTGGGAAGCAACGGACAGCCTCCTTTGCCCTCGGTAGAGGCCTTGTGGCTGCGTATTGAAGCGTGGTTGGAGGAGGAGTACCCGGAATTGGAGGACAGCTTGAATTCCGGAGCTTCTACGGCCGATCTCAACGAGTTTGAGAAGGATCTCCAAATTGGACCTTTCCCCGTCGAAGTCCGTCAGTCCTTCAAGGTGCACGACGGCCAGTTCCGCGGCGGCAAGCCCACGGGTTTGCTCATGGGAATGACGCTTTTGGACATGGAAAGTTCCATGGAACAGTATGCCCTTTGGGCCAAGGTGGCTGAGAGAGTCGAAAAACAGCAGATGATGATGGAAAACGAGCAGCGTGCCGAGCTCGGCTCGTCCAGTGCACGTGAACGTCTTTCCAACAGTTTCATTGCACACCAGAAATCTATTCCTGTCGATGCGGTTCAGTCGTACTATGTTCACCGGGGATGGGTTCCAATTGCCAAAGATATGTACGGTAACTTGGTGGGCCTCGACTTGGCTCCGGGCCCTGCCGGAATCCGCGGCCAGATCATCTTGTACGGGCGTGATTTCGACACCAAGGTGGTTGTGGCCACCAGTTTGCAGGAGTTGCTTTTCCAATTCGTGACCGACTTGGAGCTTGGAAACTTCCAGATTGACCACACCCAGGAAAACGAGGATAACGGATTCTTGGACTCGTCCAGAACCGACGACTACATGATTGGAGACGAGGACGAGGGCAACGGAGAACTTGCGTTTGTGGACCGTGACTCGGCCGAATTTGGCCCGGAACTCAAGGGCAAGCTCTCTTACATCGAGGTGTTGAAGCGCAGAGCGTTGAGAAGATTTGGCGTTCAAAATGTGGACACGTTCCAGACCGCATTCACTCCACAGAGAATCGCCAAGAAGAGGGCAGTTTCTGGTGCAGCTTCGCCAAAGGTGGCCAGTCCTCTGCAGTCCAAGCTTATAAACTTGGACAGCACGGTTGACTTGCCCAAGGAGACGTTGATTGACGATGAGCCAAGTGAGCCTGTGGAACCTTTGGCGAAGAACGAACCAAAGGTTGCCGAGACGGCCGAGGCTAAGTTAGAGGATAAAGTAGAGGCTCCCACCGAGGTGGAGGAGACCAAGGAGGAGCAGTCTAAGGTTGAGATTAAGATCGTGGAACCTGAGGTCGAGGAGAAGATCGAGAAGAAGGTCGAGAAAGCTCCACTTCCAGCCGACGCAACAACTGAGATTGCCCTTTGAGGAAGCAGACTGAATATGATGTAAAATACATTGAAATCCACAGGCTGTGTTGGTAGACCGGAGACCTTTCTCGGCAGACAAGAGACCTTTATCGGCAGACCAAACCTATCGTAGTGCGAAATATCAAATAGATGCAAACATCAAATAGTTGCAAACACAACCACCATGAACTCCTCGGGCCACTGGCACGACGCCAACCTGCCGGCACAGGTGAACGGTGCGTCTTTCTTCAATTCGTCTGCGATTCAAGGCGACGGCCATTTTGAGTCCATCGATGCAAATTTCACCGAATTCGCTCCACAGTTCGCTGACGACCCCGAGTCCCAGGAAAACTCACAGTCTGCCATGTCCCACGCCACAGAACAACCCTCGGTGGAGCAGATGCACAACCTCTACTACACCAAGGGCCTTGAAGAGCTCGAGTCGCTCCAGCTTCTAGATCTTTCACCGTTGGCTACTTGGAAACTTTCTTCCCACAAACAAGGATTCGGGCTTGCCCAGCTCCGAAACGACTCGCCCAACTCGTTCTGGCAATCTGACGGAAGCATGGGAAACAACATGGAGCACCAGGCGAATACGGCCGACGGAAGCCAGTTGAGTCATCCGCACTATGTGACTCTCCAGTTTTCGAAGCGAGTTTCGTTGGAAAGAATCTCTGTGTTCACCAACTACCAGCTCGATGAGTCGTACACGCCACTGAAGATCAAGATCATGGCGGGGGGTTCCAACTGGGACTTGACGGAGGTGTGTGTGGTGACTTTCGACAAGCCCATCGGGTGGTCGCACATCATCTTCAAGGGTGTTCGAGGTGACGGGCTCCTCAAATGTTTTGTGGTGAAAATCATCGTTTTGGCGAACCACCAAGACGGGAAAGACTCTCACATTCGGGCGATTCGGTGCTTCGGCAAGAAGTCAACCTCGTTTGTTGACCCCGTGGCCGAGCCTGAGCCCACGGCTTTCTCCACCTTGTCGGGAATTCTGCTCAACCATTCTGGGTCAGGACTCCGCAGAATGGATTCGTTTGAGGAGACACAGGAGGAAGAATCGGAGTACGAGGAGGCAGATCCAGCTACACTGAAAATCTTAAGCAATGTTTCGGATGTCATTGGGTTTAATTCAGGTTTTGACAGCTTGGAGTTGAAGAGCGTTTCATCTATTCGTTAGCTGGAGAGTTCAGCACATTCCAGCTTGGAGTCCTATTTTGAACTACTATCCAGGTACAAAGAAGATAGTGTTTCGGTTGGGTTTAATTCAGGGTTTGGCAGTTGAGTTGGCAGCTTGGAGTTGACGAGCGTTTCCTCTATTCGTTAGACGAATGGAGGGTTCAGCACGCATTCCATCTTGGAGATCTATTGTGAACTAACTTTCTGTATTTGGGTACGGTTAGATTCAGGTTTGGCAGCTTGGAGTTGAAGAGCATTTCCTCTATTGGTTAGGAGAATGGAGAGTTTCAGCACGCACTCCAGCTTGGAGTCCTATTTTGAACTAACTATCCCGGTACAAAGAAGATAGTATATCGGTTGGGTTAGATTCAGTGTTTGGCAGCTTGAAGAAACAGCAATTGGTCTATTCGTTACCGAAGATAGTGTTATTCCATGGCTCTAATTCGGGTCTCGACTTTCATCTGCTCCTTGACGTACTAGTGCTACATTTCCAGCATGATTCAGTTCAATTGAACTCCAATATTGAAAGGTCTACGACTCGTTGATCTTCAAGGAAAAGTCAACAATGCTGCACCCCTGGTGGATTGACGACGTCGAGTAAATGTCAATGTCGTTGCACAAGTAACTGCTCAAGTTGTGCAACGTCAAGCCCCCCGAACACTCTAACAAAAAGCTCTTGTTAGACCCCTGGTAGTGCCTTCTCAAGCTCTGCGCCACCTTCTGCAACTCGGCACCGCTGAAGTTGTCCAACATGATGACGTCAGCCCCCGCATCAATGGCCTCCTTTGCATCCTGCTCGGTGCTGACTTCCACCTCGACTTTCACGGCAAATCCACACACTTTTCTGGCACTTTTGACCGCTTCCGTGATGCTGCCCGTAGAAGTGATGTGGTTGTCCTTGAGCATGACCATAGAGCTCAAGTCGTATCTGTGGGGGTCCACGCCTCCGACCAACATCGAGTATTTCTCAAGCTGCCTGAGCCCCGGGGTGGTTTTTCTAGTTCCGGCAATAAGACCGGTGTATCCGCTTTCGTCGGCCAATTTCTTGGTCACTGCCGACTGCGTGGCAATTCCCGAAGCACGGGCCATCAAGTTTAGTGCTGTTCTCTCACTGAGCAAGATCTGGTTGACGGGTCCCTTGACCGTTGCGACCACGATCTTTCCCTTGTTTGCGAGCAATTTCTCCGCGGTGATGTGGTCTCCTTCCTTGTAGTGCCACTCGACCTGAAGCTCACACTGCTTGAAAACCTCGGCAGCAAAAGGAACTCCACAGATGATTCCGGCCTGTTTCATGTACAACGACCCGGTCTCCTGTTTGTCTCCGACGACAAAGGCACCGTAATCGAAAGAGGGGACATCCTCGGTTAAGTACTCTGTGATTTGCTGCTTCCACTTTCCGTTGACGGGAAGCAAGTTGGCGTAAGAAGACATGGCAATTGATTGAAAAATGGAGAGATTTCACCTGCAGAAGTGCGAATTACCTCTCACTTCTATGGATGAGCAATAGAGCCACCAGCCAGGAACAGGCCCCCTCGGGGTCGAAAAAGGCCTCCGTGGAAAAGGTCCAGGGCATTCTCAACTTCCCGTCTTCGCAAAGCGGCTCCAAATCGTGCAAAGTATGTGGAATGACTTTCTTCCCGTACTCCCCCACAGATAAGATATTGCACACCAAACACCACAATGCGTTTGTCAACGGCCCCCCGTGGCCGCCCACTCCTTCAGAGGTTCCCGTTCACGAGTTCCGGGTCTCGGCAGACAAGAAAACGGCAAGCAAGAAAACCTTCAAAGTCTACTGTGCAGACAAGTCGCTGCCCCGACAAGTGGCCCGAGTGGAAAAGCTCTTGGCGATGGTCAACCAGGAATTGAACGCCCCGGAGGCTAGCACGGCGTGGAAGGACGCTACGGATCTCGGAAAGGCATTTGTCATCATAGTTCTAGATAAGGCCGTGGGGCTCTGTGTGACGGAGGCCATAGGTGATGTCGAGAAGCAGGCCAGGTGGATGGTGCACAAGACACAGGAAATTGTCCCCAACCAGGTCAACCGCAGACTCCGCGTCGGCGTTTCGCGCATCTGGATTGCACCCAAATGGCGCCGGCACGGGCTCGGGCTTCTTTTGCTCGAGGCCGTGTTGAAAAATCTGGTGTACGGAATACACCTCGCCAGGAACCAGGTCGCGTTCAGCCAGCCCAGCCACGCTGGGGGCCTCCTAGCCAAGAAATTCAACGGGGTGCAGCACAAGAGCGGCGAAATGCTTGTGCCGGTGTATTTAGAGAATTGACTAGTCGGTGAACACCGTCTTGTTCCCCACGGCATTGATTCCCGACTCGAAGCTGGAGTACAACCACGCGGTGATTCCGCCGTGCACCAAGATGTTCAGGCCCCGGGGAATGGCTCCCGCGTACAACACACGGAACCCGCGTCTGACCACCAACTTGTATGCGGTCGAAAGCGAGTCCTTGTAGAGCATCTTGCCGTTTTTCAGCTGGAGATGTGATTTGACGACGTCCAAAGGCTGCGTCACAACCACCACCGCAAGGGCCGAAAAGAGATGGAGCCCTGACAGCTGCAACGCCGTGTGCTGGAAGCTGAACCAGTTTTGTTCCTGCGCGCCTCCGTGGGGATCGAGCAATTGCCTTGTGGCATTATAGGTAGAGAACCACGCCGCAGACGACCCCATCTGCCGAGCAAATGTGATCAATGTGCCGGCCGTGAACGCATTGAGCCCCTGCAAAGCGTACATCTGGCGGACGGTGGAGAGAAACGTGAGTGCGGGATTCTTGTTGAACTCGACCTTGAGCGCATCGACCACAGTCTTGCTGTGGTGCTTTGAAAATTTGGACGTGGGTTTGCCCGTCCGGAGCTGCGCTACGATCTCTGACGTGTAGTACGAGTGTGGCGAGACGTAGTGTCTGGCGAAAATGTTCAGGCCCAGTTTCTGGTGCTTTTCTGGAGAAAAGTCGAGGTGGTTTCGTTTGGCTTCGTTGGCCAACGCCATGTTCTGGATCATGGTGATTTTGATTCGCTCGAACGGCGTGATCCACAACGTCTCCATAAACGCCGACATGGCGCCGGCAATCACCACTCTGGGTGCACTTGTCTTCTTCTTATCATCGTGCGTCTCAATCGCCATGAAATTGGAGGCCCAGTTGTACAGCACGAGTCGCGTGAAGTTCTTGAGCACGTTTCCGGTGACGAGGGCACTGCACCCTTTCATCATGTGGGCCACTGAGCTGGGGTTTCCGTTTCTGAGGCCGAATTTCTTGAGCCCGGCCTCGTTGTTGAGCTGCTGGCGTGTTTTGACCGAATCGAAGGGATAAGTGATCAGCGATGCCAACGCAGTCGCCAGGCACCCTGAAACAATGGCCGTCAAAAGGCTGTCTCCGTGGGTCGACATGGGTTTCGTAAAAGATGGTGGTAGCAATGTGGAAAGGTGTACGGGTGTGAAGTGAGACCTGAAAGAACACGGACTTTGGGAGCCGGGTTGAAAATTACAAGTGAAGAAAAACTGCCAATATTGAATTGAGAAGATTGAAGTTGAAATGAGAAGATCGAAGTTGAATTGAGAAGATTGAAGATGAATTAAGAAGGTTTGAAGGACATTGATGCAATGGCGTCTGCGATTAGTTGTCGTCAGAATCTTTTACATGATGGTGTTTCTTCTTGTTTCGCCTCCAAGGACTTGTCTACGATGCCGCATTCGCTGGAGTCAGTGCACTTTGATGAATTCATATTCACCGGACTCCTTTCACCGGAGTCAAGATGTTCCCCAGATTCTCATTCTTCGCATTAGCCCTGCAGGAAACAGGCCAAATCAAAACACAAACTTCTACTTCCACAGCCCAGCATGCACCGGCACAACAGGGGACTCCTGCATTCCCAGACGGCGCCGTCGACACCGCTCCGAAATATCGTTTCCGTGGATGCCAACTACGCAAACTTTTCCGTTCCCACTCGCACGCGAATTAGCGGAATCCACCTTCCTCCACAGGAATTGTCACAGGTGATGGCTTCGATGTCACGACGGGCCAGCACAGGCTCAAGGGCCGGTTTCCGCGGCTCCCGGCCCTCATCGCAGCCAAATTCCCGAAACGAACTGCGACATCTCACCCCCAGAATCAGTGACCATTTTTCGAGAGGGAGACGACTCAGTGACCGCTTGACCATACGAAGAAGACGACGCTCGTCGATAGGAGTGGTCTACGACGCGGGATACGTGGGCCCTGTCACCAAGGACTTCTTGCGGGCCTTTTCCAGAGCCTTAATCCACGAAAAACAACGGGTTTCGCCCGAAGAAGACCACGACAAGGTGTTCGAGGCTCTAGACCAGCAGCACAGACTTGTCAGTCCCAAAGACAGGCCCAACGAGTTTGACCACTCGCTCCCACTACCGGCAGAAGATGTCATGCAGTCTCCAATGGTGGAACATGTGCTTCAGACGCTTTCGGCCACACCCGAGTTTGGCGAAATCAAGTTTGGCGACGACATGCCCAAGCCCGAGTTCAAGTCGTACTTGGAGCGCATTCTCGAAAGCAGAAAGAAAAGTCTGCAACGTCCGCATTTCCTGTCGATATTCGACCGAGACTCTCCCTTGGACAGCGGGTCGGAGGGTGTCAACGCCGTGATCAACACGTCCCGCTTCGTCATTGAAAACACACTCTCGGGTCTACCGGATTTCCACTCCCAGGACGCGCTGAATATGCGCCTAGCTGAACCTCTAGTGGTGGGAAATTTGAGCGACCACTCCACGTCGGACGAGTCCATTGCCAAGGAGAACGAGTTTCCTTCCTACCGTTCACGGGAACGCAGCTCCATGGAGCTTCCCAATAAGACCCCAGAGTTCAACAAGACTCCAGAGTACAAGGACATTCAGTTTGACAAGGTCAATCTGGTGGACGTTCCACAATGGGAGTCTGTTCTGTTTTTCCCAGACAAGATGGTCACCCCAGATTACGGCGATTTCAACGATTTGAACGAAAACTTGGACCACGATGTGCATTTGGACCACTTGGACCATGACGTGCACTTGGACCACGACACGCACTCGGATCTGTCCGATGCGGGCTTGATTCTGGGCCATTTCACCATGGACAACGATGCAGTGGGAGGAAACGAACATTTCCAACTTCAACCTGGTTTCATGGAAGACAGACCCTCCCACATTGTGGACGAGCTAGCCCCGCTTCCAAGTGGCCCTAGGATGGTTATACCCACAAACAAACGACCAAGACTTGAACGGGGCGCCCTTCCTCAGAGTCTTGTGAAAGGACTAGTATCGCTTGTTCGACACACAAGTCTGGCCAGCCCTCCAAGAAAGAAGACGCGGAATGAGAAATTGACACCGGCACTTGTGCAGTTGATCACCTCAAAGTCGAACGAATTCTTGCAGCAGGTGATGGCGGACATGGAGGCCTATGCTGGACACAGAGGCTCCAAACACATAAATATTCAGGACACCGTCTTGTATCTCAACCGACTCAAGGCACCTGGTTCTTCAATCGGGGACATTTCCAAATTAGCACAGACGGTGTTTCCCTTGGAGTTGTTGGTTTCTCTCGACAACAGTCTTCAGGAATCTGCCAGCAAGAAGATGAAACAGAAGAGAAAAGCCGTGGACGACGACGACGAGTATTCCAGCTCGTCCACCTTGACAGAGAACGTCGTTGCTGTGAAGGAGGACCTGGCTCCGTCCTTAGAGTCCGGCTACTCGGTGACTCCTTCGGACGATGATTACAAAGACACTTAATGCATTATAGACCTAATTTACATCTGCCAGACTGGTGTTTCTGGTCAACCGAAGCAACTCGAAGATGGCAGCTGGAGTAACTCCTTGGATTCGTCTGGCTTGACCAATCGTTTTCGGCTGGATAGTGTTGAGCAAGTGACACACCTCATACGAGATCTTCATGTTGCCCTCGTTGTGATAGGTGAAGTTGGTAGGAAGGACCAAGTTCTCGTCAGCAGCATATGCTTTCACCTGCGAAGCCTCCTTGTTGAGCCACGGCTCGTAGCCGGCTTCCACGTCGATTCTGTCGGTTATCCATCTGGACATTCCTTGGTAGAATTGAGGAAGAGCTGTGCCGGTGATTTTCTCCAAATGTGGAAGGATGTCCTTGAACGAGATGCCTTTGTAAGAGAGCAATTTCCAGGCGTCCAAAACCTTTGTGCGGTCCACAGGCGTTCTTTCGGTCAACGCTGGCGCCCACCTGGCACCGGACGCAGAAACAGATTTGAGATGTTCTTTGATGGCATCGAACTGGTTGAGCTCGCTCATGAAATGCCTGTATCTGTCTTCGCCAACCACTCCAGCGTCGTACCCTCTTTGGGTGAGTCTTTTGTCGGCGTTGTCTGCACGAACTGAGAATCTAAACTCGGACCGGGAGGTGAACATACGGTACGGCTCCTCTACTCCTTTGGTGATCAAATCGTCAATGAGAACTCCGGTGTATCCGTCATATCTCTGTAGCTCAAAGGGAGGTTTCTTCAAGTAGGCAAGTCCTGCGTTGATACCGGCCACGGTTCCTTGGGCAGTGGCTTCCTCGTACCCTGTCGTTCCATTAATCTGGCCAGCCAAGTACAAGCCATCGACAAGTTTTGTTTCGAGAGTGCGTCTCAACTCTCGGGGGTCGACGTAGTCGTACTCCACGCCGTAACCAGGCTGCAACATGTCGACTTTTTCACATCCTGGCATCAACCGCACCATTTTCTCCTGGATCTCTTCGGGCATCGTGCACGAGATGCCGTTCGGGTACACCAAGTCGGTGTCCAAGCCTTCAGGCTCCAACCAAACAAGATGCGATCCCTTCTGGGGGAATTTCATCACCTTCGACTCGAGCGAGGGACAGTACCGTGGACCTTTCACAGTTTCGCGAATATGGATCGACTGGTCGAGATTTTGGCTGATCAAGTGGTGGAGTTCGGGCGTGGTGGACGTCTGGTGGCACAAAACGAGCTGTTCCTGCAAAGACACGGTTTCGTTCATGTACGACATGGGCTGTGGAGGATAGTTGGACGGCTGGACGACCAAGTGCTTGTAGTTGATGGATTTCGACAGAAGCCGGGGTGGGGTGCCGGTCTTTAATCTGCCCAAACGGAACCCAGCCTCGTTCAAGGTTTTGGACAAGCCAAATGTGGCGTCTTCGCCCATTCTTCCCGCGGGATAAGCCTTCAAACCAATGTGGATCTCCGCACCCAAGAAGGTGCCAGTAGTAATGACGACCTTGTCACACCTCAAGATTCTTCCGTCTCCTAAGACCACACCCCTGACGGTTCCGTAAGTTCTGCCTTCAAAATCGGTGGAGCCTTGAAAATCGGAGTTGTCTTGAAGTTTAGTTTCTGGAGTGCCCTGAAAAGAATCTCGAGTGCCTTGCGTTTCGGCTTTTTGTGTTCCCTCTCTCTCTCCTGTGCTCGGAGAAATGATGATGTCCTCCACCAGTGCTTCGAGAACATTCAAGTTCTCATAGTTCAACACCACCTTCTGCATCTCCTCCAAGTAAATTTTCCGGTCAATCTGGGCTCGTGGGCCCTGAACGGCTGCTCCCTTGGATGCATTCAAGATGCTGAAATGAATTCCAGCCTTGTCTGTGACTTTTGGAGCCACTCCATCCAAAGCATCGACTTCTCGAAGCAAAGTGCCCTTTCCAACTCCTCCCATCGAGGGGTTGCACGAGGCCGTTCCGATTTTGTCCACCAGTGGTGTCACCAACGTGGTTTTGGTTCCAGTTCTTGCCGAGGCCGTGGCAGCTTCACATCCAGCATGGCCTCCTCCAACCACAATGATTGGATGGAACTCGGACTCTAGTAGTTTTCTTTCAAGTTCGGCATTTATGGAAACGTTTCTTTTCAGAGCCAAGCTCTGCCGAAGTCTTGGAAGTGCTCGGAATCGAGGTAGCATGGTGTAGGTGAGATCTATTCTGATGCGATTCCATGCAATCTCAAATATTTTGCATCTTTTTTGCATCTCATTTGCATCTACTTTGCATATTTTCACCTTCATTACTCCACCTTCACCAACACTTCAGTATGGCCGGTGATGAATTGGAAGACGGCTTGTCCTACGATGTGGACTTCTCCCAAGACGAAGGCGTTGCCTTGGAAAATTCCGAATCTGGCGATGAGGTAAAGGCTCCAGTCAAGAACTCTAAGAAAAGAACAAAAAACCCAAAGCTCCAGGAGAAAAAACGCCTCAAAATGGCCATGGATATCGATCAAAAGCGCAACTTGTCCACCGAAACCTCCACAGAAGTCATTGCTGACTACATAAATGATGCCATCAGAAGGAAAAACAGCGACCTTTCTGCGTTGGAATTGGCCGAGCTATATTTCAAAAAGACCGACTTCAGATCCACGGCGGAGTTTGAAGACCCCAGAACGTTGGACAACTTGTCCGGCTTCATCACGGGCAGATTCAAGAATATGCTCAATACCAAGGCTCCCAGCGAGAAGACCAAGGAGAAGGCCAAATTGAAAGAGAAGAAGAACAAAAAAAAGAAGGAGGAAGTGCCCGAGGACCCGGGCCAGAGAAAGTTTGTGGCCATTGTTTCCATGTCTGCCCTCAGAGCCTGCGACATCCATCGCTCACTCACAGACATTCCTGGAACTTCGTTGAAATTGATCAACAAGAACAAACTCGACGTGGACTTGAAGTTGGTCAAGAGCACGTGGTCCCGTGTGTTGTGCTGCACGCCTGGCAGGCTCTTGAAGGTGTTGAACAGCGAAGATCTGGAGTTGAACAAGGACGAAATCAAGATTGTCATCGTCGACAACACCTACTTGGACCAGAAGATGCAGAACATCTGGAACATACAGGAAACCACGGACGCCTTGAAGGAGATGGCTGCTGCCGGCTCGAAAATCTACTTGTATTAATATCTAGTTAACCAGCAATGGCAAGTAGATCTCCTTGCTTGACTTGTAGTAGTCGTTGACTCCTCGGAGAATGATTTCGATGGTGGAGCTTTCTAGCTGGTGCTCGCTCATGTCGTTCAATGACTTCGTGTAGCGTGTGACGTCTGATGACTTGATGCCATTCAGGGAGGTGAAGTTGAGTAGGAAAACGATGTTTGCCAAGGCTTGTCTGGACTGTGAATTCAGCAATTTTCCGGGTCTTCCATTTGTATGCAAATTTGGTGCTTCGGTCTTTTGTTCTTCTTTGACCTCTTCTGGTGTCATTTCTGAAGTCTCCGCGGTGTCCACTTCAGGAACCTTGAGTTCAGCTTCCTCTGCCTCATCGGCTTCTTCTTCCTCTTTTACTTCAGTTTCCCTCGGTGCACTGACTTCGTGTTCCTTCTCGACTTCCTCCTTATCCTCCTCCTTCTTAACCTCTTCCTTCTTAACCTCTTCCTTCTTAACCTCTTCCTTCTCGACTTCCTCCTTAACCTCTTCCTCCTTAACATCTTCCTTCTCAACCTTCTGAGAAATCTTGTCCTCCACCTTCACCTCAAATTCCTCTGGTGATTCCTTCAATACTTCAAGAATTCTTGTCTCAATTAGCTCCTCGATCCATCGGTTCTTCAACTCCACAAAGGTATTTTTGACACAAGGGTCTAGGTAAAGATTGTTCATTTCATGCAGTTTGAATGCATTGGAGTCCAAGAATTGCGAAGCAAGACGGAACATCGATGAGTAAACGGACAAGTGTGGTCTCAGAGGAACTGTGCTTGCTTCGAAGGCAGAAACCTGGCCTGCGCTCTCGGAGAGCAACTCACTGTACGACTTTTGTTCGCATTCCGTTTTCGTGTTGGCAATGGACGAGAACACTGCCCTGTAGATGGTTGATACGTGCTCGTCGATGACTGGTATCATTCTGTTTCTCTCAGAACCTCCCACTGCCACGTTGCCCTTGAGAATGATAAGCAAGTTCAACAAGTAGTACATTTTGTTGATGTCATTCAAATTGTCGTCGAGTGCACGGAGAACGTCTCTCACAAAGCTGTCTAGAATCGGTTTCAACAGCTCGTTGACCTCGTCCTTTAAGATGGCGATGTTATGCAAATACGACTTGTTGCTGAATCCTCCCCAGTCGGAATCCTCGCTGAAGTCACGTTGCAACACCGTTGAGATTTTTCCAACAGCGTTGTTGCCCACTTTAAGCAAGCCGAAGAGTTCCTCTAAGACATAGAACCAGTGCTTCAATGCGCCCGGAGCATTTTCACCCTTGTTGCGCGAGGTCATGGCATTGGCAGAGGAAATTGTTAGCACCGAGTCGAAATATTTGTCCAAGTCGTGGTCGATCAAGTTTACAAAGTCCAAGGAAAAGAGGTCATAGGATCCTGCCGAGCTCGAGCCAATACTCAAATCGTGGACAATAGCCTTTGTCACAGAATTTTCAGAGAGCGAGAGCTGGTCGAAATGGTCGTGGAACAGGTCCTTGAGAGACTCCAACACGAGCGTGAGCAACTTCTCCACCGTGTGGGATTCGGCCATCACCGTGGTGGTGTGGCATTTTGTGCCGTTGGACAACGCAAGCACCTCGATCTTCCTCAAGCCAGCCACAAAGTTGAAGAACACGGCCAATGCCTTGGTGGCCAGGGCTCCGCACTCTTTCTCGGAGCGCACCACCGCCAAGATCCGGGCCGTGGTGTCAAATGCAAATGTCGCAAACTTGGAAAGGCTTTTCGTGGCAGTGTGCGACGTCAAAGCAGAATACGACTTGCTCTCGAAGGAGATGAGCTCCTCGTCAAACCAGTTGTGGAAACCAATCAAATCGGAAGCCTTCCAGCTGGCCGTCTGCTTCAAGTAGCTGCAGAGGTCGTTCGAATCCGGCGAAAGAAAATACTTGTTCACGTACCCACAGGTGGCCTCGATGAACCTGAAGATCTTGGAGAATTTGACGTTGGACGCCTGATTCTCGTGCGTGGAGATCATGTGCCGAGTCAAGCTCTCGATGTAGTTGTATCTCAAGCTGATGAATTTATTGCCGATGTCTTCCAAAGTTCTGAGCTTGGGATTGCGGTGGTTCACAATGACATAGGCCACCAAGTAGTTGACTATGGGAATCGACGGTCCGCTGTACGAGAGCCTGGCCGAGCCGTCGGAGTCGTCCGAGTCCGAAAGCTCTTCTTGATCATCGTCGCCAAATGAATCGGCATAAATGTCGAAATTGACATCTTCCAACCACTGCGACTCGAGTCGCAGCACCCAGTCCTCGGCACCGGGTCCAGTGTTGTCGGCCGAGTACGTGGCGATTTTGTGCTCCAAGTGCCGAATGAAATTGCTCTTGAGCTGAGAGAAATTGGCATTCACACCGCTGTTGGACTCCAACGTGCTGCTGAACACCACCTCGATGGTGTAGTAGACCTTGGCGAAGAAAATCAACGTCGACGTTCGGGAAAGCTTGTCTGTCTGGAGTTTCAAGTCGTACCCTATCAACCTATTATTGATGACATTGTTCAAGATGGTCTTCTGAGAAGAGGACCGGGCTTTTCGGGCGTTGGCTTGCCTTGTCAATGAGTCGAATTTCGAAAACGGGTTGTTTCCAAACGCCACGTAGCTGGATGACCCGTAGGATAAGTCCGTCAACTCGGTGTCGATTTTGTGGGCCATGGTGCTCATGTGATCGATGTCCTCGGCGATTCGGATCAAGTCTCTGTATTTTTCGCCCACCAACCGATGGAGATCATCCTTGGCTTTGGAGACGTTCTGTTTGTAGTCTCGGTGGAGCTTCTGGATCTGAGGAACAGTGTACTGGCTGAAAACGCTGTCCACGGAAAAATCTAGCATTGGTGGCTTTGGAGCAATTGAGCTGGACAGCGAGAAAGATGACTGCGAGCTGGTCAGGATGGTCAGGTTTTTTCGAGACGTTTCCATTTGGTGGTTGGTTGTGGGTGTGAATTTCGCGATTCTCAATGTAATGAATCTGACTACTGAGGACTGAAATTTTGGAGCAACTTTGAAGAAAAGTCTTTCTAGTCTACTTCAGCTATTCCTTTGTCGTTTTGTATAGCCTGAGGATCTAAACTTTGACTCTGTTAACATTTGATTTGAATTCAGATGTGCCCATAAGAACAGAATTGCAAGTTATTCCTGTTTTTGAATGCAAATTACACATTGCAAGTTTTTTTCGGAACCGCTATTTTCTTAAAAATGTCGATTTAGAACTCGACCAGACTACTTTTAAGCTGCTTTCGACAACAATAGGCTGCTGATGCTGGACATGCCCCAGGTTAAATCCAGCAAGAGCCACATTATCCTGCACATACACCAAATTGATCAACCCCAGGAATGCAAAAATATGCTTTCTTCTCTTTCACGGAACAGTTTCAGAAGCAAGGAAAGGAAAACCAGGCAAAGGCGATTGAAAGAAATCCCCTGTGCTCCAAAACGTGCCGTGTGGTGGATCTTTGCTTAAGCGCGGTGTTTAATTGCCTGATTGGGAACAATAAAAAAGTTTTCAGTCACTACTTTCCTCCACTATCAGGACAATAACAGTCCCAATGGGATCGTCTAAGACCCGCTCGCGGAACGGCTGCTTCACTTGTCGAAGAAGAAAAAAAAAATGTGACGAGTCGCTGTACCCAGATTGCAAAAATTGCAGATACAATCTGCTTGAATGCACATGGCCCGACCATGTGGTGAGAATGCATGGCCTAGTCGAGAGTGCCAATGAAACCAGTCCCAATGAAACGAGTGCCAATGATATTAGTCCCGTGTTGCAGTCAACTCCGACATCACCTCCGGTGAATCCTGGTCGCATTTCTAAGCCAGAAACACTGAGGCGAAATTACTTTCTAGAAAGAATAGCCATGCAGCAGGATTGCGTGGATGTAGACGCTGTTTCGGAGCCGCCAATCGACCGGAAAAACCTCATACGAAGTCGAATCGCCCAGCAGATGGATATATCTGAGAACATTTTCAGCGATATGAGAGCAAAGAATGGGAAGAGCAAAGGGCAAAAAGACGAGCTGGACAATGAATAGGTGCATATACGGTAGAGTTAGGATCAATAGACCACATTAAGGATGCGGCTGGACCTTTAAAATCTTGAATCAAGGGAACGGTTAGAAAGGCATAGGAAACCCTAGAACACGACTGAGGGCTAGAAACTTCTGGAACACAATTAAAAGGCAACTTTTTGAAAGCTTCAACTCCTGAATGTTCCAAACACTGGTTCCGAGTTATTAGTTAAGGTCTCAACAAGAATCAAGCAAACAGAACTACGATTCGATTTCCAAAATTCAAAAACAAACAGAGACGACCCACTTAATCCAAAATAACGATCAGTTAATATGGAAACCTCCAACTATCTTCGTCAGTAGGTTCCGAGATCGGATTCTGGTGTGCGGTGTCGGACTCCTCCTGCACACATGCGGCCCGGGGTTCGTGCAAGGCCGGTTTTTTCCCAATCTTCTTTTTGCTCTTCAACCACTATGGCTTCGTTGCATGGACACCCAGAATCGTCCACCTATTACCCGGATCAGGTACCTCCAACCTACTATGGATCACATGTTCCCCAGCCAATGGTAAACCAGCTAGAACAGCATGAAAGATCTCCGTACTACCTGTCTAATGGGTCAGCGACCGCCTCTTACGAGCCCACCGAATCGCCAAATAACGGATATTATCAACAGGAAATCAACAACCTGACGGCTCCAGCGCCCGTGGCGCAGATCGGCCTGGTGCATTCTGACGCACGCACAGAACAACCATTTTACGTGAATGCGAAACAATATCACCGGATTTTAAAGAGACGCATAGCCAGAGCGAAGTTGGAAGAAACTTTGCGCATTGCGCGCACCAGAAAACCATATTTGCACGAGTCGAGACACAAGCACGCAATGCGCAGACCACGAGGCCAGGGAGGGCGTTTTTTGACGGCCGCGGAAATCGCAGAGAAGGACAGATTGGACAAGTTGAAGGAAATGGAGGCCGGAGACGTCAAGGAGGAAAACGGAGCCAAGACGGAGAGCCCCCAGTCTTCCACGGCTGCAAACCCTCCAAGCGGAGAAGCAAAGGAGGAAGTGATTTTCCAGAACCTAATCAACGAGCCGACGAACTAGCATAAAATATGGGGTACGCCGTGAGGGCACGGTGTGGCATTCAATTCTTGACGTTTGTATTTCTGTATTCAATATTAAGCACTAGAAATCACACTGCGGGCCGCATCGCTGAGCTGGCCCAAAACACCGAGCTCGGCCAACTTGTTGACGTTCGCCACTGCTCCCATTTTGATCGACTTGAAGTCTTCGTTCTGCACCTGCGGCAACGGGTCAAACGGCTTCAACTGAATCGACACGATTCTGGAGAAGTTGGATCCGTACGCGGCACTCTCCAAGTCTAGCTCGTTTATGGCCACTCTGGTGGCCTCGGTGGAGTTTCCAACGGCACCGGTGCTCTTCAGAATACCTTGCAAAAGAGACAAGTTCTTGCACAACTGCTCCACGGTGGGGACGAGCAAAATCTTGTATGGTCCCGTGGTGAACGCCTGCGACGTGGCCAACTGCGAGAGCCCCAAGACGGCAATCTTCTTGTCTTGCAAGTTGGCGTACCCTTCGGTGGTGGGCAAGATGAACCTGTTGAAGATTTGCAGGAACACGCCTTGCTGGACGGACTCGATGAAATTCACCACAAATTCGCCTTGAATGTGGCCTCCTGTTTTGGCACTCAACTCTGCGTTCAACGGGACACAACAGAGCGACATCAAAAACACAACGAGCTTCTTGACGTACTTCTCGGTTCTGGTGTCCTTCAACCTCGTCAACAACAACTTGGCAATCTGCTCCAAGTGGCTTCCAACGAGATTGAGCGGGATGTTCAACAAAATGGCCTCCAACAAGTCGAATCCGTATGTATCGTTGGCTCGCGAAACAATCAATTTCTGGAACACCCCAAGCAACGGCGTAAGCTCTTGAGCGTTCGACCCAAACGGAGCCGGGTCGTGTGCCATAATGGCAATAAGCAATCTAGTAATACCGGGAACATTTCCCCTGCGCTCCCACACAACGGGCGACATTAGTGGCCTCACCAAACTCTTGTACTGGTCCGGCAAGGGAGTGGCCCTGGGCAAGTTTTCAAGCAAGTACGCCAAAACCTGGAACGTGTAGGGAATGAATTCTTGCACGTCTGCGCTCAAGATTTCCAATAGCGATGGCACGATGATGCCAATGTACTTCGGGATCTTGGTGTCGTTTGGCCCAGAGCCAAATTTGATCAAGAGCCCCAAACTCTCAAAGATGTAGTGCGTGAATCTTGGATTCGATGGGTTCTGGCCAATGATGCGCAAGATCTGAAGCAACTGCTCCATGATGGTGGTCTTGAAGTGCTCGTCCACGAGATCCTCGGCAGTGCTCAACACTCTCATGACTGTTTTGATCAAAAACTCGTTTTCTGACAACCGTTCGGGCGCACTGTGTGCGAGAATGAGCGTGAACAAGCTGGTCAACATGTCGTTGACATACGGCTGGATGTCGTGCTTGTTGAACACTGGCGAATGCGTGGAGTTGGTGAAACTGGTCATGGCGAACAACTTGTCCACCGTGATGGCAGCGTATGTGTACACAACGACGTTTTGCAGCTTCAAGTGGTTCACAAGAAGTGGGATGGTTGTGAGGAGCTGCTCCTTCGTCAACTGGTTTCTGAAAGTCATGATGTATTTGATAGCATCGGTTTTCAAGATGGGAGTGGCATCCTCCACCAAATACGAAGCGATGTTTTCGGTGAAGAACTTCACCACATCCACCAACATGTTAGTGGAAGTGACTCCGATATTTGTCACCGAACCCTTGGCTGCCAACGACGAGAACAAGTAGATGGCCACGTCCTTGTTCCTCCAGTCAGAATGAGACAAAAATTGGTTGACATACGCCATCACTGTGTTGGTCAACAATTCGGTGTTGACTTCCTTCAACTCTCTCAAGAAATCCGTGGAGGATTTACGCCTGGAGTCGAAGTCCGACCCTTCCAAGTCCGACCGCACATACGTGATGGGCTCTTCTTCGAACGTTTCCTCGTCCACTTCTCTGAATGCAATGTTGGGCAAGATGGTCTTTTCGATGATTTCTTTGACGGCTTGCTCGTTGTTGAAAAACGACTGGTACTTGTCGATTTTGGTGATCGAGGTCAAGAACGACAACGCCTTGACGGCTAGCAAGTCGTACTTCTGCTGGTTGGTGACGTAAGAGTTGATCAACCCCCACACAGAAGTGATGAAGTTCTCGATCATGGAGTCGAACTCCTCGGCGTATCTGGTGACGTAGAGCGAGATCAACTCGATTATCGACGTTTTCGTCTTGATGAGAACATCGATGTCGTCGTCGTCGTGCACGTCGCCGACCAAGGTGGTCAGGAAGTTCAAGTATTTGTGCATGATGGACATGCCCTGGCCCATGTTGTCCTCGAAAAACTCCGGCAAGTCCTGGCAGTTCAAATCATAGTAGATCTGCACCATGAGCAACATGCATTCCAAGTAGATGTTGAGCGAGGCCGCGTCGTTTTTGTTGGTGGCTTCCGTGACGAGCTCGTCGGTCCTGGATAAAAGCGACAAAAATGGCTGTGCAAATTTGCCCAACACCATGATGATTTCCGTGAACAAGTCGTCCGAACGGAACAACGGTCTCCACTTCTTGAAAATCGAGTGTGCAACAAGAAGAATTCCCCTGTTCAAGACAAAATCGTCCGGCGACAACTTGCCCACCAAATCGTCAATAAGACTCGTCCATTTGAGGGGGAAGTCCAGCTCGGCAATGATGGAAATGGTCTCTCCCAATTGCACCTGCAAGTTGTTGGGCAATCTGATCATGACGTTCAAGATCTCCGCCTTGATGTAGTTGACATCCTCGGTAAACAACAAATAGTCTCCGTCTTCGTTGACCCACTTTCGCTTGACAAGATTTTTGAGAAACAACGCCGCAGCAAGCCGGATCGACGAGTCCAAGTTCGTGGAGGCCACCACATGCAACAAGTTGATGGCAAAGTGAGGTTGGGACTCGATCGATCTCAAATGCGCCTCTGCTTGTTTTGCATTTTGCGGATTAAGAGACTCCCTCAAGTAACCCGGAATGGATTCCAAACTATTTTCTGCCATTCTGTCGCCGTGGTTCGAGATCAGGCACACGAAGAGGTGTTTGGATGAGAATGGAAAAATATGTGTTCTGTGCAGGCGGTACGTCTCATTCGCGATAGCTTCTACAATTCAGGACTCGAATCTATGAGATAAGTAAAGCAATAACAAAAAAAACCACTTACTTGGTAGTAGGCAATTGTGCAGCGTTTTCCTTCAGTTGCTTCTGCTTGGCAACAGAGTAACACAAACCGGACACGAAACCAACGAAAATGGAGGAAACGGACCAGAAGTTGACGGCAGCATCGAAGAAAACCAATCCCGAAAGCGCAATTGGCAACTTGTTCAAGGCTCCGACCATGGAGTACGTGGTGGAGGACGTGACTCTGACACACCAGGCAGAACAGTAGGAAATACCCACGGAAGAAAGACCGGAGAAGATCATCGACAAGATGGTGGCATTTCTACGTTCCTCGGGGAAGTTGGCCAACAAGTTCTCGCCCGACCAGTCCTCGAAAATGACCGAACAGATCAACAACACAGGGATAGACAACAAGTTGTTGTAGTACATGGTGTCGAAGTCCTTGAAGTTGGTGGTCTTGATTCTGATTCTCATGAACAACACAAAAGCGGCCGAAGCGAAACAGTTGGTGAACATCCAGAAGTATCCAAAGTACAAAGCGTAGGTGTCGGCCTGCGATTTTGCCTCGGCAGAATCTCCGTAACAGGCAATGACCGAGGACAACACCATCAAGCCGAACGAGCCCAAGGCCATGGTGGTGACCTTGCCTCCGAACCACAAAACCTCGCTGTAGGCAATCAAAATAATCGTCAAGTTTTTGAAAATCGTGTACACTGGAATGGACAAGTAAGCAATGGCCTTGGAGCCGGTGTAGATCATGGCCACGAGGGCGAGAGCAATAGGCATCCACTTCTTGGCCTCGTCCTTGTTGAACTGTCTATAAGTGATGACATTGAGACCCTTCAAAGTTCCAATTGTGACGATACAAGTAGCGGACTGCACGGCCAAAAGGAAGAAATTGAGGTTGAAGTCGCCGGAGAGAACGTATTTGTTGGTGACGGTCATCAAAATGGACGACAAACAGTACGAAAAAATCGACAAGGGAGCCGAGTTGGCAAGCGAAGCGCCAGCGGGGCCTCCCACAGGGTTGTAACCAGCCTTTTCCATTTTTTTCTTTATAAAGTAAATCAGTTGTCCAATTAGATAGAACAGGAGTATTCCCATGCACTAGAAATCAGAGGAGGAAAAGAGTCGAAGTTCTTTGCAGAAGAAAACAGAAGATTTTCGAATTTCGTGAACCATTGCGCGTATCGGTGTGCGCACACCACAAGCCCGCGGTGTGCAGGACGAATACGTGTCAGGATGATTTTGGGAAATGGCTGAAAACTTCACATAGCATTTGCGAACGGAAGCTGGATTGGGACAAAGGATTTCCGAAAAAGGAATCGCGTTCGGTCAACTCCGCTCCGATGTACACTCCCTGGCGCGAGGTTTGATTGTGGAAAACGTGCTTATCTGGCCATCAACGTGCTTATCTAGAGGTGTGCAGGAGTAACTCGCGCTTCTTGCCACGTGAGGACAGGTGCAGTAGCTGCGACAACTTGATGAGATTGGAAACTGGAAATTGGAATTGAAAATGATTTTTTTCGTTCCTGATGGTTGATGTGAAAATTCGGAACACGGCAGGATTCGACGGAGGATTCGACGGAGGATTCGACGGAAAAGCTGCATTCACGGAAAAGCTGCAATAACGGAAAAGCTGCATTCGACGGAACGAATCGATAGAAAAGCTGGAATTGGACACAGCAGTTAACAATGGCACACGTTCTGGCATCCCATCCCTTCCTTGCTACCTTGCTATTTCAGGACTGTCGGTTCGAACAAGCCGAAATCGGCTCCCCCGGAAAATGTGTCAAAACAACTCGCAAGCGCTCCTGACCAATAAATGCACCAGAGCGACAGAAGAAGCGCACTTGCATCACCTTGCAGCAACGGAGCCAACTGGCCAACTCTTCGGTGCAGATGCCCACACACTCCAAAGCTTATTTTTAAATTAATGCCATTACCTCATTGGCCCAGTGCACGTACCCGGATTGGCCGGTACATCTGTTCTCCGCAATTGCGGCCCCCACCATATGGGGTGATCTGCACTATATAATGGGGCGATTCTGCCTTGATCTTTACCAACCAAAATGACTCTTTCCAAGCACATCAACACCGAGCAATTGCAAGCCAAGATCCTTGCCAGGGCTAAAAAGACACCCCTCAACAGCCATGAGCAGTACATCTTCAAGTATAACTCCAACCAGACCGTGCCCAAGTATGAGATTCCTCAGGAGTCCAACGACCACACCTTGGTGTACAAGTACATGAACGAGGAATTGGCCCTTGACGGCAATCCCACACTTAACTTAGCCTCGTTTGTTAACACCTCCTTGGACGACACTCCCTTGCGTTTAATCACCGAGAATATCGTCAAGAACTTGGCCGACAACGACGAGTACCCTTCGTTGATTGAGTACCAGCAGCGTTGCATCAGCATCTTGTCAGACTTGTGGAATGCCCCCAAGACGAAGGATGGCCATTGCCACACCGTGGGAACGGCAACCACGGGATCCTCTGAAGCCATCATGTTGGCTGGTTTGGCCATGAAGAAAAGCTGGCAGATCGAGAGAAAGAAGCAGGGCAAGTCCACCGAAAACCCTAACATCTTGATGGCTTCGGTGGCCCAGGTGGCTTTGGAGAAGTTCGCCAGGTACTTCGATGTGGAGAACAGAATCATCAGAGTAACCGAGGAGTCGAACCACTTGATCGACGTCTCGCAGATCAGAGAGAACATCGACGAGAACACCATTGGAATTTTTGTCATTATGGGCTCCACCTTCACCGGAGGCTTTGAGCCGGTGCAGAAGATCTCGCAGTTGTTGGATGTGGTTCAGAAGGAGACCGGGCACGACGTCAAGATCCATGTTGACGGTGCTTCTGGCGGATTTGTGGCTCCCTTCGTGTACCCCCACTTGAAGTGGGATTTTGCAGTCGACAGAGTGGTTTCCATCAACACCTCTGGCCACAAGTTTGGCTTGACCACCGCCGGTTTGGGGTGGGTTATCTGGAAGGACGTCAAGTACTTGCCCGAGACTTTGCGCTTCAAGTTGGACTACTTGGGTGGTGTGGAGGAGACATTCAACTTGAACTTCTCCAGACCGGGTTTCCCCGTGTTGCACCAGTACTTCAACTTCTTGACCTTTGGCCGCGACGGATACACCAAGGTGTTCGACAGCTCGATGCAGAACGCCCGTTTGTTGTCCAAGTTCTTGGAGGACACCCGGTACTTTGAGGTTTTGTCTGTGATCCACAAACCGTTGAGTGAGGCCGACCGCAGAGAGGTGTACCAATTGGAGCACGACAAGAACGTGACCCACAAGGAGAAGGAGATTGCCAACGAGAGGTACTGTCCTGGGTTGCCTGTGGTGGCGTTCAGATTCTCTGACGAGTTCAGAAAATCGTACCCTGACATTCCGCAGATCATGATCTCGCTTTTGTTGAGAAACAAGGGCTTCATTGTGCCCAACTACCACTTGACTCCCGACGAGCAAGACAAGGAGATTTTGAGGGTGGTGGTGAGAGACACCTTGGGGTTGAACTTGTTGGAGAAGCTTATGCAAGACATCATCGAGTCTGCGGAGTTGCTTGTCAAGGCCAGTGACACGGTGGTGCGGATGTTGCACGACAAGAAAATCAAAACCGAAACCGAGCGAAGCGAAATTGTCTACGAGTTGTTGATGAACATTGCGTCCAATGGATTGGCAGAAGAAAAGGCTGCTCAGGATCAGGTATTGGACATCGAAGGCACGGGACATGGCAAGCACAAGAAGTCGTACAGAGGTGCTTGTTGAAGAATAGGTCTGGATATTCTGTAGCTTGACTCTAAAACGTTACTTTCAGAGGGACACAACAGAGTGCTTACTGTCGAATGAATATATAATGATTTTCAAAACTTGCAGGACGTCAACTTTCTGTCTTCTCTCGTGCCAAAATTGTGGGGAGAGTGCGATTTGGATGTAGTGAACAAATATAGCATCTGAACAAATAGCGACTTCGCCAAAAAGAGGAAATTTCCCAACTGCCCACACGCTGGCAAGAAGACTGGCATTGCGGTAATTGTCGGGACCCCACGTTTGAACTACTAAGGGGTCCATGCACAGTTCATGCGACCTGCAGAAGACCCTGCATGCGAAAGCAATCATCAGTTTCGATAATTGCTTCCCCAAAAGCCTATAAAATGGCGCCGCCTCCCTCCGTAATTCTTAGCTTTTCATAAACATGGCTACCAGTGACGAACTTGCAGCCCATAAGGTTGCCACCATTTTGTCGTGGGTGCTCTCTGTCTACGCCAGTCTCCGCTATTTCGTGGGCAGGTCACCTTTCGACAAGCATAACCCGTATCACGTCGATGACACGCCCTTCTCGTCGAACATCATCGTGACTATGTTGTTCTGGTGTCTTCTTTTCTTGATGCAGATCTTGTTTGTGGTGCAGATCTTTGTGCCCAACGTGAATCACGCTGCGGGATTCACCAACAGATTGGAAATCACCAAATTGATCGGCTGGCACTTCACTGCGTTCAATTTGGGTACGTTCGTGTGGACGTTGTTGTTTGTGCACCACCACTACTTCTGGTCTGAGGTCGTGTTGGTGTTGAACTTCGTCAACATTCTCCTGTTGTACTTTGAGCACAAGACATACTCCGTCAAGCCCTTGAGCAACTGGTTTTTGATCCACTGGCCCACGGCCGCAATGCCCATGTCGTGGTTGTTGTATGCCATTTTCTGGAACGGTGCGGTGTTGTTCCATGTGCACAAGCTACCTGGCAGAATCTTTGCTAATGTCACGATCTGGATGCTCTTGCTTATTCCGGGATTCTTCTTGGTCGCCTTCAACGATTGGGCCACGGGTATTTCGTCTAGTATCTTGATGTTCGGCTTGGGTTTGGGCCAATTGCTCACTAAGGCATTTGCCTTGCAATGGATCTTTGCTTTTATCATCTCTGGACTTTTGTTGGTGATGAGTGTGGTTGCTGGCATCACTGGAAGCTTGACCGGAAGTAGGGAGACTACGGCCGAGGGTGCTCCCTTGTTGGAGTAATTTCGGAGAGGTGGAAAAAAGATAGGTAGCGAATGCACTTTCACCGGGATTCCGTCTACGCACTTATGTTCCTCGAATCCGCCTTTTTATTGTCAGTATAGCTTACCTCGATTCCTTTTTATTGTCAGTATAGCTTACTTTCGTTCAACTTGCTCAATATAGCTTACCTCGATTCCAAGGCTTTCTTGGCAAGTTCCAAAACACCCTCCTCTGTCTCACACCCTCCGATGAAACCTGCAGCATGAACGAAAATGCAACCGTCAACCCCAGTCAATTTCGACAAAGCCTCGTCCCTGATTCCACGCCACGGCTCCGGAAGCCCGAATCTGAACTCGAAACTGGTGGAGGTCACAGAAACTGTGGAGATGCGCCACTTGCGGCTGGAATCCAGGAACAATACAAACTTGATGGTGCCCTGGGCCGAGTTCTCTTTCTCAATGCCGTAGAGGTGCTCCTTCCAAGGGCAGAAACTGCCCAACACGAGAATTTCTCCGGATTTGTGCACGTCAAACCTCGAATTGAACGCAGACTCCACAATGGTTCTGGCCGGCAACCACGACTCTCCGTAGCCAGTGAGCAAGTTCATGAAAGCCAGCCCCATCAACTCCGAAGCTCTCAAGAAAGCCTCGTCGAAGTCCAGGTCCACAGGGTCTGTGTTCCAGCGAGGATTCAAGTGCGAAACCAATGCTGGAAGCCCCAAGTTCCGGTCGTTGAATTTCTTCTCGACATCTCCAGGATAATTATTGATTCCGTTGTCGTTTGCATCAATGGCTTCGATGAACTCCTTGTACACCTTGAGGTAGAGCAACTCGACGTCACTGGCCTCATTCAACTTGAGAACCTCCAGAATAATTTCCTTACCATAGTGCTTGTAGATCAAACCAGCAGACGAGAGTTTTGTGGCAAACTGGCTTGAAAAGGTCTCGTTGAATTCGCGCTGGTGGTGGTCGAACCATTTTTCACCTCCGTCGTACTTTCCACCTACGTCCACCACAATGTCTGAACTTTCCCAGTCCTCTGGCTTTCTGGAACGAACCAACTGAGCGTTCTTGAATTTGGGCAAAAGCTTCAAGAGGAAAACGGCCAAACTCTCGTCGGCGTGGAACGAACCGGAATGCGTGCAAATTCTCATGACGGACGAATCGAGTCTTGGTTTTTTGGTGTCTGACATGAAGTACTAGTCCAAGTCATCGCAAATTTTGTATTTTTCTGTTGTCGCACTCTGAATTCCCCAGTTTTCGTCGCACCAATCAAGAAGCCATCTAAGTAAGCCGAACATGCAAACTCAGAAAACTTACTTCTAAAAAGCCCAAATGTAATTCCTGGTCTACCCAAGATATCTTTTGTGTTTGGAAAAACTTCAGTGGTCTGAGAAGGGGAATCCATTCATGCACTGGCGAATCTTATAAAAATTCAGTTCATTCGTTTTGGAGAACAAGATTCAGCTTCGCATAGTACACTAAAATCGGTGATTCTCTTTGACTCCACGTGTATTGTTCTTCTCACAATCATTTCTTTCTTGTTTTCGCTTTAAGTAACTGTCAGTATTTTGGGTGCGACACTCAATTTGCCCTAATATTGTTTTCCCGCCATCACATCAACATTTCCAGTATTATTCACATAAAAGTCCCACTTCTCACCGGTCGGGCAGTACTGAGGACATAATTTTGTTTCTAAAATTCATACACAACCATTTTAGACTATGTCCAACTTGGAAGTAAATAGTTGTAGAAACCAAAATCAACTTTTCGACTTCAACTCACAGAATGCTTACCGTTCAATAAAAGGACTTCGCTTATTGAGTTTTTTAAAGATTCCTTTTATCGTGACTGCAATTAGAATTCGCAATAATGAATGGGGGTAACATGAATTCAGAGATTCAAAAGGCGGGCTACATAAAGAGGTCGTTGATGTAGTGGTTTCAGTAATTGTCATAAGTCATTGTGCTTCTCAAGTTGCCAATGCGAACTTGGGCAGCATCGTTCTTGGAACATTCCGGTTTTGTGTTTGAAAATAGATGAGCTAGAGGCCAATTTGCTAATGATGAAAAAGAATTCGTCTTTTCGGCAGATGAAATCGCTGCAGTTTGTTCCAAGGATTCAGAAGATCACGTATTTTCCCACTACAGGTTGAATAAATCGAAAACGAAATTAGTTTCGGTTTGTGTTGAATTTAAAATTATTGGCGTCCGAAGTGGTCAAGCAATCTCCAAGATATTCGAGTTTTAGGGTGCACAAGTCATTTTCAAAGTTAACTGGCGACTTCACTAGAAGCTGCTCTACATTGTCACACCATGCAATTCTTTCACATGCAGTATTATTTTCGGAGATCCACAGTCTGTCGCATACTTGGAGTTTTTGATGCGAGTTTAATTTCCCTACTATGGCCAGGCGACACATTGCTTCTTGTTCGCATCCCGGAAATATAAGGCTCTGGATGCAAACCATGGAAGTTTGACACAAGTTTGTGCAGGATATGTGGGATGTGCGCTAGTGTCTTACTGAATAAGGGCATGTAATAGATAAGACAACTCCGGTGAATGTGCAGGAGTAAATAGCCAGTTTGCTATTGTCTGCCTTTAAATGGCCTGTCGGGTCCTTTCTGCTTTTCGCATCAGCTCAAATGTCTGCTCTCAAGCCTGTCAAATCGGCTCTCTCCCTTGTGCGTTCGAACGCAACCGACAAGATGTTGCACCATTTGGACACCATCTTGTCCAACAGAACCGAAATCAGATCAATCAACCCATTGGATGCAGCCGACGACGTGGATCTTTTGCACCAAATCGGTTACAAGCAAGAATTGAGAAGAGAGTACAGCACTTTGCAGGTGTTTGGCATTGCTTTCTCGATCATGGGATTGCTCCCTTCAATCACCACCACAGCTGCTGCAGGGTTGGAGGGGGGCCCAGTTTCTTTTTTTTGGGGCTGGTTTATTAGTGGCTTTTTCATTCTCTGTGTCGGCATCTCCATGAGTTTCTTGGGATCGGCAATTCCAACCTCTGGAGGTTTGTTTTTCTACAGTAACTACTACAGTGGGGAAAAGGTCAGAGTTCCTCTCAGTTTCCTCATTGGCTGCTCAAACTCATTAGCATTGTGTAGTGGGTTGTGTTCCATCGACTATGGATTTGTTAGCGAGTTGTTTGCTGCCGTTTACATAAGCACTGGCTTCTCTCCTTCCAAGTATGCCGAGTACGGTGTCTTCGTCGGATGCATCTTCTCTCAACTTGCTCTTTGTTCTGTCACCACCAAAATGACTGCTACAGTTCAGTCCATTTCTATCTACATGAACGTCTTCATCATCGTTTTGTTTTTCATCGCTGTTCCAATCGGCACTGCCAAAAACCTAGGTGGGTTCAATGATGCGGCTTTCATTTTTGGAAAGTTTGAAAACGCCAGAACGTGGAGTTCTGGCTGGTCGTTCATGCTTTCTTGGATGCCGGCCATCTGGACCATTGGTGCTTTCGACTCGTGTATCCACATGTCCGAGGAGTGCAAAGATCCCACCAGAAAAGTTCCCATTGGTATTGTTGGTTCGATTTCTGTTTGCTGGATTGTCGGTTGGTTCATCACCATTGTCTTGTGTGCATGCATAAAAGACGGAAACGTCGAGAGTATTCTTAAAAGCGATACTGGCATGGTGGTAGCTCAGATTGTGTTGGACTCATTGGGCAAAAAATGGGCCATTGCCTTCATGTCAATGATTGCTTTCGCTCAATACTTCATGGGTTTGTCCATTCTTATTGCCTTGTCCAGACAGGTTTTCTCTTTCGCCAGAGACGACGGCTTGCCATTTGTGTATAACATTGTCAAGGTGGTCAACCCTAAGATCATGGTTCCACTTCGTGCTACGTTTTTCTCGGGACTCTTGGGATGCGTTATGGGCTTGTTGATTTTGATCAATGCCACCGCAGCAGGTGCTCTTTTCTCGTTGGCTGTGGCAGGCAATTTGCTTGCCTGGGGTGTTCCTATTTTATTGGTGATCTTGCCAACAGAATCTGCAAAGAGATTCGTTCCAGGGCCTTTCTACTCAAAAACGTTCTTCTTCCCTATCAATGCCATTTCTTGTGCGTGGGTCGTTTATGTCATTATCATGTCCATGTTCCCAGACAGCAAGACTGTTGACAAGGAAACCATGAACTACACTTGTGTCATCAATGGTGGTGTTTGGTTGTTGTCCTTGGTGTACTATTTTGCTTACGGTTACAAGCACTACCATGGCCCTAAGTCCAATCTCGGAGCACCCCACACCATTGATGGTGTTTCTTACCTGGAGGAGACCACTGACTTCCCTAAGTCCGGAAATTGAGTATTAGTCTTTTTGGAGTAATTGGCATGCGCACTAAAACTGTTCCGTTTTGCACCCAACGCTTTTGTTCGTGCCGGATAGATTCACATGCGAACCTCTCCTCTCCACATAGTAAGCATGCGCATTCTGCGATTACTAATGTTGTCCCAAAACTTTCCTCTGACATTTTGTCCTACTCGGTGAACTCCCCGCATAATACATATAATTGCTAAACAAATTACGTCATGGTGACTGGAACGCCCTCAAACATAGATAACGTAAGGTGCAACATCTTCTTTGGTGGATATTCACCCTGGTATGCAGAAGTCAAGTTGGGGAACATCTGTATCAATCTTGTAATCACATAAGAGGCCTCAGTGAGAGCAAACTGCTGACCCAAGCAGATTCTTGGACCACCGTTGAATGGCAAGTAAGCCCATCCAAGCTTCTGGCCTTCACCCCATCTCTCTGGTCTGAACACATCAGCATCTTCGCCGTAGACCTCCTTGTTTCTGTGAACACAGTAAACGGAGTATACAACTGTAGTTCCCTTGCCAACAAACACTGGAGACTTTCCGTCGGGTCCACCACCAGTGGGCAAGGTGGTGTCCTTCGTGGCGTCTCTGAAGTTGACTGGAACAGATGGATACATTCTGAGAATTTCGTTCAAAACCCACTTCAAGTACTCACACTTCTTTAACGACTCAAAGCTGATTTTCTCAATGTCCTCCAAGGAGCCCTCACCAAAGTGGTTGAAGATCTCCGTCTTCAACTTGGCGTACACCTCCGGGTTTCTGGACAACTCAAACAAAGTGAACGACAACAAACCAGCAGTTGTGTCTCTTCCGGCAACCATGATGTTCAACAACTGGTCCTGCAACATCTTGGGGTCCCTGGTCTGCTTGACCAACTCGTACAAGAAAGTGTAGCCCTTCTCCGACTTTTGCTCGATCTCAGCGTCGCTCATAGCAAGCGCCTTGTCAACGTAGTATTTGGCGAACGAGTGGACCTTTTTGCAGGATCTGCGGAACTCGAATGAGTCAATAAAGAAGTAGAGAGTCTGAGAGTACGATCTGAAGGACAAGTACTTCTGGGCAAGATTGAAAGCAGAGCCAAACTCCTCTCTTCCGACGAAATCATTGTGAGGAGGAACGTCTGCGACGGTTCCATCTCTCAAACAGTACACAGATTCTCCGAAAAGAATGGCGGTGGCCGTGTCCACGGTGAACTTGAAGAACAAGTCCTGGATGTCAAAAACAGAGCCGTTGGCCTTCTTGATGTGTTGGGCCAACGTCTGCAAGTGTGGTTCCAACGATCTAACGTGTGCAATTTGCTCTCTGGAGAACTGAGGCCTCAACATGGCTCTGGAGGACTTCCATCCGTGCGAGTCCAAGGTGAAAATTCCGTCACCAAGCAAAGGCAAGAAGTGCGCATGTCTGGAGCCCAAGGCAAAGTCGTTGAACTGGGTGGCCAACACCGCCTTGATGTTGTCCGGGTCCATGGTGGACACAATTCTCATGCCAGCAATAGTGAGGCCAAAAGTCGGGGGAAGAGAATCTACGACACCTCCAAAGAACTCAAGAGCCCCACCTTTCAGCATGGCAGTCAAGGAATTGTACAAGAGGCCCAAGCCAAGGTAGCCTCTGTTGTAGAAAATCACCTCTTTGCATCCGTGCTTCTTGTACATTCTGTAGATTTGAAACTGGCGGTGCAACGCGAACAAAAGAACGGTTCCGAAGACAATGGTGTACCATTTCGCAAGATGCGGCACGACGGCGTCGACAACACACTGAACAGAAACCATAGCCGAAAATTAAACGAGGGAAAGCAGATGCCATGACAGACAGTGTCCCTCTTATAGGTGCAAGACCCCACCTGTGTGTGCAGTAGCAACCCCAATAAGGGAATTTCACATGTTCCCCGAAAAGACAGGATCGGTGTTGGGCTGCGGTGTATTTTTCGCTGCCCCTCTGTTGTCATGTGCTTGTACACTGGCGTACTGTGATTTGTCCTTCTCGCTGGAAAAAGCGATCTCGATGTCGCTGTCTTCGTCCAGCAGAAGAGCAATCGGGCCGTTTTTTCGCACTTTTTGCTGGGTGCGTCCGCGTTCTGGTGCATTGCCTTGCCTGAGAAGTTCCATATTCTGCTTCCACTTTTGCATCTGCTTGGCCCGCTCCTCCTTGGACCGTTCCAAACTCACGTGCTTGTCCTTACTGAGTTCTTGTAGTTCCTGAAGCGACTGCAGCCGGTCTGCTTTCGTTCTATTGTCAGAACTGCCCACTGTAGGATCAAACCCTATCTTGTGGATAAACGTGCTTTTGAACGCATGCTGACGTATCGCCTCTGTTTTAGCACGCTGTTCCTGGACTCCTGCATGGTCCTGGTGAACAATGCCCAAACGTCGCAAATCCAGAAGGTGCCTCGGGGCGACGGAGTGGAGCAATTGCTCCTCGAGTTTTTTATTCGCCAAAAGTTTCCGCTTTCGAGCTGCCGGCGTCTCCACCACGGGCTTATCGTATTTGCGGTGGTCAAACTGCTCGCCTCCCCCGTAAACAACGTCTTTTTGCGTAGCTCCGGAGTACAGCACAAACGCCGGCTGATTGGTGGCAGGATTCACATACATCTGAGAACGCTCGCCTCGCTGATTCTGCGGTGCCTTCGGCTTGACGCTTCCATGTAGTTCCATGCGGCTGCCTTGCTTGTACTTGGATTCCTCGTGGTAGCTGCACAAGGTGTTTTTCAGTGTGTCCACCACATGCTTGCACTGGTCGCCCAGCTTGCTCGTGCTTTTGCAGTGGCCAAAATGTTTCAGGGTGCCAATTTCCAAAATTGCCGCCAAGTCGTCCAGAAGGCTCAAGTTGAACGCTCCACTGAACTTTTTCACCGTCGGGTTCAAAATGGCCACCACATCGCCGAGCCGAAGCTTCCAGTACCTGTGGAAGGCGTCGCCGAAGAGCATGAGATCGACGGAATGGACGAAATTGCCCACGCGGAGCCCCATGTATTTTTTCAGGTTGACGGCGCTCTTGGGCTCGCTTTTGTGCACCACGACCCCCACAAAACACCAGTTGACGTAGTCGGGCTCGGAAAAATCCGGGGCCACCACCTTGGCAAGCAATCGCTGCACCCGGAGCACTTTTTTGTTGGCCAAGAGCTGGTCCAAGGCCTCTTTGCTGATGTATCTTCGGCTGAGCACTTCTCCGGAAATATCATCTTTGGTTCCGGTGGCTACTGTTTTGGGAGGAGGGACGTTTTCGAACTCAAACACCCTTTCGGTGTACGCGGTTTCCGTGGTCTTTAGGTCGTAGAGCTTTGAAGCAAATTCGTTGCTTTCGATTTTGTGGGGAATCCGAGAAAACACTGGTTTGACCGGTTTTGGGACTGCCACCGGTATCAGTGGCTGGATGCTTGTCTGTGAAAGCAAAGCAACCCTTCCTTCGGGCGAGGGCGACCTTTCGACCTGAAACTGCCTTTTTTTCTGCCTTTTTCGGGCCCTTTCCTCGATCAATCGGAGCTTTTTGGCTTCGAATTCTTTTTCCAAGTCAGCCAAGGCGTCGTCGGAATCCTCCGTCAATCGCTCGTCGCTGTGGAGCTCTCTAGGATCAGCCATCAAAATCAATGAAGCAAGATATTTGTGGTTCTGTGATTTTGGCTCAATGGCATCCTGTACACTGATCGACCACGCGATCCATATATCCAGAACAAGTAACGACATTGAATTCGCACTGGCCTGAATCTCTATTCTCCAAGTCTCAATTCTGCGAAGCCAACACTGCTCTTATGGCCAGAAACAGAAGCAAGTCGGTGGTGCAGAAAATCGCCAAGGAAGTGCCCACGTACTCCAACGAAAACCACCACCTTGAAAGCGAGTCCAATGACGCCAAAAACGTCCACAACCCCACGCTTCCGTACCCAAAAATTGCCCCGACGCAGTACTCCACCAGAAACAGAGCGAAATCGCTAGACGCACACCGTGTCACAACCCCGCGGCCGGTAACTCCGTTGTATCCCTTCACCGAGGCCGAAAAAGACGTCTTGTGGCTGGCGTACTTGGACAAACTCAACTACAATTCGGTGCTCGATTCGGAGTACATCGACGGAATCCACGACCTCGTCGACGACTCGGCGTTGGCGTTCAAGGCCGATTGCGACTTGAACATAAACCACGTTCGCACCTTGATCGGCTCCAACAAGTCCATTCTTGAAAATCTCAATTCCTTGATGTTCCAGTACGACAAGGTCGCCAAGGGCACGCAGGATTTCGCCACGCAGGCGACGCTGCTTTTGAACAAACAGGAGGAGCTCGAGACGAAAACGGCGCAGATGGACCACATCTTGACCGTCTTCGAACCCTTGGAACGCATCAGCAAGACATTGGTGAGCTCGGGAAACCACATCATAAAAACGGGAAAACTCGCGCGAATCTTGGAGCAATTGCAGGAGTGCTTGGACTTCTTGGATGCCCACAAATCGTACAAGGACTCGGAAGTCTACACCATCCGCTACCGGCAGTGCATGACCCGGGGGTTGACGTTGGTGAGAAACTACTTGATCGAGTACCTCCGGAGCAAGACCACGCAGGTGTCGGCCAAACTCCAGGAAAAAGACTTGACGTCGTTGACGTTGGACATCTACATGTACTCCGAGTTCACCAGCGAGCTCGACAGGCAGGACGAATCCACCAGCTTCCCGGTGTTGGTGGGCGAAATCGTAGACAAATGTGCCACGCATGCCGAGTACCAGGGCTTGGTCAGCGACGTGCTCCAGCAATATTTCCGGCTCCGGTTGCAGTTTGTGCCGCACTACGTCCTCCAGCAGCAGCTACCGGATAAGGAAACCTCCATGGTGGTGCACTGCCAGCGCAGCATCGCTGTGTTCAAGAAATTGCTCGAAAAGGAGTACACTTTGTTCACTCGGTTCTTCCCGTTGCACCAGTGGGACCCGCTGCAGCACCAGTTCGTTCTCCACGGGTTGTACTCGTTCTTCAAGGAGGTGCTCGAGCCGCTGTACGACGACGTGCGCAACAAAATCTTGCGTGAACACAGCATCTCCGAGTTGTGCCACCTCACCAACTTGCTCACGAGCTATTTCGACTTCGACGACGCCGTCTCCGTGGCGACGGCCGCAGACCCCCGGATCGAGTACGGCGTGCTCTTCGAGCCCATGTTGAACGACGCCCAGGCCCGGCTCATTTTCCGCATCCAGAACTACATCGACAACAAGCTCGTCAGGTACAGGCCGCAGCCGGAGGACTTGCAGTTGGGCAGCCGGAAAAAAGAGCGGCGCGACTCGGTGTTGGACGAGTTCGACGAGAACTTGTTTCCTGCGTTGTACGTTCCCGTGGGCATTGCGTTGACGATCTTGTCCAGCATCTACGAGTTGGTGCACTCGATGGTTTTCGACGACATCGCCCACTACATTGTGCACAGCTGCATCTACATGTTGCGGAACGGCGCAATGAAATTGGCCGTGGCGCACTTGGGCCCGGTGGACGCCACGTTGTTCTACTTGAAAAACTTGATTGCGTTGAAAAACCAGCTCGCCAACTTCGACATCCAGTTTGTGCGCACGGAAACGTCGTTGGACTTCACCAGCGGGATCCTGGAGCTCATCCACATCTTCCGCAGCGGCGAGCTTTACGTGACGTACAACGAGGAGGGCTTGCTTGAGCTTGTCAAGCGTTCGGTGCCCAAAGTGATCAACAACATGATCGACGCCCAGAACGAAATCGAGTTGGAGTTGAGCAACGCCGTCAACGAGTTTGTCACAAAATGCACCAACCTCATCTGTGCTCCTGTGGTGGACGACACCAAGCAGACGTTGAAGGAAAAGGCCGTGCTGATCAACGACAATGTTCTCATGAAAATTCCGCATTACTATTCGCAAATCAAGGTTTTCATTGACGAGGACGACATCGTCAAGTACTTGGTGGACATGTTGTCCGGGTTGGTGGCCACGACGTACGAGAACTTCTACAAGGTGCTTGAAGCCAGGTTGGACAAAAACGACCTCAACCCGGAGGAGATGGATGACGTCATGGAGCCTGAGACGTTCTTCAATTTCTTGAACGAGACCATTTCGGGGTTGTTTGAAGCTGACAGCAAGATCGAGTTCAACACTGACGTTCTTGGCGATGTGGCATCTCTCGAAAGTGCGATTGAATCCGGTAGTGAGAAGGACCCACTAGAACCACGAGACGACTAATTCGCACTAGAACCACGAAACGACTAATTCGCTCTAGAACCACGAGGCGACTAATTCGCTGATGTTCGTTAATTGACACGGCTGCCGATGCTCATAGAGTGACACGGCTCTCCTCAATAGGATCGTATATGTTTTTCAGCAAGAGCCTGTTCAATTCGTCCTTGATAAACTGCACCATGTCTTGTTTGATCATGAGGTGAGTGTTGTCGAGTTCCTCAAGAACGATTCCTCGGCTGGTCGAGTCGATTTGGAGTATAAGGGCTCGGATCGAGGGGTCACACTGGACCAAAACACCTTTGCTAGCAGTGGGCATGGAAGTGGTTCAAAAGTTTGAGATTTTCATTCTCATATCTCAAATTGAAGTACAGGAACAACATTGTCATGAGCGAAGCAGCGCCCGACGCCACGGCGGAGTCAGGAACTTCGGAGGCGGTTCAAAATGGAACCCTGGTTGGTGCAGAAAATGGAAGTTCCGAAAACGGCGATGTCATGCCGTTGGAGACGGCGTCGTATGACGAGACGCTAGGAGACGAAACCTTCTACGACGACGTCCAAGAAAACCCTGACATACAAGAAGAGACGGAGAGAGAAGAAGCAAGGGAAACAAAAGACGAAAAAGAAACAAAAGAAGCAAAAGACGAAAATGAAGCAAAAGACGAAAAGGAAGACGAAAATGAAGATGAAGACGAGGAAGAAGAACCCCCAATTCTCAAGTACACCAGGCTAAACAAGCTTCCACCCAGCTTCTTCAAGAAAGATCCAGTATCCACCGCATCGTTCGGCGAGTCTGTGTTCGTATTCGGCACTCATTCCGGATTCATCCACCTCTGCCGACCGGATTTTTCCCCAATCCGGACATTCAAGGCCCACCGAGCGTCTATTTTGTCGCTCTACACCGACGGAACGTACTTTGCCAGCGGGTCAATGGACGGAACCATCGTGATCGGGTCCATTTTGGACGAAAAAGACATTGTAATGTTCGATTACAAACGCCCCATCCATGCCGTGGTGCTCGACAAATCGTACCAGCGAAGTCGGAGCTTTGTGTACGGCGGAATGAGCGGAAAAGTCGTTTATTCGTCGAAAAACTGGCTCGACCAGCGTGTGGAGTTGGTTTTGGACCAGGACAACGGGCCCATAGTGGCCATTCTGAACATCGACGACTTGCTTCTCTGGATGAACGACAAGGGCATCACAGTGTACCACACCAGCACCAAGCAGGTGATTTCTGTGATCCCCAGGCCGTCGGATTCCTTCCGTAGTGACTTGTACTGGCCTCGGGTTTCTTTTCCCGAAACAGACCGGGTTCTTATCGCCTGGGGAAACTACATTTGGTCGCTTCGAGCGTCCATCAAAGGCCCGTTGAACAATGCCGGCGCAGGCTCGTCGGTGAAGAGCCGGATTTTGCCTGGGGCTGCGTCGTTGTCGTTCAGATCCACGCAGGAGAAGAAAATCGAGGTGGAGCATGCGTTCAAAGTGGACTACTTGATTTCGGGCATCGCGAGCTTCAAAGACGACTTGTGGATTGTGTTGGCTTACAATCTGCCGGAAAAGGACGAAGCCACGGGCCGGTTCGTGCCGCAGAACCCGGACATCAAGCTCTTGAGCTCGTTGGACGGCTCCACCGAGCACGATGAAGAAATCGGCTTCAACATCACGGAAAATTTGGGGCTCAACGATTATTCCTTGGGAACGCATATCGGGCCCACGTCCAACTTCTACTACATCATCAGTGCGCGGGACGGCGTCATTGCCGAACTGGTGCAGTTGGACGACCGGCTCCAGTGGTACTTGGACCGCAAAATGTTCTTGAAAGCCTGGACGATGAGCCAGCACATTGTCACGCCGGTGAAACGACTCAGCTTTGGAGTTTGGCATGTAGAAAGTTTGGTCAAGGAAGAGAACTGGCACGAGGCCACTGAATGGTTGGCCAAACTCTTGTTTTTGAACTCGGACGAGTTTCCGACGGGGGACACCAAGAGCACCATTGGAACGAAAACTTCCACCACTCTGCAGGCAGACGGTAGAGACGCCTACGTCAAGGAAGTTGCTTCGCAGTGGGCTCACTGGAGTGCCATCTGCATCAAATCGGGGCACGTGGCAGAATTGACGGCCATCGTCCCCACAGATCCACGCTGGAACTTGCCCAAAAGCATCTACAGTCAGATTCTCCAGTTTTGGCTTGAAGCTGCGCCCGAGCGGGCATTCGAGCTTCTCGGCCAATGGGAGCTCGATTTGTACGACGCCAAGGTAGTCACCCGAAACATGGAGGAGTTGCTCGAATTGGACCCCGACAACGCCAGCCTAAGAAGACAGTTGTGCACGTTGTACGAGAGATTGTTCGAGCCCACGAAAGCCGTTCCGCATTTGGCCAAGCTCAGAGACACCAAAATTGTGCCCTTCTTGGCTGCCCACCACATCTTGCCTGCTTTTGTGAGCGACATTCCCAGCTTTGCCCGGCTCCGTTTCGAGAACGAGAGTGACATAGAAAGATTGCCTGTTAACAAGTTGGAGTCGCGCTTGCGTGACATCACGCAGAGCTTGGTGGACAGCAGACACGAGATCCCCACGTCAACGATCTTGAAGTTGATGTTCGAGCACCATCTTGACATTCTCAACTACTTCTACTTGGAAGAGTTGGCCAAAATCGATGAGTTGTTGATCAAGGGCTTTGGAAACGAGCGCATTTTGTTGTACTCGCAGTACAATAGGCCCAAGTTGCTCCCGTTCCTCACCAGCCACAACAACTACGACATCTCCAGAGCCATAGAAACGTGCGAAATGAATGCCTTGGTGGACGAATTGGTTTATTTATTGGGCAAAACGGGAGAGAACAAGAAGGCATTGAAGTTGATCATGGAGGAGTTGGACGACCCCGAGAGAGCCATTCGCTTTGCCAAAAGACAAAACGACCAGGAAACATGGACGATTCTTCTTGAGCATTCCTTCTCCCGGCCCGCGTTCATCAAGGCGCTCCTTGAGCTTGCGGACGACCAGTCCAGCAATTTCTACAACCCCATCACAATTTTGCAACGGATGAACACCACCGTCAAGATCGAAGGCTTGAAGGAGTCGGTGACCAAGGTGTCCAATGACAACGACTTGAACTTGATTGTGAATCAGTTGATCCTCAAGACCGTTTACAAGCGATCCGAGGAGGTGTCGCAGACGTTCTACCTCGACAAAATCAGAGGCATAGAAGTCGAAGCCAAAGACCCCAAGTTGAAGGCATTGTTTGACGAGTACGCAACGGTGATTGTCTATTACGACGACGCTTCCAAGGCCAAGATAGAGCTTGGGCCGTCGGCGGACGCCTTTGCCAAGAAACTGTTCACTACGATGAAGATGAAGCTCGAGCATTTGAAGGTTCTCAACGAGAACTTCAAGAATGGCGTTGTTCACTAATTAAACGGGTTCAATCTCTTTAGCAACCCTCCTGTAGTTCTGGAAAATATGTCTGTGGCCAAGTTGTTGGCTTTGCCGAACTTGTCGCATTTGGTGAAGGCCACTGCATTGGTGAGAGACAACGAAACGTTGATGATAATCAACACCAAGTACAACAATTCCAACTTCAAAATGGCCATTATTCCCAAAACTGCCCACGCGATAGGCTGCACGTACAAAAGAGTCCAAAAGACCTTGGAGTCGATTGGGTTGATGTACCGGTTTGGATCGGCCGACTCAAACACCCAAACGTTTTCGAAATCCAGCGTTCCTGCTTTCTGATTGGTCTCGTTCCACCACCTCAATCCCACCAACAACCGTCCTGAAATGTTCTTCAAGTTCCAGAAGTCTGCCGAGACAAGAAGAATAAGCAAAATGAAGTGAAGAATGAACTTATTCTTGGTCAAAAAAAGCGAAATCAACAAGCTGCCGAAGAGATACATGAATATAGGTGCTATTCTGAAGAAAATGAAGAAGAGAAGCGCAACTGGATGCGACGACTCCTTGAGCTTCTGAGCCCACGTCATTTCAGAGGAATTAACAGGACTCGTTTGGGCTGGGGCCGAATCCTGGACCATATTTCCCGAAATGGTGTGACTTGCATTGGGTCCAGAATACGGATTGTCGGGAACTATCTCGTCCGCCTCAATTGGAGTGTAGCCTGACATGAAGTTGGAGGTTGTACAGGAAATTGAAGAATTGAGAAATGCGATTTGAGAATAAGGTGATACTCTTTTCCACCATGAGTTCCTATTATCGCAAATTTATGGGGGGAATCACCCGGACACAGCTAGAGACGTTTAAGGTATGTTTCAGAAACGACATGTGTGAAACTCACTAACGCCAGTTTGGTTTTTACCTCTTGTCTCCCATTCTTGTCATGTACTGGGTGGGAATAGACACCGACAAGAAGTTCAACTTGCCCGGCTTTTGGCCAGATCCAGCGACGTTGAACCAGGTTCCCAAGGAGCCCCACGAGATTCAGGCTGAAGTGGCCAGAATAAGAAGAGCCCGAGCTGAAAAAAGAGCCCGGTTGGAAGCCAGAGCGAGGGAGTTGGGTATTACAGAGGAGGACTAGGAACCGCAGGAGAGTTCCTGGAGAATGAGGAGGACTAGAGCTCCTGAAGAAAGAGGAGGACAAGAGTTCCTGAAGAAAGGAAGAGGCAATCTTGAAGAGGAAGAAAATTCAATCTTAAAGAAAGGTCAATGACCTAGGTGTAAATAGCAATAACATGATGTATTAATTTTTGTCTTTGTGCTGCATCTTGCTCAAGTTGGACTTGAGCTCCTCAAGTGCAAAGTTGGACAACTTCAACTCGTCTGTATTGGAAGCATCGATCACTTTGTGAAGCAATGAAACCAAATCGGAGTCGTTTGGAGTAGTTTCACGGAGCCGAGGAGGAGAGCGGAATTCTCCAAATGCTTTGAACAGCATCGGAGAGTTTGCTGCTGGAGAATTGGCCGAGGCTTTTTCGTAGCCATCCAGAGGTGTTTCTGTGCTTCCTATAGGGCTGAAAAATGGCGGAACTGGCCCGAAAGTGGAGGGCCTTTTTCGGTCCACAAGGAAGGTATTGAAGTCACTCGACGAGCTCAACCTGTGTTTGCGATCTCGCAGATAGAGCGGGTTGTCCACTCTCGCAAGAACAGGCAATGACATCTCCGGCTTTGGCACTATGGGGGACAAAGTTGTTCCGTAGTTGGCAAGGTCCGGGTTTTTGGCTACATTGGTCGCCATGAGAAGTGCATTCATGTTGAGCGAGCCTCCAAAATCAAGATTCATTGGGCTCAGTGGGTTTGGTCGTTGAAGCAATGGCTGGGGTGGCATCATTTGCTGAGATAAAATCGTTTGCTGAGGTTCCATTTTGGGAAGGTGCGTTGGCGAAAGTAGCGCAGGAGAAGCAACGGCAGGAGAAGGAATGGCAGGAGAAGGAATGTCAGGAGACGGTATCATACGAGATGGTTTGAATCCGAAATTGTCCTGCGAATCGTCATACCATGGTTCCGACTGTGTGATCTGTTTCTCACCGTAATCTTCGTTTTGCGGGCCCAGCACACAAGATCCGATGATTTCTTCGATGGAAACGTAATCCAAACTGACCTTGCTTCGCTCGTTCACAAGGCCTAGCAACTCGTCGATTTCCCATGGGATCACCACGTTCAAGTACTTCATGATTTCCTGGAGCTTCTCGTAGCTTTTGAGCGGATTGTAATCAGGGTTGGTTTCGACCAAAGGCCCCAACAACGACTTCGCAGCTTCAGCGACGCGGGCGTCGGACGCAGGCCACGGGTTCTTGAAATTAATGAGGCTGGCCTGCTTCCACGATAGGAAGATCTTTTCCGTGCCGATGGAGTTCCACGATCTCTTGATCCATTCGATGACCTTGATGAACGGCACGTGGTAGTCCGATTCCTGAAGCACCTCCGAGTCGTGGGCGCGCAATTTGGACAAGCTAGAAGACGTGGAAAGCGGCGACAGCGACGGGTCGAGGCTCCTTTGCTGGTTGATCATCTCAAGGTACTGTTGCAATCTGTACAAGATCTTGAACTCTTCGACGATTCCAAAGCTCATGGGGAGGTAGTCGAAGCGCACGCCGTTGAACGCACCATTGTACGGATTTCTGTGCCTGCTGGCGTTTTCCAAGTAGCAAAGCTTGATGTGCTGAAACTCGAGGTTGATCATTCTGTGCGACGAGCTGTTGTCCAAGAAAATGACGATGTTTCGGTGGGGCGAAACGCTCTCCAACTTGTGGTCCAACGTGAGCAAGTAGTCCTGGAACATGCTGGAGGTGATCCACTTGTTGCTATTGGATTTGTACGAGATCTGGTAAGCCTCGTTGATTTTGTTTTCAATGGCAGTAGCCGTCAACGGGTTGGCCGATTTGAACGCCGAGTGCGAGCTGGTCGAGACGTCGAAGGTGTCATTTCGGGAAACCACCAACGGGGTCAACTTTTCCGATCCGTCGGCGTTGCAGCCGAGCATAATGGTGAGCATATTTTCCGTCGAGGAGTTGCACTGTTTGAGGCCCTTGTCGATGGACGAGATGTCGAAGATCTGGTCCAAGGGCAATGCATAGAACAACTGGAACTCGTCGATGGTGAAAAGATCGCGGGGCGAGTAGTTGTGGAGGTGAATCAAGTTGTGGATGTACGTTTTCAAGTCGAGTTTCTCGTCAAGTTTCCACACGTGGTCCAACGTGTAGCCCAAGTTCTGTGCCACCGCTGCCGGAGAGCCCTCCAAATTGATATTGAGTTTTTTCACAAAATGGTTGCACCACTTGTGGTTGAACACGCCGTTTCCGTCCTTGGAATCCTGGGGCAATCTGGTCCAGATGGCGTTTGCCGTCAGCTGTATGATGGGAGTCGTGATGGGAATGCGTTCCCAGAGCGCCTGGGTGATCCATTCGGTCAAGATTTTTCGTAGAAGTGGGTTGGTCTGTTTTCTGCGGCGGACGAGCGCAAAGTCCGCTTCTTTCGAGCGGATGATTTCGTTTTTGGAGCTCAAGATGCGCGAGATGGTCGTTTGCGACGGCGGCTTGTCGGTGCCGTATTTTTGCATGGCCCAATGCGCCAAATCAATCTGCGTCATCTGGGGATGCGCCTCCGACTGGAGGCAGATCTCTATTTTCTGCTTGATAGTGTAGCCCATGTTCGCCACTAAATTCAATGGTTTCTAAAAATCACAACTGGCAACCAACATGGTGAGTCGGACTAAGAAGCCATGGCCTCATCAGGAGATCAAGCACCTGACGCACCCCGATGCAGTACCTCGGGCGACATCTGGCCCTTACTACAGAGAAAATGCCCCCAGAAAGGGGCGGATTGCAGCTTTAAAAGCGGCGCGTGGCTGCAAACGCTGGCACTTTCCTTCTCTTATCGTTTTAGTACCGGGGGTGGACGCAAGGATGCCCGAGTTGCCACGTTTCCGTAAGCGCATGTCGCACCGCATTCCTTTACAGGGCATTCCTTCACAGGGCTCTTTATAGGGCATACCCCAGATTCCAACAAAATGAATAGCAAAGAATAAATTAAGAAGTAGATCGTTTGCAAAGCGAAAATTCGATCTTGCACAAAGACAGACGCCTGCTCATCTAGTGGCCGTCCAAAAACGCCAACAACTGCGCCAAAACAGGGTCGTAAATCTCCTTTCTCTCGATGAACAACGAATGCTTCCCCCCCTCGACGGGCACAAACTTTTTGTCCTTGGCGTCCAAAAGCTCCACAAACTTCCTGGAGCTGTCGCAGAAGTTGATGTTGTCGATTGTGCCGTGGAAAACAATAACAGCAGTTTCCGGGCTGAACTTTGCCACATGCGCCTTCTGGAGCAATTTGGCGCCTCTAGCAAACATGTCGTTGAACTGTCTGATGGTGCCAATCAACTTGGTGTCGTGGTCGATGATGTACTTTTTCCAACCCTCGTTCGAGGTGATGTAGTCGTACACAATTTTGGAGTCGATCTTCAAGTTGGGCGCAAGAGCATTGATCACGGGCGACAACACGCGGACCACTACATTAGGCTGTGTTTTTGGGTGCAATGTCACCAATGGCCCGGAAACGAAAATGGCCTTGATGTTTTTGCGGAATTTTCCGTAGATGGCGTAGTTGAGGGCAATTCCGCCGCCCATAGAGTGGCCACCCAAAAAGAACTTTTGCGTGTCGTCGTCTCCGAGGTTTCGCTTGATCATAAAGTCCAAGTCGTCAAACGTGTAGTGTTCATCGGTTTTTCCGTACAATTTTCCCGGCGAAGTGTCGCCAGACCCTCTCTGATCGAAGAAAAACACCTCGTACCCGTTTTGGCTGAGGTCGTCGAGGAATTGCGTGTAGAGCGAGGCGTGTTCGCAGAATCCGTGGACAAAGATGATTTTGCCTTTTTTCTCCACTGAGGCGGGAACTTTCCACAAGGTGGTGACGAAGTCGGCGCCATTGTAAGGAACTTTTTCCACGATGGGCTGTCCAATTGGTGTATAAGGAAGTGGCACTGTCATTGTGAAAGAAGGAGTGGCACAATTCTGACGTTTGGCCGCGCCCATTTGGCCATTTTAGGTAACCTAACAAAACCTGGGGTAATATGAAGGAGAAGTTTCATGAAACAGGGAACAAAGGAATTTGTGAACAGAGAAACAACAAGTATGAGAAACGTATGGTATGAAAAGAGTAACTACTCTTTAACTCGTCATCTTGATAGTATATTGGAATTGGTATGAGTTATTGGGATAGGAATGACAGGTGAAGTGATAGTGAGCTTTTTCAGGAAATAGCATTGAGTTCAGGTAGCCTTGAATCAACAGAAAGCTTCAGAATGGGTCTTGGTGTTTAGTTCGCAATACTAATAATGTGCGTGCAAATCTTAAGATACGCAACCGAATGTATATTTGAAGCAGTAACTTAATCTTTAATTGAATACCCTTGACGAGAAAATGTTCTTTCACCATTGAATGTGTATGGTGGTGAATTGATCTTGAATGTTGCTTTTGGAAAATGTAGATATTTCAGAGGAATAGTGATCCAATGTCCGGTGTGGGTGCAAAACGAAAGTGCTTGAGTAGTCATTCGACTTAGTAATCAAATGAAAACGATATAACGGTTCAGTAAATCAGATCTAATTCTAAACCTAGTAAATCTCCTCTGCCGTAATCTTTGGCCAAGGAATTCCATCAGCCTAACATTGAAGACCAGAAGAAATGGGAAAAGGAGCAAGCCTCATGGCTACGACATACGCCCTTCAGAACCCGAAGTGGATGTCAGTGGTTATGGGAGCCAATTGGTCCCAGGGTGCACCAGAGAACTTTCCATCTTGGCGTGATCCTTGTCAGCTTCTCAAAATGACCAAGTCAATGCCTTGGGTGGTTGTCCAATTTGCCATTCTTCACTTTTCGGCCTGTTAGAAAAATCTCCATGGACCTAACAGAAGCTTGAATCTTTGCTGGCGCTGGGAGCAGCTCTCTTCTTCTCACAAGTGTTCATTAGGTCAACCACGAGGTCAACTAGATTAACTATGTTAGCACACTCCTAAATCGCCTTGCATGCTCATTTCCTCTCATAGAGAGGCTCTCCAATCAATTCTTCCGAAAATCTCGTGCTGGTCTCATTCAAAGGAACTCTCGTCCCATTCACCATAATTGCACGCCCCGAAATGCAATAGTCCAAAACCCAGTACTCTTGCAATCGAGGCAAACGAGCCTGGTTTTGGAAAAGTAAATCCAGCTCCAAATAACTTTGTATCAACAGTTTGCATTCAGGCAAGAGTGCCGCCAACGGGTCTGTCACGAAGCCCGGTCGCCGGAGATCTGCCACAAATTCATTGGCAAAGAACGTCTTCCGAATAACGTAGTCGTAGTAAGGGCCGTGTTCCCAGGCCGAAACCTGCAGTGCGTTGAGTTTCTGGTACATCTCGGCCTTCTTGTTGCTGGCCTTGTCTGTCCAGCGCAAACGGAACAAGTTGGTCTGATTTTCTAGGATTGTCCGTTTCACGCTCTCTGACACCACCAAGTTGGGCGACTCGAACACCAACAGAAGAACACTGAGCTGGTGGGGCATGTTGACGAGGGTTCTGATAATTGAATCCACTTGGCAAGTGAAGCAGTCGGACGTCGGATTGACGGCCAACTCGCTGAGTGCTTTTGTATGTTTCGTGATGTTTTCCAAGAGGGTGCATTTGGACTCATAGTGCGCTGCATGCGCATGGGAAAACTCTGTGCACCGCAACTGGAGGCAGTCGAGGCCATCAAGGTCGGTTGCAACTCGCAAAATCTCGGACGTTTCGATCCCCTTGTCGCCGACGAAACCATCGAGCCCCAAAGTCCGGAGTCGCAATTTTGCACCCATTTCCACGAACACCTCAAAAAACTGCACCCACGCAGCCATCGTGGAGCTGGTGTTCAGGAGGTTGAGCAGGTGGAGGTTTCGGGCCTCCGTGAGCTCGAAAACTAACGTCGAAAGGCTTTGGTAGGTGTTGTTCTGGACCATCGAAATAGCCAAGGCTCGGAACTTCTCTGCCTCTCCAGGTGCACTGGAATGATGGATTCTGAGCTCCGAAAGAGCTGGAGCAATCAAATTTTTCTGGAGCAGCGTGGACAAGTGCTGCACGCCCGACAAGAACCGGGTGGGCAAGTCCAAGCGATCCAGGCAGTGGAAGTTTCTCACGTGAGTCGCCGAGAGAAGGTCAAAGACGTCCAGCGAAAAATGTCCACTGCTGGATCCAGCCACCGACGAAGAGCCCCTGAGGGTCCCCACAACAATCACCGTGTTCACCAAGGCCGCCAATTTGGCGTTTTCGTCGAGCAACTCCACCAACTGCCGGAGGTGGCTCAGATGCACCGGTGTGCCGTAGTTTCTGCCCCAATCGCCGAGGTTTTCGGTCGCATACGAGCGAGCGTGTTTGTCGTCGGTCACCACGATTTTGCGGTACAATTGGATCGCCGCAGGCAAGTAGAAGTACCTGCTGGCTACACAGACAGTGAGAAGGTCTTTTGTCTGGAGATTTTCGAAGATGAGGCTCAACACGGCCACTGGCAAGTGCTCGAGCGAGATGTAGGCTGGCAGCACGCCGGGATACGTCCAGTTGTGGGGCCGGAACACCGAAGACTTTCTTCGTGGCATGGTGCATCCGTACACCAGATAAGAGATTATGGTTCGACGGTGGAGAGAGCTTGCCAGGTGCAGGTGCAGCAACGGCCCGGTGCAGATACCAATGTGAGTGGAATTTTTGATGTGAGGTGGATGACAGGTTGAAATTAAGGTGAAACAGTGACAAGTGGAAATTTTGAGAGCAAGTTGATCGGAGACGAAATTGGTCAGAAGAGCGAGTTGTGCAGAGCGGTTTGTGTTGGTGGATTTATTTGGTGTGGCTCGGGATGTCCCAAATAGGAAGGACAAGTTAGCGCACTTGGGTCCCGGTAACTCTGTAACCACGAACGCAAATCTTTTTGAGAATTGAAGCATCTGCTCAACACAGCTCCCACATTGGCTCTGCCAAATTTCAGCACGCCACGATCCGACCGGCAAGATACACACTTGGTTCATACAGGGAGATGGAATGTTGGAGTATATCCAGGAATGAGAATTGTTTGAGATTCCTCAACTCAACCTGTACATTATGAAGCAGGTCAATCTCATCACGTGCCTTCCTCTTAGCATGTTTTGACGAATGTGCTTCAAAGGTAGAACTACTAGTCTTATAGTGACTGGAGTCAGGCACGTTAATAGTTGTCTCCTTATCAGACATAACTATTAGATCTTTATTTGATTCATGATATTTAATAGATATTGGAAACTGCTCCTTTCAATCCGCTTATTCTTTTCAGTAAGAATAACAGTCACCTTTTATATTTCTGAGGGATTGACATTTTCTTAATCTGGCTTGCTAGGCAGCATTCCCTAATCTGGCATCATAGGGCTGCCAAGCGCCAAGTCCAAGCATCAATTCTTGGAGCTCAGTGTATATGGGACTAACGTCTTAGTCTCGTTTATACACGAACACGTATCAGGCATATACCTGATACATATAGAGTAATATACAGAAATAATTCTCATTCCATATACTCCAACAAGAATCATTCGTGTATATTACTCGATAAGTTTCGGGTGTGAACCGGTTGCAAAAATCATATTATGTAATATGATTATTTGTCCTGAAGGATGCGGGGAAAGTTCGACAAATATGGAAGTCGAATCTAGATCCCATGCAAGGATCAGCAGTATATGTGCATGATCCTTATGCAGTAAATGAATTGGGAAATTCAGTTACTGGTTGCAAAAACAGAAAATGAATTAGGAAATTCAGTTACTGGTTGCGAAATAAGATAAGGTTGAAGCAGTTACGAAACCTTATCTTTACAGATATGAAAACATGGTATCATGTTTCCCCTCAACATGATTAGGGAATGTTAATCCCTCAAAAATATAAAAGGGTACGAATCTCCTTACTGGAAACAATAAGTTGGATTTAATAGGAGCTGTTTCCATTTTCTATTAATTATCGTGAATCAATTATTAAAGATCTATAAGTTATGTCTGGTCAAGGTAAAACTAAGAAGCCTGGGGTTAGTCTTCTGAAGAGTGCTTGACTACTACAGCCACTACTGCTGAATCTGAGGACAATGATGAACCTAGAATTCAGATAGAATGTGCTGGACTCTAGTCTTTCTAAGATTAGTAGTCCTACCTTTGAATCATACTGGATAAAGCATGCTAACAAGGAGGCACGTGATGAGATTGACCTCCAACAACCTAGTGTGCACATGAGCTGAGAAGTCTCAAACAGTTGCGAAATCTCAAACAGCAACTGGCCCAGTCAGATTGCAATGTGAGTGGTGGTGAGTGGAAATTTTGAGGTGATGGATGGCAGGTGGAACTTGAGGTGAAGCGGAGATGGCAAGTGGAATTTGAGGTGAAACGGAGATGGGAAGTGGAATTTGAGGTGAAGCGGAGATGGCAAGTGGAATTTGAGGTGAGGCGGAGATGGCAAGTGGAATTTGAGGTGAGGCGGAGATGGCAAGTGGAAATTGAGGTGAGGCGGAGATGGCAAGTGGAATTTGAGGTGAGGCGGTGACAAGTGGAAATTTTGAGAAGAAGTTGATCGGAGAAGAAATTGATCAGAAAGAGCGGACTTGTGCTAGATGCACATGAGAGAAGACGTGGCAATGGTTCCTCCGAACCATCGCTCTGGTTTGTGTTGGTGTTTGGTGCGGCTCGCTTTGTCCCAAATAGGAACGACAAGTTAGGGCACTTGGGTCCCGGTAACTCTGCAACCACGAGCGCAAATCTTTTGGAAATTGAAGCATCTGCTCAACACAGCTCCCACATTGGCTCTGCCAAATTTCAGGACGCCACGATACGACCGGCAAGATCCAAAAACAGGTTCATGCAGGCGGATGAAATCAAGATGTACTGCACACGGATGCAGGCAGACAGCAAGCAATGCCACCCACAAAAAAAGAGCTGAAACAAAGCAAAGCAAATAAAAAAGCAAAAGCGCATAAGCAAACAAGGCAAAGGCAAAACAACCAAAACAATTCGTGTCGATCCAAACACCCACATTCTCCACATCCCATTCTCCCACATTCTCAAATCCCACACCTGTACCTCAGATCACCGCACTTTCACATTCACATTCTTCCTTTTCTTCCCATGCTGTCTACGGAGAAACTCTCCTCCAGCTTGACGCCGGACAAGGAGCCGCTGGACCCGTTCCAGGGCCTCTCGTTCCAGGTGGGCGTGGCCGAAAACAAAAACGCCACGTACAGGGCGAAAATGGAAGACGTCCACACGTATGTGGCCAACTTCGCCGAGCGCTTGGACTGGGGGTATTTTGCAATTTTTGACGGCCACGCCGGGAAGCTGACGGCACGCTGGTGCGGCAACAATTTGCACACATTGGTGGAGCACGAAATAATGGCAAAAGAGGCCGCCACCACGGGGGCCGCGTCTCCGTCCCATCTTTGCGACATCAAGGACGTGTTCAATACCGCATTTGTAAAGGCAGACGCGCTAATCGAGCAAGAAGGCAGCGGGTCTGCAGGGTGCACAGCTGCTGTTGCCATTTTGCGTTGGGAAAGCGACCGCGAAGAAATGGACCCAAAGCAGACAAAAGCAGCAAAGGCGACAAAGGCCGAAGGGAACGCCGAGGGAAAGGACGAGGCAAAGGCCGGGAAAGCCGACTTCGACTTCGTGCCGGCGCCGCACCACCGGCGCATGCTCCACACGTCCAACGTAGGCGACCTGCGGATCGTGCTCTGCCGTAACGGGAAGGCTTTCCGGTTGACCTACGACCACAAGGCGTCGGACGAGAACGAAATGGCACGCGTGCGCGAACTGGGCGGGTTGATCGTCAAAAACAGAGTCAACGGCGTGTTGGCCATCACGCGCTCGCTCGGCGACTCGTACATCAAGAACTTGGTCACGGGCAAGCCGTTCACCACGTCCACCGAGATCACCGCGGACGATGATTTTCTAATATTGGCGTGCGACGGCGTGTGGGACGTGGTGTCGGACGCCGTTGCATGCAAGTTCGTGCACGACGTGTTCCGCCAGCAGGAGGGGAGCGGGCAGGCGTGCGACCCGGCGGCGGCGGCCAAGAAACTTTGTAAGCTCGCGATTGACAAGGCCACCACGGACAACGTCACCGTGATGGTGGTGAAGCTCGATGCGAAGGTGTTTCCACCACGTGACTGATTGCATGGGCTGGCTAGGTGGAGCTCTCCAAGTCGCTATCGGCCCTCTGAGTCGGTGTCATATTCCTCTGACGTCGGTTCTGATATTCTAAGACTGTCTTAATAACATTCGCTCTCTTGCTACGTTTTCTCTGGATTAGTCGCATTAACACCAATATGGAACAGTCTTCAGGCTGCAAAGTGCTTCTTGGACTACGCTCAAGCCAATATTTCTCTCAGGCTACGCTCAAGTGCTACTTCTCTTGGATAACCTTGTGGTCTTGGACTGCCAATGCTAATTTTCTTCGGCTACCTAGTGCTAATTCTCTCGGACAACCTAGTGCTAATTCTCTTGGACCTAGTGGTCTTGCACTACAAATGCAACTTCTCTTCGGCAACCCTCAAGCCGATCTTTCTATCAAACCTCACCTAAGGCGACGCCACATTCCTCCTCCTCCCACTGCCCAAAATCCTCGGCCCGGATCTTCGGCCGGTACAACCGAAGCAATAAACTGCTGGTCACCACACTCACCGACGACGCAGCCATCGCCGCACTCGCCCAAACCGGACTCAACCGCAGGTTTCGGTAGGGGTAGATCACCCCCGCAGCTATAGGTATTCCAATCATGTTGTACACCAAACTCCACCCGAAATTGAACTTCACCCGCCGGAAAACAACCCGGGACAAGTCAAGAAGCGTGCACAAGGTCACGATGGGATGCACTTTGTTCAACAAGATGAAGTCACTCGAAGTCACCGCCAAATCTGCTCCAGAAGACAAAGCGATTCCAACATCAGCAGTGGCCAAGGCAGGGGCGTCGTTGATGCCGTCCCCAATCATAGCAACCACGTTGCCTTCTTGGAGCATTCGGATTTTGGCTTGCTTTTCGTCGGGCAACACCTCGCTGATGATTCTCTCTGGAAGAATCCCAATCTCGTGGCCAATAGCATCGGCCGTAAGCTTGTTATCGCCCGTGATCATCCAGCACTCAATTCCCTGGTTCTGAAGGTAGCTGATCACCTTCTTGCTTTCCTTTCTGACCTCGTCTCGACAGGCCAACATCACCACCAAATGGAAATTGTCGTTGTCAAAAAGCTCACTGCTCCGGGCTGCAACCGTCACCACAGACTTGCGCTCCCTTTTCCAGGTGTCCAAGACGTTCTGCTGTGCCTCAGAAACTTCCACATTGTAGTCTCGAAGTAGCGACTCGTTTCCAAGAATAGCTTCCGAGGGGCGGTACTTGCTCCATACTTGGTCGAGACCTTCCTCCAACACCACAGTTCCCTTCAAACCTTTTCCAGCGATTGTTTCGATGTTGGGGATCTTGTTCGACGACAAGACAATGCCCTTTTCGGAAGAATATGCACCAATGAAGTCCTTGACTGCGGTGGCTATGGGGTGCTTGGACGCAAGCTCAAGATCTCTGGAAAGCTGCAACCCAATAGCTTTGATTGCTTTCTTCTTGAGGTCGTTCTGGCCCGAAGTCACAAACGCAAAGTCGGTCACTTTCATTTTGCCGTAGGTCAACGTTCCTGTCTTGTCAAAGCACACCAAATTGGTCCTGGCTGCGTCCTGGAACGCAGCACCTCCACCTCTAGCCAAGATTCCGTGTTTCGCAGCCAACCCAGATCCCACAAACAATGCAGTTGGAGCAGCCAAACCTATTCCACAGGGACAGGCCACCACAAACACCGCAATCGCAAACTCCAAAGACCAAACCGTCCAGCCACCGACATCGATGTCCAAATACGAATCGGGTAAACTGCCAGAATACGCAAGGGCGAGCCAGATCACCCACGTGGATACGGCGAGCAACACTATGATGGGCACAAAGTAACCTGTGAGTTGGTCGGCCACTCTTTGAATGGGAGCTTTGCGCATCTGTCCGTCACGGACAGTGCTGACGATTTGGTCAATCAAAGAGTCTCCGTCCACGCTCAAAATCTTAGCCACAACGGACCGGTTTCCCACGTTAACTGTACCGGAAAAGACCTGATGGCCCGGATGGTGCTTGACCGGCCTGGACTCTCCGGTGAGGGCCGATTCGTCAAATTCAGAGGACCCATCGACGATTACACAGTCAATTGCAGGAGACTCGCCGGTGGAAATACGAACATAGTCTCCTGACTCCAAAAGCTTGACCTCAACTACCTGGTCATTGGTGTAAGAATCTCCAATTTTCTCCACCACCACAGCTTCGGCCGATTTCAAGGAACTCAAGGTGGACACGGCATCGGCGGTTCTGCTCTTGGAGTAGCTCTCAAGAAACCTTCCGATTAACAAGAAGAAGGTCAAAAAGACCACAGAATCGAAATAGGTAGTGTGGAATCCCATCTCAGCCATTGGTGCTTGCTGAGCTGAGAGAGCCAAAAGAACAATGCTGGCAACATATGCCACAGTGGTACCGAGACACATGAGCAAGTTCATCGATCCAAACTTGAAGAACCTTCGCTTGAAAGAATTTTTGTGCTTCCAGAGAGATTTGACTTCCTTTATAGCTTTGACGTGGAAAATGTCCGCAGCAAAGAAGTACACTGGAGTGCTGAGAATGAAGACAATCCACATCACTCGCGAGACATTTCCCGCCCAGAGAGGTTCCTCTAGCCACATTCTAAACTTGTCGTGTTTTGGAAGGAGCGACATGCCCACGATGCCAAAGGCAAACGTTGGAATGGCGAAAACCGTTGCAATAACAAGCCTTCTGACAATGCTGGCTGTTTCTTTCCTGGACATCTTTCGCAAATGCTCGTCGATGGAGACTTTCTCCACAAGGTGGCATTTGAACATCCCTTCTTGTTCTGCGTCTATTATGTAGCCATTCTCATTCTCCAGTGGCCGGAGGTGGTTCAAGTCCGCCAAAAATCTCCGAAGGTTGATTTCCTTGTCAACGTCCGGAAGGTAGGTGAACTTGACGAACGGCTGGTTCAATGAAATGGGGTCTTCGATCACAATCGCTTCACCAAACCCATTCAAATAACGCATGATGAGTGTGGGACAATTGGCACAGAACATGCCGTCAACTGCGATGTGGATGTTTCGGGACTGCTTCTTTCCGGAAATAAAGTTGATCCTTTCTTTGCGGACAAGCTCGAAGTCGAACCCGCAATCTTCCACAGTCTGCTTCAACTTTTCGAGGTTCGTGTCGTCTTCAGACCCTTCAAGCACAAACTGCCCTGACTTCGTCACAGAATTGATGCCACTGTCCAACACAAAGGGAAGCTCGCCGACAGCAGACAGAATAGCATTCACACACGCCGCACACGTGATGCCTCCAATGACGGCGGTGACTTTCTGATTGATGGACCGTTGAACTGGCAAAACCTCCAAAAGCTGGCAGGTGAACCCAGCGTCGTTTACGGCATCAGTGACCTTGTTGACGATCTGTTTGTTAGGAACGACAATCACAGCGGAGTGCAGAGGAAGATTCACCGAAAAGAGAGGATCTTCGTCCTTTTGCTTGATGTCTTGTTCGTCCAATACATTGGCGATTGTTTCGCTGACAGATTGCACACATGAAGCACACGACATGCCTGAAACGGAAAATACTGCTCTGAACTCCGCGTCCGGTCTGGAGACGAGCGTCTCGAACGACTCGACCGACTTTTTCAAGACTTTTTCTTCATTCTGCTCCTTGCAGAAAGTGCAGTTTTCCAAATGGTGCTTTCTGATGTTTCTTTGACTGTACTGCGTCCAGAACTTGAGGAGTCCGGGTGCTGCGTTGTCGTCGAAGTCCGTGGTGTTCCTCTTTGGGATCTTCTTCATATTTGACGAGCGTTTAGTCTTTCCGTCTTGGTCAAAGGTCCAAGAGGTGGCGACGAAGCCTTTTTTCTTCAACGCAAAGATGATGCTCTTGATGGAGTCCTGGAGCCGTGAAACTTTGAGGCTGTCTTTGTTGTCATAATACAAGTCGACCAGGCTGTCCCTGAGGCTGTAAAAGGCCGAATTTGGAGGTAATTCCTGGACCTGTTCTGGAGATGGTTCATCTTCCGTGTCAACAAGAGTGAAGATGCAGGCAACCGTCTGGCGCACCATGAATTCACAGTCCTCACAATGGATGTTGGAAAGCAAAATACTAAGACGTTCGATCATGAGTAAAATGTTTGGTCAGTGTGCTTTGACATAATGTGGTCTTTATATAGTGCATTAGCGAAATGCATTGAGAGATTTGTGCGGCTGACGCAAAAAGATCTCAAATGATAAGCACCTGCAGGTTTGGCAATTTGTAATCGAGGAAGACAGCCAAGACCGAAATGGCAGTGTTTATGTCATCTTTCTGAATTAGATGGGAGGGCACATTCTGGAAGGTTGTGAATTCGTTCTATTTATATGCTTCCGGGTCTATGGATGCAGTACCCTGTCACTTTTTATCAAGTCTCCAACCCAAATGATGAAGAAAGCAATTGGAATTGCAATAAGACCAGCTGCCCGTTCTCCTATTGTGTGGAAGAACACACTGGTCAAACAAAACTCCAAAAACCAAATAGCCAAGAGCCAATTACAGAGAGTCCTCACTGACTTTTGAAGGACCCTGACTGTATTGGAGACTCCACCACTCTGAGCCTCCAAGTCGCCGTTTCGAAGCTCCCTGGTCTTTCCAATGTTGCTCAAAACAAGTAGACTCAGAGTTATGAGAAATAAATAGTGACCAGAAAGATCGAAGCCATCGATCCAATTTGAATACGGATCCGCACGACATTCTTCCATCGTCAACTGGGAGTCGCAATGACCTCCAGTCAACACATTAAGCCTCTCCACCATCAGAGGTCCAAAGAACCAGCCATCAATGCCGATGGAAATTGCCAAATAGAGCACAAATTTTACAATGTAACGTTGCACAACCGGGGTAGCAACTTTCCCCAGTGGACCAACATGCTGGAACATGTGCCCCATGAATGCTAGCGTGAACCAGACGTAGCCATAATGGGTGATAAAAAGAGCGTTGAAAAACGCACAGATTGGGTTGTCGGCGATCACATGCTTATGTGGCAGAAGCACCATCCACACGGGGATGGAGACGAGGAAAATTCCCGTATATAGAGCCGTAGCTCTGGATATTGGTGACTCTATGATACCCATCAGTGGTAAAGAGGTGAAACAGTGTATTTGTATGCAGGTTGTATGAACACCAGTGATCTGGCCCTAGTTAGTTTGCGGTCCCTCACGAAAAGCGAAAACGCGACGTTGCATGAACAAGTAGAAATTGCAAAACTTCGGCCAAACCCCAACCCGAGCTCAATCGCGATCTTATTCCCCAATCAAGCATCGCTCGGATTTCCTGTTATTTCGCACCAATCTGGGTGAAAGTGAGCAAGCAATTCAACCTCATTGCAAGAAAGTAAACATCTAACGATTGTTTCTCCTGAAGGAGAATATTAATATCACGTGATTATGATTTTCAATAGCAATCCCATGCCCCGCATTCGCTTGGTCATTGCTGATATTCCGTATCGGTCTGTGGTCCAGAGGTAGGATGCCGAACATTAGCTCTGACTGATGCGGGGCACATTATCATTACAGTAAAGTGTTCAAAATGTTTGGAGTAATTTCTTGCAAAAGAAACTGCGAACTCGAGAAATGCAAATCAACGCAAGATTAAGAATAAAGTGCGAAAGTCTATTTCTAAGACAACCTCCTTCGCTGCTAAGTGTTATCAACTTTGGAGATCAAACCCGGTCATCGATTTTCGGAATCTGTTCTTGATATTCTACGATGGCTTCTAAACCACGATTGGAGTTTTGGACCAGTCAAGGTGTAGAACTTGCTACAGAGACCTCCTGGACCTTTTCTTCATGAATATTGAAATTCGATGCAGAGTGCATTTTGCTGCTCCCATGCTTCTCCACCTTTCCCTGTTTCTGCCTCCGTGCAGTACGATAAGCGGCTTATGCCATATCACGTGGTCTGCAATTTTTCATTATGTTCAAATCTTAGTAATCGGCCCGTCCTTCTTTCAAAAGGCAAAATCTTTCTTCCCATGTTGTCACGCCTATATCCACAGGTCCGCTCGGCCAGCCGTGCCCGATTCTCGACTTTCGCCACCCTACGGAAACCCAGTTCAAACACCCTCAAATCGTCGAATCCACAACTATCTTTCCCCTGCCTCGATGCATTGGAGAAGAAAACAGAGAAATTATCCAATGCTGCCATCACGGCGTTCGCCAGCTGTTCGGACGTGACCTCGTTGAAAGGTGGCCCAGAACCCGCATACTCGTTTGTGCTGACTGGATGTGAAATTTACACCGCCAAAAACCCCGTTTTCTTCGACAACGGCGGCTTTTTGCCCGAACACGACATTGCATACGAGAGCTGGGGAACCCTCTCGCCCGAAAAGGACAACTTGGTGCTCATCCACACGGGGCTTTCTGCTTCTTCGCATGCCAAATCGCACCCCAAGAACACAAAACCCGGCTGGTGGGAGAATTTCATCGGCCCCGGAAAGTACATTGACACAGACAAGTTCTTTGTTGTGTGCACGAACGTATTGGGAGGCTGCTACGGGTCCACCGGCCCGAGCTCGCGAGACCCGGCAAATAGCGACTACTACGGCACCAGATTCCCGATTATCACCATCAACGACATGGTGCGGGCTCAAAGACAGCTTGTGCAGGACGTCTTTGGCGTCTCCAAGCTCCATGCATCCGTGGGGGCATCCATGGGAGGCATGCAGTCGCTAGCTTACGCCTGGGAGTTCCCCCAGGAGGTGGAAAAAGTGGTCAGCATCAGTGGATGTGCCCGGTCGCACCCGTACTCGATTGCTTTGAGGCACACGCAGCGGCAAGTGTTGATGAGCGACCCTAACTGGAATCGGGGCTTCTACTACGACAAGGTTCCGCCTCATATCGGCATGAAATTGGCCAGAGAAATTGCCACCGTCACCTACCGGTCAGGCCCGGAATGGGAGTCTCGTTTCGGGCGGAATCGGGCGGACGAGTCCAAGCCCGTGGCGTTCTGCCCCGACTTTTTGGTGGAGACCTACTTGGACCATGCCGGAGAGAAGTTCTGCTTGGAGTACGACGCAAACTCGCTTTTGTACGTGCTGAAGGCCATGGACATGTTCGACTTGAGTCTGCTGAATCGGGCCAAAGCGGGCCATGCTCGGGCCGAGGCTGAACGCAGTTTCTTCGAGAAGCAGGTGGGGTCTCGGGCCGAAAACGTGCCGCACGAACCGTACCAGGAGCAGATTCTGAAGGCCACCACGACGCCACAGGAGGCGTTGGAGGACTTGAAGCGGGGAATGGCCAAGGTTTCTCACAAGAACGTGTTGGTGGTTGGAGTGGAGTCGGATATTTTGTTTCCGGTGTGGCAGCAGAGAGAAATTGCCGAGGTGTTGAAGGCCACAAGTCCACTGGAGCACAATATCCAGTACTTTGAGTTGGGCACGGATATTAGCAATTACGGCCACGACACGTTTTTGTTGAGCTTGGACGACCTCGGGCCACCGGTGAAGAAGTTTTTGGAGGGATGAGCAGGTTTGCTTAATGGTACCCACAGAAACATGACTGAACACTGCGATGACAGAACAATGCGATGACAGAGATGGGAACGAGAGGCTTCGGTACTTTTTATGTTGCAGCCAGATAGCATTTCTTAGGAATTTACGACTTTCACTTGCTTTGCATCATCTTTCCTAGAGACAAACTTGCATTCGATTCAGTTAAGGTTGTGAAGGTAGTGACCGACTGACCTAAGTGACGGCTTTCTGCCTCAATCGGCCTCACATTACTCGTACAGGCATCTTTCCGGCTCATGCATTAAACTATGGTTCCGTAATGAGGATCCAATTCGTACCCCAACTTCCGGCTGGCCGAGTAGATCGAGTCTCTTATCGTGCCCACAACCCATTTTGCCAAGCCCACCTTCTTTTTCTTGACTTCCACATTCTCCATATGGTGAGGAAGCAAGTTGTCGTGAGCACTCAACGACACAAATAGGGCAAAGGGAACAAACCACACGCACAATCCGAAAAAGGAACACACTTCCGTGAACAGCGGAATTCGAGGAGGCTCGTACGTGGGCAGCAATCTCTGCTCCAACGAGGGAATCGTTGGGTTGTGGAAATGGTCAAACCACAAGAAATGATTGGCAATCACCAACACACAGGATGCAAGGAAAATCGGCGACGTCAACTGGACATACGGAAATTTCTCCAAGTTCTGCAAGTACACAAAGTACGACGCCACCAGAAACGCCGTGAGCTTGAACGGGAACGAATCAAACAAGTATAAGAGAACCAATGTCGCCATGATGGCGTATATCAATTTCTTGAGGAATCTTTTCGTGGGTTCGGTATGCTCCTCCACCAATTCAGACACATAGTAGAGCCCCAGCGCAATGGACAACACGAGGAACAAAAAACCGACCACGGATCCGATATATGATAGAAGCTGCAAGAACATCACTGGTTGAAAGATGATTCTCACTTACCTGTCAATATGACCCGTGCTGTATGCACTACGGACGCGGCTCTGGACGTGAATATGTGATTCTGGCCATTGGGAATCGTGTTCAGATTGTGGTAGCTTTCTCTTTTATCCTGTTTAATTTAGCAAATGGACCTCAGCAATCAACGTTCCCAGAACTCTTTCGCCCGCTTCCAGTCTTAATCATAAATTTCGATTGGTGGGATACGGTCGGTGTTGTAGAACCAATTGTCTCCCTCCAATTCTCTCATAAGCCAGTCCGTGGGGAAAAGAACAAGATGGCCGTGGATCTCCTGTAAAATTCTCTCGGCGGAGTCTCTTTCAAAGATTCTCTCCCCTCCATGCGCTTTCCTCCTGGCACTGAAAGTACCGGCACGTCTTTTTCTAGAATGGGCTCTATCCACTTTGGGAGCGGTAGGCTGCACTTCAGGGTCACCTTGTTGAGTCCCCGAACTCGTAATTGATCCGTTGGCTTCAGCGACTCCTTTGTCTTCCAAGTCAAAATCTTGAGCGTCGGTGAACTTTTCTTCGCCGTTCTCGTCGTGTTCTGCAATTACATCTTGCACGGCGAACTTTTTTCTTTGGGTGCTCACGTTCTTGCTTGACACACTGCTGTTGGATGTCAGTGGCATTTCGCCAAAGATGCCTTGTTCGCTTGGAAGATCACTGAAATTGATCGTAGCCTGGCTGCTTCTTCTAGCATGTCTAGAAACCTCGGAAGATTCGTCAACCTCGGTCTCGGTGCTTTCAGTGTCGAACCGGAACTTTTCTCTTCTATTTTTGGCTTCTTGATGTTGAGACAATTTGAAGGCATTTTCCATTTTCATAAAATGCTTGTACTCCTTCCACGACAGTACTTGGTCGTCTGGTTGGGAATGGAAGATCATTCTGAAGATCTCGGTGTTTCTTCTGGCATTGTCGTACCATATGTCCTCGTAGAAATCAGGATCTAATGGGTCTTCAAACCCATATGGATCAATGAACTTGTTGAATCCTTCCACTCCGGGCAGATTTATCTGCTGAATGGTTTCACGCGTTTGTCTTTCGTCCAAAGTCACAATTGGAATGGACTCCATTCCCGTGTCCGGTTCTTTCTCCGATTCCTTTTCTTTTTCCGGGGTGACTTCATGCTCCTCCTGTACCACCTTGTTTTCCTCTGCTGGTGGAACATCCACAGAAGAAACGACAGTATTGTCACGATAAGAATCGTTAGTCGGAGGAGTGTTGTTTCTAGTAGTCTTTGGAGGCGTGCTTCCAGGAAAATCGTATGCATTTCCTGGAAGTCCACTGGCTGCTCTCCTCACACTTTCGTCTTGCATTTGCTTTGTTTCTTTGGCTGCAACTCTTTGCAAGTAGGCGATCTTCTTCAAGAGCAACCATCTCTCTCTGTTTCTGTGTGCAAGGATCTCTTCATTTTCTTCAGTCATGTTAGACAGCAACTCATCATCATTCAGAGTCAAGAACTCCCGCACATTCTCAATGTCAGGTAAGAAGACACCGCTGGGGTTGCAATCCATCACCTTATGGGCAAGATCTTTGAGGAACCTGGAACTGTCAAGTCTAGCCTTCTTTCCCAGGCGTGACCTGTACTTATCGGTTCCTTCACCGTAAACATCTTGTTTGTGAGCTCCGCTGTGTTGAACTCTTGCATCATAGGAATGTTTCTTTTTGTCACGAATACCCTTGTTAGCTTCATGTGGGCCCGTTCTATTGTTGAAAGAGAGCGGTAACGGCATTGGTTTGGGCGCATCTGCGTACTTGATGTCATCTGGCACACTCGTCACCTCTCCAGTCAAGTTCTTTAACTTGAGATAATTTTTCCACCGAGGAGAACCTTCGACATCATTGAGGATATCTCTCGTAGCCAACTCAACAACAGCAGACATTTCTGCGTTCTCTTTGTTCTTGAACTTGTTGGTGGCAGCTTGCAAGCCCTCTGGAGTCTTTGCAAAGGTTTCGTACTTGTCGAATTTTCTCTCCACAATATCCAAAATATCAACTGCAATTCCAAGATGCTCTCTCATCAAACGTAAACGAAGTGTGTGGGGAAACTTGCCCACAGTGAACTTTTCTCCGTTCATGGTAGCAGAGACTGTTTCCGAATCACGCACAATAGCAGCAATTTCCGAATCTCTTGAACCTCTCATGGATCTTTCGTTTATGTTGGCACTTCCAATAATCGCCACTCTATCGTCCACGATCATGGTCTTTGCGTGGATGTAGAGCACTTCTGTTGCAAGGGTACGATCTGGACCCAACATACCCCATTTTCTCAACGAAAAGAACTGGATGTAGTTGTCAGGGTCAATTCCGAATTTCCGAAGTTTGGCGAAAAGTGAAGACGCACCTCTGGAGATCGACATGTACTCACATTGCATCACAACTCTGACAGAGGACCCATCCGGCTTGTCAACCAGCGACTCGAAACCTGGGACCAAAGGAATCAAGATAATAGCTTTCCAAGCCGTTCCTTCTTTGTGTGCACGAATGATACGGTCAACCAACGCATCGCCAACTCTGTTGAGGATTTCTGTGCCCTCAATGAAACAAGAAGTCACAAAGAACTGGTTCTCAATGTAGACCAAATGCTCGGAGTTTTCGATCAATTTCAAGTATGCAGTGTGGATACTTTCCTCGTGTTCTTTCAAGCCGAGAGACCAGTCACCAGCAGATCTAACTATTTGGATTTCACAGGTGCCATCAAGACCCAATTTCTCAACAAAGTCGTTGGAAGTATCCGGAGGCGGAGTGAGCAAAGGAGTCAATCTACTTGGACGTTTCTGCCTCAAGAGATAATTCCAACGCTGCACAAAGTGACGAGATATATCTCTGGCAGCTTCTCCGGCAGTCACCATATGAATATCATGCCAGGGCATTCTTTGAACAACGGAACGGTCGTACAAACTCTCGTAAGGCTTGTCCAAATTGTTGAAATCCTTGACACGGGTGTTAGAGTAGTCTTTACCAGGAAAGACTCTGAATTTGGCGAATTCATCCTTGGACAAGGTTTCGCTATCGAGGGCATCAAAGTCGATATTAGAGTCGTCGGACAAGACATGGTCTGGGGTGTCCCATCTTCCATAGCACATGTCAATGCCTCCAAGGAATGCAACGGTGTAGTCAACAACGCAAATCTTCTCGTGATGCGCCCAGAAATAGGTGTTTTGCAAAAGCTGGTTGGGCGATCTGATGACATGGATATTCTCCTGGTTCAATGACAAAATGGAGTGTTTGGTGTACAACGAGTCAATTGGAATGGTGGTGCCGACATTGCGGTACACGATGACAAAAACCTTCACTCCCTGCTGGGCTTTTCTCTGCAAGATTCTGTCAAGTCGGAACTGCTGGTTTCCGTTCGCTGGTCTTCGCAAATACAACTCTGGCGAGAGCCACCAATCGTGGATGAAAATGACGTCCTTGGCCATTTCAAGAGCCGAGGAGACGGCCCAGAAATAGTCTCTGCCGTCGACGAACCATTGCGCAAAGCAGTCCTTACGAACGGGTGCGAACGAGTTGAATCTGTGCTCGTCAGACCACACGGTGTTTTTCTGCATCTCGGTGAGCGACAGAATCCACAACTTTTGCTCCCTTTCGGACTTTGGAATCACCACCAACTTGCGCTCGGCGTTTTCCAACACAATCTTCAAGTGCTTGAACACATTCAGCACGTTCTTGACTCCGGTCTCCTCTACGACCATTTCCTTCGTGATGTATTCCTCGTCGTAGTCGGAGTCGCTGTCCGAGCCCCGGCCGTTCTCGATGGGCTCGTTGTGGCCCTTGTAGTGGATCTTGAACTTGGAGTCGACCAAGAAAACCTCCAACGGAACCGTGGAGTTGATGTCGGAAACGTACATCACGTAGGAGTTCCGCACCAAAAACCACTTTTCCGAGCGTCGGTCGATCATCCCCTTCAAGTCATTTGCCTTGAAGTGGCCTACTCGCCAGCCCTGGGACCGGGCAGTGCCTCCGACGTGAATGACACCCTGTTTTCCCGTGTATCCAGTTTCGTAGCTCAACAAGGAGGAAATCGGGGACACCTCGAAGAAATGAAAGAGCCGGTTGGATTGCGGACGCATAGCCACCACCAGAATCAACGCGGTCAAGTAGTTTGTGACCTCGGCGACGTAATTCTGGTTGCGCAAAAAATGGGTACGTGATTGTTCGGGAGAAGCGCTGTCCAACGAGGAAACAGACGACGCGCCGCTCAACTGGGCCCTCAAGGAGGACAAGCGATCACGGAACGTGCCTCCGCTGTTCACCGAAAGGCGGTCTTGCTCGATTTCCCCGTTGTTCGGCATCAGATCGTTGATTTCCGAGACCTGGGTAAAATTTCCCGACGCCTGCGTCTGTCCACCGGTAGTGGCCTGCGTTTGGAGATCGCCAGAAGTGGGAGGGTAGGCGTTGTTGAACTGCAGTTCGGACATTGTCCACCGAGTGGCTGTGGATGTTCCTCTGCTTTTGCCGAGCCGTTTCAGGCGTCTTCCGTCTCTTCTCAACTGCGGCGGAACAGGGTACTTGGGGAGTTCTTCCGAGCGGATGTTTCCCCTCAACGTCAGCAACTTGAATCTGGAATGCAAATAGAGCAAGTCCTTCGCCGTTTTCTCCACCGACCACTTCAACCTCTGCGGCGAGACTCCGTACTCGAGATCAATTCGAAACTTACGGTTTCGTTGCCGGGACGAGTTGGAGATGTCCGTCACCTTGAGCCCAAGAAGAGTAAGAAGAAGCGGAGCACGAGCAATTCCGTATTCGTCTTCGCACAAGCACGACGCCAACAAATTGATGGCCGGGCTGCCCAAAAGCAACGACTGCACCAACTCCTGAGCCCTCTCGCTCGTTTCGGCGTCTTCTCCAGTCACGGTTTCCGCGAGATCCAGAACGGGCTTTTTGGGCTCCCTGTTCTTTTTGCGGAACATGGTGAAGATTTTGCGGGGATACAACGCGGGTTTCCCGTCGTCTGGTGCCTCCGGCTTGGCCAGAGCGTCTGTTTTCTCGCGGTTGAAGAAATTGGGCCGCATCAACGAAAATGTCGCTGCGTGTGGTCGTTCTTTCTCTACGTTTTCGCCGTTTTCGCCGTTTTCGCCATCAGCATTTTCCGTGAGGGGTCTGGTGTCGATCTCTGCTTCGTCGTTCGAATCGCTGGCCATAAAAGGCATATTTGCGTCTTCTTCGTCCTGTTCTTCGTCACTTGTATATCTGGACTCGTTCGGGTCGGGCCGTCCTCTGAAAAACGAGAAGGCGTTGCCAATGACCTTCGGCTGCTCCTGGCCAATGCCCCGTGTGGGTCCATTTTTGCTGTGTGAATGGCGTCTGTATTTCTTGGATTCGGCGATCTCTTCGTTTTCCACGAGATGGCCATTTTGGGCCTCGATGGGCTGTTCGCATATACCGTTCTCGGTCGGAGCTGCGGACTTTTGTTTCTCCGCACCAGTAGCTTCTCCCATTGTAGCCGCCAAGTAACGAGTTTGTGGAGAACAGTAATGCAAGTATGAGCGGTCACGTGACAGAGGGAGAAACTTGGGAATTTTGTCGTGTTTTGCTTGGTTTGGTAGGGTTTTGGTTGGATGGTGGTTGTGTGGTGGTGTACAAGGCTCTGGTTAAGTCCTTACCGTTTCGGATCAGCTACATATGCAAATTGCTGTTGATGTTGTTAAGCGACGTTGGTACGTGTGTGCAGGAGAACAAACTTGTGACGCATGTGCCTTGAGGTGTTTATTGGTTTTGAGCGGCTTTGGGAAAAGCATTTCTACGCTCTGGTCTTTATTTCGCTGGTGTCGAATTTGTCGTGTAGGCCCAAGAAGGTTACAGCGCCTCCCATTTGGACGCTTGGTGATTTCTGTTTTTTGGTTGTGAGCCGCAAATTGAAATTCCTCCAGATTGTTCGCATACATACTCGCACATAACGAAAAACTCATCTCTCAACTTGATCACAATTATTTAATTATCACTGAGGGTTTTCTAAATGGTCCATGTCGTTTTCAAGGTCCTACTCCTTCAACTATGCCTTCGCTAGACCCCAAAAGTGTTTTCTCAGACTTTTGCGCTACTTCAAAAACGTCGTGATAAGCCTCTGCTTGTGTCCTAACCAAAGGGCAAACTTCGTATGGTCAATGAGATCGTCAGCATCAGTTCTGGGGTGGATCAAAACCGACAAGTCTCCATGGTTCAACTGGTAAAAACCCAACACTCGTGCAAACAACTCGGGCTTGTACTTTCCCCCGGTGTCTAGTTCCCACATGGGGATCGGATGCGGTCCAATGGGTCCGTCCCAGAGTTTGTGGACCCTGAGATCGCCAGCTTCAATTTCTTTGGCGAATTCCTTGGACACCTTTTCTCTGAGGTTGTACGCGAAAGCCTTTTCGCTTTCATTGCCGTTGTTAAAGTAAGTGTGAAAATCGTAGCTCAAAATCTCGGACATTGGAAGAGTGCAAATGAAATGAGTTGAAGAAATAGCGGAAACAGAGCGTATTTATCTTATCGGATGGATTGTGCAGGCATGATTAAGATTTGTCAGGCATCGTCTGCATGGTGTGGTTCGGTGCTAAAATTCGCACCCATGCTGTGGCGAACGGCGTTTGACACATTTAGAGTGTTTTCACCACTCGTGTCCAATTTCTGCATTCTGGGAGAAATTGCAGCGGTATATCGAAAAGCGTCTTCGTGCACAGCTGCCCTCAACTAAAAGCCATGTAAGTTCAAAGTGCATATACTAACTGATACACCCGACCAGTCCACCATCTTGGAATGTGCATTGTTGCTATTTTTGAACAATCTCAGTACTGCGAATTGCGTATCGAGATTGTACGTCGAATCTCGAATTGGTGAACTCAACAGTTCAGAGAGAGTGGAGAGTTCAACGAAGATGAATTCCACATTTCCAGAATTTTGCTTTGGTCGAAGGTGTGCTAATTTCAGTTGAAGAGATTGGCTGAAATTCTCAGTGAGACATTAGTGAAATGCTGCGAGATCTATATGAAAAATTAATTCAGGAAAGCTTTGTAAATCACGAAAGCAATAGAAATTATGAAAACCAAAGACATCAGAGTATGTTCAGCAAGATGCGCATGAAAATCACTATGACTTCTCCAGTTAACTCCAAGGATTCATCCACTGATCACATAATGAAATCAATCATGACTACACCCACATCAATTCTGATGCAAATTCTCAACACTTGCAATTATTTTTCATTAATTTGATTGCATTGCCAGCATAACACAGAAGCACACAACATAGACGACACAGTTTTGCGACCAGTCAGTGAGCCTCCAGTACTTCCGCGCTAATTTTGACTACATTCTGCAAGCTGGCTCGATGTCTCCTCCAGGTGCATCGTATTTTCTGGCAATCGGGTTTCATGGCTCAGCAAGAATCGAGATGGCTACTCCACCTCCCGCATGTGGATGTTCACAAACCCATCCACCTCATCCTCCAGAAGAGGAGTTGCGACCTCCAAATCCACCCTCCGTCGCCTTCGTCCTGTCATTGTGGCCTGTGTCCCACAGCACACCAAAACTCCAAAAATTACCCCAAACACATTGTACATAATGTCCTCCACATCAAAAACTCGGGCCGGATTGACGACGTTCTGCACGTACTCCAGGGCCACGCAGGCGGGCACCATGAACACGAGCGTGAGTTTCCACGGCCGGAATCGTTCCCAGAGAAAGAAGAATTCGGCCGTGAGCACGAAAAATGTGATGAGATGGAGGATCTTGTCGTGGCCGAACTGAACCAGCGAGAAGCCGAGGTACGCAGCTAGCAAGAGCGATAAGCCGAACGCTGTGGTTAGCAGTGATAAGCAAGGAAATTTTTCAAAGGCTTTGCCGAGTTCCAGTCTAAGTCAAGTCTGAAAGACCCGTCAAGTCTCGGGAAAATCACGCCGAATCCCGTGGCGCCACAGTGTATACGTACCGCACAAAACAGCTATTCGGACCATGGCGAGGTCTGTAGCAGAGAGAAGTGAATGCTGATTGTGAGACAATGCGAATTGCGATACTTGATTTATCGCACAATCGTGCATCTGATCCATTTGACAGATTCTCACTGATTTAGATTCTTCCAATTCTGATTGCTTCTGGTCGTCTTGAACTTTGGCTGCGCTGCATGATTTCCATATCCAGCCTTTCGAGACTCGGCCCTTCCCCTTCCAGACGTGGCCTCTCCAGTTTTTCAAGAAACTACCTGTCGGTAGACTACCTTCTATCTGCCATTCCCAAAACCCCAGTTCCAGAACCAAAAAAAAAACCGGCCCCCCAAGGCCTTCCTCCCAGCGATTTGACGCTGCTCGTGTACACTCCCGACGACCTCAACCTGTACTTCCACCACGCAGAATACCCATCTCCTTCAAAATCTCAAATCTCCGAAACAGAGTCTTTCTTCAACAGATCTTTGTTCAGGCACGAGTGGACATGTGCAACATATGCGGACATCCCCGACGTCAAGGTGAAGCGGAAGCAACAAGAACAAAAAAATACTTTGGACACTATTGAGCCGTACAACCGAACACAGTACCATGCAAATTTGGAGAACTCCAGAAAAACGTTCGGCGTGAAGCCGGACTTGCTCCGTCCGCTTCCGGAGATCTTGCTCTTGGGTCACACCAACGCTGGCAAGTCGACGTTGATCAACTCGCTTTTTCTCGACAAAAACCAGGCAAAAACGCCCAGAGCAGAGACAGAGTACGCCTACGTGTCGCCAAAAGCAGGCTATACCAAGTGTCTCAACTGCTACACCGTGGGGAACAAGTTGCGAGTTGTAGATAGCCCAGGATACGGAGAATTTGGCGAAGGGGCCCAGGGAGAAGTGGTTTTGGACTATATCCGAAACAGGGCTGTTTTGCGCCGAACTTTCGTGGTGGTGGACAGCACGAAGGGGATTCGCGACGAGGATGCGAGTCTCATTGGTTTTTTGACGGAAAACGGCGCTCCGTTTGAAATCGTCTTCACCAAGGTGGACTCGGTGTTCCAGGCCAAGTTCCCGAAAGTTTCGCTTAAGCATGCCAAGAGGGACGCAGACGCTCGCGTGCAGGCGTTTGAGCACGTTAAGACCGGGAACTCCAATGTCATCAGCCATTTCCGAGGCATTATAGAATCTGCGGGCCTCCAGGACCTTGCAACGTTGCCCAGGCTCTTGTTCAACAACTCACGGGGAAACAGGCTTTTGCCGAAAAGATACGGGTTCAAGGAGATTCGGTACGCCATCATGGAGAGTTGTGGCTTGGTGGCATCTCCTGTGGTGGATGTAGACGAGGAGCAATTTTCTGCAGTGGCCAATAAGGGCAGACGAAAAAGAGCCACGAGGCGGGTGAGACCCACTTAGTGGGCCACGGCACGGTTTCAGTCACTCTTCTCTCGTTTCTGACGGCAGTTTTGGGTGGTCCTGATTTCTTCAAAAACTCTGAACGATGTGTGTTTAATCGAATTGACCAACCCGAGGTCGGATGCGGTGGAACCCTCAAGTTCTTCTTTTGGGCAGTTCAGATGTTCCAGAACCGCATGGACTATAACTTACGACTGTGTCTACCCAATATTCATGGTCTTCAGAAACTCGAAGTCTGTGTGAATTCGATTTAAAACGATTTCCTTCCACAGACATGAGCGTGCACTCATTGAGGTGCAGTTTTCTACGAAGTTGTGTTTGGTGATCGTCTGCCACTTTGTCCTGGGACTGAAGGCCGATCGCATTAGAGATAGTTGGAGATTGAAAGCAATCTTAAATGCATCAATTCCAAGTTCAGTTGCGAAGACCTTCATCGGCTGGGGCAGTGGAAAATGCTAATTCTTGAGTGGATTAACAAGGTTTGACGAGTGAGTTGCCAATTCCGCCTTAAGAGGTAGAACTTTGGACGGAATTCCCAAATTCCAGATCTTTGTCAGAATCAGATTCCGGATCTTCTCCTCCACAAAAGAGTTCGGTCATCAGATACGTAACAAGTTTCCATGATGGACAAGAGATCAGAAGCACCACTCCGAGAGAGTGGTTTCCAAGATTATGCATGTGGGATTGATCACAGGAACTGACTACAGTACTTGCGGAATTTGCGAATTGTTACTTGTTTGGGTATTAAAGTGTGGGCAGCAATCGGATTAGAAACTTGAACATGTTTGCAATGTTCATTTTGGCGCATTGGTTTGAACATTTGGGTACTGTAGCTCACATAAGGGCCAACCAGATGCCTATTTGCTTTCCAGAGCAATTGAGTTGGAATTTGGGAACTTGTCCAGTGACTTATTCCTTAAATGGGTCGCATTTCACTGCGAGAGTGTTAACTTTGATGGGAAAAGTAATAACTTCAGGGTTCCAGGTCGGGTGGCTCCCCTTAAAAAACATGCCAAGGAGCACCAATGTAGTTGACGAGTGCACCTACCATAGTCACTTTGACACGGTGCTAAATCCACAGCACTCCCATGGCCTCGCATAGGTTTTTGTTTCGGCATATCGAGTGCTAGGTGGCCTTGTCTATGACGTCAGATGATGTGCTGCGTCTCATCACAGCAAAAGTCAATCTACCATGGTCTCTAAGGACTACGTGGTCTCTGCCAGATTTCCTAATTTCTTGTTAAAGTACAGAATGCATTTAGTAACGGCCACGGCCGCCAAATCCTCCACGGCTGTCGCCACGACCTCCTCTGGATCCTCCACGTCCTCCGAAGCCACCTCTTCCGCCTCTGTCGCCTCCAAATCCGCCTCTGGATCCTCCTCTTGGTGCAAATCCTCCTCTACCTCCTCTTGGTGCAAATCCTCCTCTGCCTCCTCTTGGAGCAAATCCTCCTCTGCTTCCACCTCTTCCACCACGAGCACCGCCAGCACCGCCGGACTTTCTCTTTGGCTTGGGTCCGACCTCCTTGGGCTTAGGCAAAAATCTCTCCAAAGGAAGCAACTTGTCTGGACTGATGAAAAACTTGTCTCCGTCCTTGAAGGACACAGCCTGGACACCTTCCGAGGGCTTGATGGTGAAGAACACCTCGTTCAAAGGACCCAAGATCTCGTCCACCTTTCCCACCTGCGTCTTGTTTTCCAAGTAGATTGGGGCGTTGAAGTATGGAATCTTCACATTGATGGAACGACACACAATATCGCCCTCACAAGCGTGCAAAAAAGCACCCATTTCCAAAACCGTCTCTGGGGGACCCATTGGGGCCTGCGAGAAACCGCCACGGCCGCCTCTAAAGCCGCCTCTAAAGCCGCCTCTACCTCTGTTCATTTTAAGTTGGGTTACATGGAAATTTTTCCGCAGCGATGAGTAGATGGAGTTGGTGCACGGGTTTTTTTCAAGAGGCTGGAGGTGAAGAGTCTGGAGGTGAAGAGTGGGAGATGGCACTTTAAGGGATTCTGGAGCTGGTGGGGGTGAGTTCACTCAATCGGTATCGGTAAAATGTGTTTGGTGACTCAGGTGGAAGCTGGTGGAATTTAGTGGAAAAGGCATTTCGGTGAATATTGGCTGGAAATGAAATTCGATCGACTTTTCGGACCCTTGCGATCTCCTCGTGCAAGTTCCACTATCACTTAACTCATAACAACCAGGTATGTGCATTTCGTGATGGGTGCAAGAGACTGACCTAAGCTGGTGTACGGGTCTTTTCCACAACTGAATTCGAACCAGAGAAATCTTCGTTCATTGTTGTGGATTAGCTAACATTCTGAAAATCTCAGTCCAGCGCTTCTTCGGACGTCCTTTACAGCGTTTCTACCAATACACCCGCAATTCAGCTGAAACAAATTCATCGAAATTTCGAACTGTATCAACTCTCACATTGTACCTCGAAACCAACCTAAAGGTACCTTTCCATTAGACCTGATATCAAGGTGTACGGGTGTTTCTCCAGAAAACACTTTGGAGCAACGACAGGTTCAGTTCGAAGCGGAGGGTAGATTGAGAGTTGTAGAACCGACCCTCGGAAATATTCGCCACCCACTGAAATATTCCAATATTGCCTTATATGTTTCACTCTTAGGAGTTTTTCATACATCAGGACTCTCTCAAGCCACCAGGAGACTTCTCTGTGTCACATGACCTTTCACGTCCCACACATATCACACCCACCCCGTATCCCTATAAAAGCAACACAAATCCCCAAATTCTGCGGCTGCAAATTACTCTTTCGCTTCTTTTCCTGCACGTGCTTTTTTCCCACAGTCTGACCTTCTTGTTACCTGCACACCCGTTCGCATATCTCGGATTCAACTCCTATCTCCACAACAAATTCCACATCCACCATGAGCAATCTGCGTATGTAATTCTTGAAAGTTCCCAAAAACCCCACTAACATCCAGCCGCCCCAACTTTTAAGGTGGGCCTCACGCAGGACGAGAAAAAACTCTACTCGCAGTTATTCAAGGCCTTGGACCCGGAAGGCAGCGGAATCGTCACGGGAGAAAAAGCCCGAGCCACGTTCGAGAAACTGGGCTTGCCCCCCAACATTTTGGGTGAAATCTGGCAGTTGGCCGACCACAACAACTTGGGATTGTTGACCCAATTCGGTTTCTGCTATGCCATGAGATTGATTGGCTACACCCAGGCAGGCCACTACCCGTCGGCTGCCCTTGCGGATAGCCCTGGGCTGTTGCCGAAATTTGCCAGTTTGAATCCGGCTCCCTCGCCTTTGAACCCACAATCCACCAGCAACCTGTTTTTGCACACTCAGCCCAGCTCTTTGATTCCGCAAAACACGGCCACGCAGCAGACACAGCCACAGGAGGCCATCAGTCCCGTGGCGCCACAGGACTACGCGCGTTTCTGCCAGATGTTTGTGAAAACCACGGGGTCGGAATCGACTCCGTTGGACGGAAACTCGGCGAAGGAGATTTTGATGAAGGCCAAGTTACCCACGGCCACGTTGGGCCAGATCTGGGGCTTGGTGGACGTCAATAACCGGGGCCTGTTGGAGATGCCGGCGTTTGTAGTTGCCATGCACTTGATCCACGGTGTTCTTAGTGGCCAGATCAAGCAATTGCCTCCATTTTTGCCGGAAATCGTGTGGCAGTCCGCCGACAAGTCCCAGGGCCTCTACGGCGCACGCCAGACGTCGTACTCGTCGATTTCGTCGCAGCAGTCCACCGTCAGACACCCACCCTCGGTTCCGGCGACTGTGCAAGAGGCACCGGCTGCACCGGTGGACTGGACCATCACCTCTGCTCAAAAACAGCAGTTCGACGCGATTTTTGACGGCTTGGACAAGGCCAAAACCGGCAAATTGGACCCAAACCAAGTGGCCTCGTTCCTCATGTCGTCCAGATTGGGCCAGCAGGACCTCGCCAGCATCTGGGACTTGGCCGACATCGGCAACACCGGTGTTTTCACGAAGTTGGAGTTTGCCATTGCGTTGCACTTGGTGAACCGCAAGAGATTGGGGTTTTCTTTGCCGAACATAGTTCCGGACGAGTTGATTTCTTCGATCGGTCTGCTCGAGCCACCACAGGCTCCGTCTCTGCAATTCCAGCCTCAGTCTCTGCAACCCCAGCCCCAGCAGCCTCCTCAGCTTGATCAGTCTGCTCGTTCCGCTGCTCACGCCCCAAAATCTTCTATTGACGAGTTGGCAGACATTTTCGGCTCGGCTCCTGCCCCGGCCGCTCTTGCCAGCCCTCAAAGACCCCCCTTGCAGTCGCGGGCCAGCAGCAGCGACTTGGCTCCGTCTACTGATTTGCCCAAAGTCCGCAAACAGTTGACTTCTTCGTTCAAGCCAACTTCCACATTCGGCCAGTCGTTGCTCACCTCGCAGCAAACCAATCCGATCGATGACGAACACCCAAGCTTGATCGGCGAGGACGTCCCCACGCTGGCACCCGCTCCTGCAGCTGCCAGTCCTGCTCCAGCAGAACCCGTGAAGTCTGTGGACTACGAAGCCTTGAGATCAGTGCCTCCTCCTCCTCCTCCCGCAAAGAGAGAGACTACCCAGCAGTTCCAGGCCCCTCCTCCCCAAAACTATTCGTCACTCTTCCCGCAGTCGCCATCGCAGGCCTCTCCTTCGATGGCTTCTCCTGTGAGAACTCCTACGTACCAACCTGGACCTCAAAATAACGACTTGTTGGCCGATTCAGAAGTCTCAGGCAAGTTGTCTGAAGCCACTTCGGATATCGCTAACGTATCCAACCAAATCAAGTCTTTGACCGGTCAGACTTCCAGTTTGCACGAGAAGAAATCCCGTGCCGAGCATGAATTGACCCGCATCTTGTCTGTGAAGGAGGAAATCGACACCAAGTTGAAGCAGTTGAGAGCCTCCTACTCGAATGAGGTCAAGCTGGTCGAGCAAGTTGAAGCAACTTTGACAACTGCAAAGGAAGAGACCGAAGCTTTGAGATCCGAAGCCTCTATCTCTGAGGCAAAACTCAACCACTTGTCTGGAGAACTCCACGAGAAACAGGTAGCTGTGGAGGAGCTCCAGAAGACCAACTCGGCTTTGAGAGAGAAATTGGGATACTTCAACGCCGAGATTGTGGAATTGGAGAAACAATTGGAATCCAAGTTTCAAGAGAATGCCCTGTTGTCCAACGAGGTCAACGTCAGACGCTCACAGGCACAAGTTGCGTTTGTCAAGGTCGACGATTTGAAGAGCAAGATCGCAGAACTTGAAGCTTCGCACGTCAAGGCCAAGCAAGACATCGCCAAGGCTGAACAAGAACGTCTTGCTGTCGAGGCTCACGCTAGAGAATTGCAAGCTCAGCATGAAGAGCTCAAGAGTAAGCCATTACCTCAGGTTGCTCCTCAGGCCCCTAGATCTGTTGAAACCAGCACTAGCTCTGGTTCTGGTATTAGTGCTGCCATTACTGCAGTGGCTGGTGCTGCCGTTGGCGGGGTTGCTGGATTGGCGGGTGCTCACTTGTTTTCTAAATCTGATGAACTGCCACTTAGAGGACTACAGACGAAGGAGGCTCAAGCTCAAATTCCGGGCTCTCTTGAAACTGTTGCTCGCCAACCACAAGAGCAAGTTCAGATTCCAGGCTCTCTTGAAACTGTTTCTCACCAAGCACAAGAGCCACCAGCATATGTTTCTGATGAGCAATCTGTTTCTGACTTGGTGGACGATGTCAAGGAGAGCCAAGATGAGGCTGGAGCGAATATCCATGAGGAAAATGCTACAAAAGAGGTGAGGTCCGACTTTGCAGGAGGTCACCCAACCAGTACCGAAGAGGTTGGTGACAAGGAGTATTCTGTTGCTGACTTGGTTGACGAAGTCCTGGAAAAGCCTACCGAAAGCTTGACTGGAGTGGACGACTTTGAAAAGCCGGAACACAAAGTTGAGCCCACGTCGTACGCTCCTCCGGACTACGAAAACCAGGACCTTGACGACTTGAAAGACAGGTTCCCAGAGATGCCTTCTGGCGACGACAATTATCAGGAAACCAATCCAACTGGACCTTCCTCTTTTGTCACGGACTCATACAGGCAAACCGGAACAAACGAAACGCCCGTCACGTCTCCTGACAATTCTGAGTACCACTTCCAGTCCGCCGCTGGCGTTGTTGGTGGAATGGTCGGCATGCCTGGTGTCTTGGTTGGCGTGCAGCGCACGGATTCCTTGACATCCAGCATTCAGAACAATCCGTCTATGTCGGTGCGCGACGACAATATTGATGACGTCAGTGAGCGTGAGACTTTGGACGGCGAAGTTGCTGCTTCTCCTAGGGTTGTTCGGGGCTCAAGAGATTCTGAGGGTCGGCTTGAAGAATCCAGTGAGGGCGAAAGAGTTTCTTCTGGAGTGGGGCTGTTCGAGATGGTGAACGCGGACGAAGCAAGAGGATTGGAGAGTCAACAGACATTGGACGGTGGACATCCACTTGCGCAGAGCTTCATTTCTGAAGAGACTAGTCGTGCAGCCACAGCACAAGAAGATGAATTTCCTCCAATCAAAGAATTGGAATACGATGAAAGCTCGTCTTCTGACGAGGAGACTCCAGACAAGTTCGACGACGCTGTTGACCACTTGGGGGGTTCCCTTCCGGTTGTTGAGAGTGGTGGTGTTGACGAATTTGATGCTTTCAGCGACCTCAAACCAGCCACACAGGAGAATGCTGTTCCTGACATGTTTGACGATGAGTTTGACGACTTGAAGATTGCGGAGGATGATGCAGACGACTTCGGGGTTCAAGAGGAAGAGATTCCTTTGGACAACCACTTCACCGGTGCTGATGACTTTGTCGGTGGATTTGCTCCCAGCACTGCTCCCGACTTCGCTGGTGCATCCACCACGTTGCAACCCGATGCAAATGACGAGTGGGAGCAGTTGTTTGCTGGGTTTGGGAATGCTCCTGCTGCTGTTCCCGAGCCTGTTGTTGCAAGTTCTACTGCTATGAACCCAGGAGCTTCCAAGGACTTGGCAGTGCAAGAGTTGGTTGGAATGGGGTTTGATGAGTCTACTGTGTTTGAGGCCTTGACGAAGCTGCACTGGGACGTAGAGGCAGCCACCAACTACTTGTTGGACCATGCGTAAGTGCATGTTTACTGAATAAAATGGAAAGAAATGTATTTGGTGAAATAGCCAGTCTAATACTTGCCAAGAGACTCCTCAACGTCTCCGAGTCCGGGCTCTCTCTTGTTCAAATCGGCCAAATCAGCCACGGGTCTTTCGGCCTGTGGAGTTACTCTGACTGCGTGTCTGGATACTGGATTGTCCCAGTCAATAACTGCTGAGTGAACTACTCTTCTGTTATCCCAAACAACAACTGTGTTCGGTTCCCAATTAGCTCTCAACTGCAAATCGTGGGCCTGTTCAATGTGGTTGTACAAGAATTTCAACAAGTACTCGGACTCTTCTTCCTTCAACTCCACAATTCTTCTGGTGAAGGGCTTGTTCACTTAAATGAGCTTCTCCTTCGTCACCGGGTGGGTTCTGATCAATGGGTGAACATGTTCAACTGGCTTTCTTTTCTCGACTCCTCCGTTTCCGACTGCATTTTGGGCCTGTGACTTGGAAGAGTGCAAAGCATGCAAGCCTTCCAATCTTTTCTGGAACTCGGGAGACAATCTCTTGTACGCTTCGACGGTGTCTGCAAAAATGGTGTCTCCGCCTGCTTCTGGGCCCTCCAAGACGGCAAAGAAGGTGACTCCTGGTGGCTGGAGCTCGTACGAAATGTCCGAGTGCCAGGCCACATTGGCTGTTTTGTGGTGGAACGTTCTCTCGAATTCAAGCGGATCTGGACGTCTGTATGTGATGTGCAATTCGGGAAATCCTTTGGGGGCTCCCGAAGTCGGATGGATGTGCAATCTGCCGAAGTGTCTTCCGTATTCGGTGACATATTCGGGTCCTTTGAGAGCCCAGTCCTGGTCCCTGAACACCACGACTCCTCGTTGGGCCACAAAAAGAGCAAGCTCGTCTTTTCCTTCAGAGGACAATTGCGACAACTGCACTCCAGTGACCTGTGTTCCCAACTTGGGAGTGATTTTCTTCGCCTTGTGTTCTGAGCCTTTCGGAAACAAGTGAGGCAAAGCTGGGTCTGCTCTGGATCCTGGGTCTTCGTGTGCAAAGAATTTCAACGCTTCATATTTTTCCTCGGGGTTCCACGTGGGCAAGTACTCCGGGTGTTCTGCTAGTGCTGCACTTTGTCTGTTGACTATGTAGATGCCGTCGGCATCGATTTCATCGGTTTCCTTGTGGAAATGGATGTCGTAGTTTGAGTTTTTCACTGGGTCGAATTTGGCTGATATAGACATTTTTTGGTGCAGACTAAGAGCACTCCTATTATGGGCCGCTTTATAAGGTTCAATTGCTCAAATCACCATATATCTCCATTATTAGCTGGATCACATAATTAGAGCCACAGAGCCACAACGGTGGAAGTCACGTGAATGTGCATGACAAGCTGCAGCAAGACGCAATCTCATGCACCCCATTTATTGTGTGGCTACGTCTCCTGCTCTCGGAAATTGGAACCTGAAAATCGAATGGCGTGTTGGGTTGACCATTCCGATCTTCATCCTAATTATACAATGATCGTTGAAAAAAAATCTACGACGTTGCAAAACAACCAGTGATTTATTTTTAGGTTACTACAGTCAGCCGCGTTCGCCTAGCTCAACCTGGAAAACGCCTCGGCCACATCGCCAATGTCCACCTCGTGCTTGTTCAAGTCCTCCAAATCTTCCACTGGTCTTTCGGCCTGTGGGGTGATTCTGAATGCATGTCTGGATACGGATTCCTCCCAGTCAATGACTGCAGAATGCGTCACTCTTCTGTTGTCCCAGACAACAACGGAGTTGGGTTCCCATTTAGCTCTCAACTGCAAGTCGTGGGCCTGTTCAATGTGGTTGTACAAGAAGTTCAACAAGTACTCGGACTCCTCTTCCTTCAACTCCACGATTCTACGTGAGAACGGCTTGTTCAAGAAAATAGATTTCTCCTTGGTCACTGGGTGCGTTCTGATCAACGGATGCACATTTGAAACGGGCTCTCTTCTCTCTACCCCACCTTGTCTCCTCGAATTCAGGGCCTGGTCTCCCGAAGTGTGCAAAACGTGCAAGCCAGCCAATCTTTTCTGGAACTCAGGCGATAATCTCTTGTACGCTTCCACGTTGTCGGCGAAAATGGTGTCTCCACCTGCATCGGGACCGTCCAAAACAGAGAAAAACGTGATTCCAGGAGGCTGGAGCTCGTAGGAAACGTCTGAATGCCACAGAATGGCATTGTTTCGGTGGGCAAATATTCTGTCGAACTCAGAGGGGTCCGCTCTGCGGTAGGTGATGTGCAATTCCGGGTGGTTCTTCGGGGCTCCGGACGTGGGGTGCACGTGCAACCTTCCAAAGTGCCGGCCGTAGTTGACAGCGAATGCAGGCCCGTGACTAGCGAAGTCCTGGTCTCTGAAAACAACCACACCTCTCTGGGCAACAAGCAAGGCCAAGTCGTCCTTTCCCTTGTCGTCCAACGAAGACAACTGGACTCCGTAGACCTCGGTTCCCAACTTTGGGGTGATTCGCTTGGTTTGGAAGGCTCCTCCTTCTGGGAAAATGTTGGCCAAGTTGGCGTCGGCTCTGAGACCGGGATCCTCGTGCTTGAAGAACTTCAAGGGAGGAAACGTCTGGTTTGGGTCCCACGTGGGCAAGAACTCTGGGTATTTTGCGTGGTCTCTGTTGAACTTGTTGACGGTGAAAACACCGTCTTCGTTAACATCATCAGTCTCCTTGTTGAAGTGAGTGTCGAAGTCGCCGTATTCTCTTTTCATGGTGATGGGATGGTGTTAATATTGGAAGTAGATTCTCTAACAAGTGGGAAAGCAGGGCCATTTATGTTGGCCCATTTGCCTCAATTTGCTATGGTCCCGTTATCTAACGAATGTGCCACAGTTTATGGCTGCGAAACGACATGCATGGCCTGCATGATCCAACGAGCCACAAAGGTTCGAGTGCCCATTTGGAGGTGGCTACAGGAAGTCGAATCTATCGAACCATCTATCGAGTCATCTGTAGAGCCACCTGCAGAACCACCGATTTAGGTAGCAGTTTCCATCACCAAATAAAAAGATGTTCTCACATGTGTCAATTCTTTACATATTCTTGTAAATGTCGCGCTTGATGCATGAGTACCTCAAATAGGCTCAAGATTTCGAAACATCCCATGACTCGGGCAAGGTGGAGCTTTGGGAAGAAGACCGTAGAAATTGAGGGAGCTCAAATGCGTTTTGGCGGTTGTGATGTCATTGAAAATTCGTTGCGCCTTTTTGGGAAGGTGCTTATCTAGAATTCAAAAATAGGGTCCTTCCAAGTTCAACCTCGGAATGAGTCCGCGTGCAACAATGATGAACACGATCTTGAGATAAAGATGGGAAACATACAAATGATGAATCTGATACTATAAGGGTAGAATCTGATACCATAAAGAGTCTGATACCATTACGCTACGATTCCACAAAAATAATGTTTCCCGTCCACCTTCCAAATACAATTGATTACGTCCAGTTTCCACTTTCTCTTCCTACTAGCATCTGTCTCAGTCCTTCCCTTATTATACATAGATATACATCCCACCAGACCAGCTGGTCCCATTAATTCCATTCCATGGTTCGGCCTAGGTGCGGATCTGGCACAAGGCATTCTCATAGTCAAACGACGTCACAATGAACCTGGCACCAGCCTTTGTGGGGGCCTTCGTGGGGGCCTTACGGGGTGTTTTTGTTTTCGACACTTTGAAAGTCGGAGGAGGTAAACTCAAGCTCTTAATATCCTTGTACTCGTCGGCTGCTTCAGCACGAGGCGACAGAATAGGCGAAGGATAGGCACTGGCTCCCTTGCTTGGAACTGGAACTTCCTTGGGTTCCATTTTGATTTCTGTTTCCTCGTGTCCGGGCCAGCAGCAGTCCATAAAATTTCTGATGCACGCTTGGCACTTGCCGTCTGTTTTTTCTTCGTCACACTTCTTCTTTCTTCTTCTGCAAGTCATACAGCCTGTTCTTGTTCTTTTTTTGGGAACGGCCGTGGACTCTTGTCTAGGTTTGGTGCGCTTTTTCTCGCCTGCTAGGTTTAGCACCTGCTGATAAGCTTTGTAGTTCATACTGGAAGTTGTAATAGAAGTAGTCGTAGAAGTAGAAGTAGTAGCAATACTGTGGGGATGCAGAATTTTTCATACTGTTTTGTTATATTGTGACCTTAGGCGAAATGATTCATCCTCCAGTTTTGGCAAGCTACAGAGAGATAGCCGCGACCCAAAGGTTAGGCCACAGCGAGCCGCGCCGAAAACGGACGGGTTTTCGCGCGTTCCTGCTGTTTTTGGGCGGTGCCACGATTAGCCGCGCTATCGGAAGGAGAATGCGAGGGTGTCTTCGCGACCTTTATTTCCGTTTTTGGAGTTCAGCTGAAGAGGACCCTTGCTAGAAGAAGGCCAAGAGGTTCGGAATCCGGTTAAGGGAGCTGTGCTTGGTGATATTAAGTAGGTTGTGGAATGTAGAGGTGCTTTGATTGATTTGGTGGGTTGGAAAAGGTTAGGTACTGTTCGAACAATCTGAGGGAGAGTTTTACTCTGAGAGAGAAGATTTACTATTTGAGGGAGGCGGATATTTTTAAAAGGATCTTCCTTTCAATAATCCATGAACGATTCACCAAGTTAACTGAAATTCTAATTTGTTCAAATGTGCCAATCGAGATTATGTGTGGGGCTTTTTCAGTGGACAGACAATTCCGGTTCTCTCACATTTCGTAGACTCTCTCTCACATTATCTGGCAGCTCTTGAATTGTTAAGTTAACTTTAATTGTTGAACTCGTGGAAAATCAGGTTTTGGGTTTTTGGACATTCTGGTGTTTGATTTGCAGATTGAGATAATTTGCACCCAAGGTTGCAAAATGGGCTTTTGACAAGTTCCCTGAAAGTTGTCCTGCTCAATTCCCTGGTCTAGAATTAATCGTTCTCAGGTAAAGTTCAAGGTTGGAGCTGCACCCCTGGTCTAGAATTAATCGTTCTCAGGTAAAGTTCAAGGTTGGAGCTGCACCCCTGCTCTCCAAAGCTCTTTCTGATTTCGACATTACCCTATGTCCTGTGACTCGGGGTCTAGCCAATTATAATTCCTTGATGTATCACTCTCGGCCAGGATACATGTAGCCATTGCCTCTTCACTTCCTGGCACCTGGTGGCTCTCTCCTCGTCTGAATCAGTTCTGCCATATTGGCTCGAGCTTTCACTCAGGGCATTTCGCAATATTCCTCCAACTACCATCCTCAGTCGAATCTAACACTCCACTATCTTCTACGTCTTCTCTTTCCATCATCTATTCTATGTACAGCGATCCCTAGAAGATGAACTCCTATATCTTGTGTCTGTTGGACTTGTCCACATGCAAAGGCGACCAGATGCCTCTCACGGACTCGTTGTTGGACATAACCTTCTGGTTGAACTTAAACGCAGCATTTCCGCTCTTCTGGACGTTCTCCCAGAGCTTCTGGGCAACTTTTTCCACACTCAAGTTTCTCACGTCCACGGCGTTCTGCAGACCGTTGTTGTAGTGGAACGTCATTTGCGGGTGTCCATTGCTCTGGACAATCTCGAACATCGTGTCCTTGTGCTGAGCAGCGAATGCCTGAAGTGACTTTCTGGCATTTGAATGCCCCAAGAAATCTCTCACTCCTTGGGAAGAGCCGCCCCAGTTGCAGTACTGCACTGTGATCTTGTGACAGGGCTTAACAAAGGCACCCACTCCGTTCCGTGCTATAGAGATGCGGGGAATAGCTTTGACTGGCATTGTTGGTTGGAGTAGTTAGATGAAAATTATTCTCATATGTTGAGGATGTACGGGTGTTGGATGGGGAAATTTTGCACCCACAAACTGCAGTCATATTTCACGTATATCTATCTTGTTTTCTCTTACATTCACAAGGAGGATCACATCAGTATCTTGTACCTCTGCATGTCTTGTTGGAAAATTTACAAGAAGATTATTCCTGGGGGTGTGTTAACGGAATAACTACCCACAGGCACCAATAGTTTTCCAAAAACTGGGAGATTATCTGATCGTTTCGGTCACCGATATTGTGACCATTTGAAAAAGCGATCGTGTCCATTCTACTCTTTTTTCCAGTTTCCAAAACATTCGTGACTGAGTAACACCTCTGGCTAGACAAACTTCGTTGCCCGTCACTCCATCTGAAAACTGGTTGGAAAACGGTCTTAAGGGTTAAAATTTAAATCCTTTTTTTCTTTCATGTGTAACAATCATCGACTTCTTGTAAAGTCGTTGGTTTCACGTAATGTCCACCCCTCTTATCCGGACTAATACCTCAGGAGTAGCTTTTTCAGCTTCGCGGCTACCTCGTTGAACTGCAATCGATTCCTGGAGATAGTAATTGTCTGCTCGGATGCTAGAAACTCAAAAGAAGGATGTGGTGGAAAAACATAGGGTCAAAACAGCCTTAAGAGCAGAAACTCGAATCAGATTTCTCCGAAATTCTAGTAAGAGATCAGTTTGCGGTAATACCACGAGTGTGAAAGTTCGCAGAAATTGCGTTGATTCAGGTCATGGTTTGTGATCATTTCAGTGAGTATTTGAAAATTCGACTCCTCCTCAGCGATTTAGGGCCCTCATCATGGAGGGAAATACTGCACTGTCGTATGATTTATCAACTTCTCTAACTCGCTATAATCCATCTCTGGTTTAGTGGATAAACATGTTGCAATGGAGATCTACGGGTGTGCTATTATTTGCACCCACCAATATTTGTTTCCTTTCCAATTTCTCTTTTATATTACTCCAATTATATTTCACCCCAGTTCCACATTATGCAATTCTAATTAACAACTTTAGCATCTTCAAACACATAGGTCTCGGGGTCGTCGCCCTTTGGAACCTTACAAAACTGATTTCTCCAGAACCCGTCCTCTCCCATAATTTCCTTGGCCACCAACGTGTAACCACCGTACCTTGGCAACACCTTCACCCAGGCAAGCCAATAAATTGCACCCACAGCAAAAATACCCCACGTCACCACGGGGTGGATCCAATAAGGCAAGCTCTCGTAGACACTCTGGCCATCGGTTGGAGGGATGTACGGAGCCACAATCAAGTACAACGAAGCAAGGAAGAAAAATATCACCACGGGAAATGGCGCCTTGATCGGAGGGTTCCATGCCTGCTGGCCCTTGTACGCCTTGTATTTTGTGAGCAACAATCCAAAGGCCACCAAGGTATTGACCACGTTCAACGGGTACGAAATCAAGTTCAACACGAAGTTGTAGGCGTCTCCCGGTGGAGGAGCCACGATGGTGATCACACAGATGACCCAGTGCTCGAAAAGGCCAACGAATGGCGTGTTGAACGGTTTCTGGGTCGCAAAGAACCGAGAAAAGGGTAAACTGCCCTCACGGCCTAACTGCTGCACGATACGGCCCTGCGAGAAGATGACGGACAAGACGTTTCCCAAGGTGGACAAGGCCACGATGACAGAGGCCGCTTTCTCGGCTTTAGTGCCGAATGCGTACCGGAAGAAAGAAGCAACGACAATTCTTCCCGACGACCGGATCTCGTCGGCGGGAACGACGGCGTAGTACGCCACGTTAACAAACATGTAGAGAATGGAGATCACGAGCAACGCCGTGGGGGCAGCGATCCTCAAAACCCGCACCGGGTTCTTGATTTCGCCCAAAGCGTAGTTCGCATTGGAGTAGCCCACAAACGACCAAATCACATTGTACAATGCGTTGACAATGCCGAATCCGGTCGGCGTAGTGCCGCTAAACGCATCGGTGAAATTGTGTGGGTTCTGGAAGTTGTTGGTCTTGATTCCGCCGGCAAGAGCCACCCAGCCAGTCACGGAAATGAACACCACAATTACAACCTTAAAAACACCCAAAGCGTTGGCCAAAAGCAATCCGGCCTTGACGTTGATGCCGTTGACCAAAAACGCAAACGTGATCACGCCCAAGCCGATGGCCCGCGAGTTCCACTGCGTCACGGTCTTTCCAGCAGCGTTCAATAAGAATTCGCCAGTGACAATGGAGTTTCCGGCGGCCCACCCCAAGAAAAAAACGTACGAGGCGTACATTGCGGTGATCAAGAACTTGGGCTTCCTGTACATGTACTCCAAGTAGTTCTTTTCACCGCCGTTTCTGGGGATGGCCGATCCCAATTCCATGTAAACGTAAAGTCCGGTGAAGGCGATAATGGAGCCCACGGCCCACATGATCAAACTGGTTCCGACGGATCCTGAAAGATTGAGAATGGTGCTGGCGGTGGAAAACACACCGGCACCGATGATTCGGTTGGTGACCAAGAAAATGGACGAAACAATGCCAATTTCCTTTTTGTTCTGGTCAAGCTGCACCGCGGCGATATCAGCCTCGAAGTCGGATATCGTGGCGACATCCTTGGCCTCCTTGGTCACGGAGTTGCTCGAGGCAATTGTTTTGGTATCAGACATGTTAAAGAACGAGAGAAACCATGGGGAGAGAGCCTAATATATAGGAGGAAGAATTTGCAGTCAGCTGCAAAAGAAACGCCTCTTGTGGAGGGCCGGCCCCCGGAACTGCCCTCGGACAGGCTGCATCATGTATGGGAACGTCACCCGGATATCCTCGGTCACCCTCGGATATGGTGGGATGATGCGGCGAAGGTCCTGCACCCAGAGTGTGTTCCTTTGTCTTTTCTGAGAACGTCAAATGCCTTTCCAGTCTACGCCCACACTGGCTGTGAATCCACAGTTTCGAGTGCTTGGCACTGAATCGAAAACATGGAGAAACTGAAAACCTGGAGAAACGGGATTTCCATGGTCTGCAGCTCCCGATGCTTCAACCATATTGGCCCATCGCTTTCAGATGGTCGCTTTCAGGTCCAACATTCTTTCGGCCCGGTTCTTATACGATTGCGTGAGGAATGCCACCGCGCCCCACTTCGGTAATTTCACGTGACTTTGACTCGTGTGCGGCTTAACTGCCCCATCGCGAGCTGTGGCTGAGAACAATGATCGATAAGCTATGTACACACTAGGCCTACTTGGCCAATTTTACAAGCGCCTCCTGCGCCTTCTGCAAGCTCTCCTCGGTACCAACTAAGTAGATAAACTTGCCGTTCTTGTCGCTCGGTCTTGGCACCGTGATAAAGGCACCTGTGGCTTTTCTGATCTCATTGATCTTGCTTCCCTGTGGCCCCACAATACGAGGAAAGTGGTTGGCGGGGTTGGCCGAGTAGAACCACGCGGCGTTTGTAGAGCTCTTGGCACGCTCCAAGCGCGCCTGGATGTAGCTGGCGGCCTTGGCTGTGGCTTGAGCGTCTCCGATCAATCTCCACGGAATCACGGCGTCGGAAGCCTCCACGTCGGGAAGAACCTCCACGGTGAATTTTGTAGAGCCTTCCTCGGGCGTGGCAGACGCTGGGGCCGCGGGAACAGAGGCGTTGGACAAGGTCGAAGCCTTTCTGGTCAAGTTTCCGTGGGCCACTTCCACATTGTAGTCTGTTCTCAACGTCTTGAAAACAGCACCGCGGTCAGAAACCAACGAGTGGTAGGCGTACGGAATGTCGATGCTCTCGTTCCAGTTGTCCTTGGTCATCTCGTCCAACTTGGCTCTCAAGAGCTCGATCTTGGCCGGCAACCCAGACAACTTGATGGTGGTGGAGCTTTCGTTGGGTCTGGGGATGTTGATCTGGACACCAAACTCGTGCTGCAAGGCGTGGCGGATCGAGCCTCCGGGCCCCACAATGAGCTTGTGCTTCTCTTTCGACAAGTCGTACTGCTCGGTCACGGCAGCCTCCTTTTCGGCCACAATCAGCTTGATCTGCTCGATGATCTTGTCGACAATTTGCTTGTCTCCCTGCGACACCACCTCGTCCGAGCCGGACCCTTCGTTGGGAATGCTCAACAATCTGGCGTACTTGGGTCTGGACAAGTGGTCTCCTCCAGCCTGCGAAAGAATTTCTCTCATCACAGAGCCACTGGGGCCCACCAAGTCACGGTGGTACTTGGGAGGCACGTTGATGGTCACCGTGACGTGGTTCTCGACCTCGTCAATGATGTCCTGGATCTTCTGCGTGGCGTCTTTCAACGCAGACCGGGAACCGGTCAACTCGACCTCGGCGTAGCCCAACTTCTCCTCGTCGTCTCTGTTTCTGAATCTGTAGTCTACACCTGTGCCGTCGGCAATGTCGTTGATGCTCTCGCCGTTCTTGCCAATGATTCTGGCAACGGCCTTGGTGGGCACCTGGAGAGTGGCCTTGAAGCCGTTCTCCTTTTCGAACTGGTACAATTCCTTCAACTCCTCCTCGGCCTTGGCAACGCCCTTGGATGGGCCCCGGATGGTGACCTCGTCCTTGGACTTTGGCGCATCGGCAAACGAGGAAGCGTTCTCGGAGGGGAAGCGGATCTTGACGCTGTACTTGTCCTGCAATCTGTTGATGTAGATGAAGTTGGGGCCGATCATTCTTCTGTGGTACTGGCCCTCGATTCTCATTCTGACCAAGGTGTCGTCGGCGAATTTTTTGGCCAACTTGCTGATGGAGTTCTTGGCCTCCTCGGCGTTTCTTCTGATGCCAGCAATGGAAAGCTCGGACTTGCGCGACTTGTCGGTCACGCTGTCACTGTCCCTGCCCTCGTCGGCAATATCGACGCGAACGCCGAACTCGTCTCTGAGAGCGTTCAAGTTCGCACCGCCCTTGCCGATAATTCTGGACAAGATGAAGGTGGGGACCTCGATCGAGGTCTTGTACCCTCCGGTTTCCTTGAACTCCTTGGCGTCAGCCAAAACAGACACGATGTCCTTTTCGACCTTGGCAACTTCGGTCTTGAGACCGTGAATGTACACTTCGTCGTTGGAGGTCTTGGTTCCGTTGGAGTGCAACTTGACAATGACGGATTCGGGTTCGGCTGCGGCCAAAATGGAACGCAACGTGGTGCCCTTGGGCCCGGAGATCGCCGATTGCTCGCCGGCGGGAACCGTCAACACAGAGGTCAGCAAAGAAGCCTGCAGTTCTCTCAACTCGTCAAGAGCCCTGTTGGCGACTTCCAAGACGTCGGAGGACGACTCCTCGAAGTCAAAGTCGTCGGTCTCGGCCGAGATGTCGAACAAGATGATCCTGTCTCCGAGAACGGCGAATTCCGCGTCGGTCTTTTCGAGAAAAGCCGGAGCCTTGGCGATGAAGAAAGCATCGATGTCCGTGACCACCTTGGTCTGGTCGGGGGAGATCTTGTTGACCATGGAAACAATGGCCTTTCTGGCGTTCTTGGTGCCCTCGAGGTCATCGTTCTTGACCACGATTTCGATCGGAATGGTCGAGTTGGATTCGTCCTGCAAGAACTCGTCCGTGGGGGGGTTGATCGCCACGCCGTGCTCGTCGGAAACATTTTTGAAGGCGCCGTTTTTGTTCAACAAACAGGCAATGGCTCTGACGTGGGCCAAGTTGCCCTTGTGCGCCCTGCTCATGTCCAACACCTCGACCTTGTACTGGGAGGTGGTTTTTCTGGCCTTTTCCTGCGCCGTGGCGATGTTCTTCTTCTCGCCAATGAACTTGACCTCGGTCTCGCCGGCGTCGGGCAATTTGATCAAAACACTGTGCTCTTCCAACGTCGATTCAATGGGCAAGAACTGGTGCTTGATCTGGGGGATGGGCACGCTCTCGACCACGATCTTGGCTTCCAAGACAGCAAGAGCCTCCTTGATCTCGTCCCTGGCCTCCAACGCAGCCTCTCGATCTCCGAGAACAATCACGTTCTTGGAGGAAGAATAGTACGGAGGAATGGAGAAGTCGAGCTGCGGGTACTTGGAAACGATGGCTTCTACGGCGTTTGCAACAAAGGGCTTGAGGAAGTCGTCGACGGCGATTTTGATCGACAAGTTCTTGGTCTCCTCCTTGACGATGGCCAAGATCTGGGCCTTGGCGTTCTTGCACCCGTCGGCGTCGCCGTCGATGGTGACTTTCACGGTCTTGGCGTAGACGTCGTCGTCGTCGACGGCTTCTTCGGATTCTTCGTCCAAATTTCCGATGTCCACCTTGACTTCGTTCTGCAGAATAATGGGCTTCAAATTGCGGCCCTGGGCGCCGATCACGCGCGATCTCACCTTGGCCGGGATGGTGAACGTCACCAGCACGGGCTTGGTCAACTTCTTGATCACGAGACGCTTGGCAGACTTCACCTGGTCGGGTTTTCCGGTAATCAAGAAAGTTCTCTTTTTGGTGTGCTGCGATGTGGTGCACTCGATGTTGGCCCTGGTGTCGGTCTTGATGGAGGTCAAGATCTTGATGAACTCGGGTCTGGCGACGTTCAATTGGTCTTCAGCGTCCAAAGAAAAGGCTTCCTGCACCGTGGAGCTCTTAAACTTGGTGGAAGGCTCGGACAACTTGGGAGCAGCCACGGGGGCAGCCGGGGCGGGGTTTCCGCTGGCATTGGGGCCCCAGGGGGTGGCCGAGCCGGTGGGAGACTTGGCTACACCTCCCAAAACGGGAAAAGCCGAAGCGTCGGCGATGGAGCGGGACGTGCCGTTTGTGGAAACGGATTCGGGGCTCGGCGAAGAGCCGGCCGAGCCCGACTCGGAGAAGTTTTCAACGTAAGTGCCGTTGACACGAGCAGCAATAATTTCGGCAGGAGTGGCCATGGTGACAGAATTAGACAAAGGGCAACGCCTGAAAGCAGCGGAGGTGTTAGGTTGGAAGAGAAATGATGCCCTTCGGGTGGTCCAAGAGAACTGAAAAGACAGGTAGTGACTGAAAAGACAGGTGTGGGGCAGGAATTTGCGGTGAAATATTGAAAAATGCACAGTAGGCCACGTCACATGTTTGGTCGTATTTCGGCGCTGTGTGCACTCCTTTTGCTACGAGGTGCAGTAGTGCGGTTCGCAACTGATCTGTAAACGTGATTAGAGAGTCTCGTACAAAAGTTCTCTCAATCTGTACTCTTCGTTGGCTTCTTCGATGTCGGCCAAGTTTCCGATGACGTCGTCGCCTCTCACTACTCCGGGTAACAACTTACCCTGGGCGTATCTTCTCCAAAGTTTCTTGGCATCTTCATCGGTTCCCAAGTCACGGTACTCAAACTTGACTCCGTTGGCTTGCAAGATGGTGGCTAGTCTGTTAGTTTTCTGCACAATTTGCATTCCTCCGGCAAGAGAGGTGAAGAGGTAGATGGGCAAGGATTCAAGATGTTTGCGCAATTCTTCCGGGGAAACATCGAAGGAGTCTTCGTCAGAGACAGCAGGAACTTTGGAAACCGTAGGCTCAGCTTTCGTTTCAGATTTTTCAGAGGGTTCAACCTCGGCAGCTTTGGTTTCAGCTTCCGTCAGTTGTTCACATTCCTGCACGGCTGTAGAGACATGAACGTGTTCCGTGGCTTCAGTTTCAGTGGAAGAAATCGCAGTTTGGACTTTGGAGAGTGGCTTCTCGGAATCGTCATCTTTGGAGACCAGCTTCTCGGAATCTTTCTCGGGTTCTGCCACTGCAACACCAACGGCTGCAAGACCTGCAGCTACTATTCCTGCAGCTATTCCCTTGGCTGTTGAAACCACTGGCTCCTCTTCTTCGGAATCTTTGAACTTGGACTCATCCGACGCACCTGCAGCCGAAGTGTCAACGAGCGAAGGTTCTGCTTTGGATTCCACGTCAGCAACAGGTTCCTCTTCTTTTTCTTCTTCCGAAAGAGGCTCTGGATCCGTAGCAGATTTCTCCTTGGTGGTAGAGGGCACCACGGCCCTTGTCAATTGCTCTTCATATTCCGGTTCCACTGAGGAAAGATCTTTCGAAGGTTCGGTTTCTTCGTCTTCCTCTGGCTTCGCTGAGATGGCCCCTGCTTCCTTGACAGCCTCTGGTACTTCCTTTGCTTCCTTTGGTTCTTCCTTGACGTCCTCTGGTTTTTCCTTTGCTTCCTCTGGTTCTTCCTTAACTGCCTCTGGCTCCTTGGCCCTTTTCCCAACCTTGATGTCCCCTGCTGTCACCATGGGAGCTTCCTCGGCTATAAGCTGCTCGTGTGCCTCTTTGATCTTCTCTTCTGCAGGAAGATCCTTCTTTTCCTTCTCATCTTCCTCTAAACTCTCTGCCTTCGGTTCGATTCCAACATACGTAGAAGAGGCTTCTCTGGCTTCAACTTTAATATCCTTCGCGGAAAGAGTGGGTGCCTCTTCGGCACGCAACTGCTCTTGGGTCTCAGTATCTTTCTCTTCAGCAGGAACATCATTGACCTCCTTTTTTGACTTGGTGGACTTGCTCCACACATTCTTCATCATGTTGTCCAAATCGTCCACCTGGCCGTACGGATCGTCGCTAACCAAAGCTCCCTCCTTGACCAATTCTTCAGGGTCGGCGTCGTTCTTCTCATTCAAGTACGAATGGCCCCCCTTTTTGGATGGTGCTGGTTGTCTCGATCTGGATCTGGAGATGGATCTCAAGTAGTTCGTGGACGCTTCGGACCGCAACGAGTACAACGTCTTCTCGTCGAATTTCTTGTTGACACCATCGGCATTGAAGTTGGTGTAATCTCCGGTGGTCACCAAAGAAGGGTCTCTGGTCATGGTTTCACCGTGGAAAGCCTCCAAGTCTTCTCTGTCTTTCTCGGCCTCGGCAGCGGCAATCGATTCTCCCATGGTAGGTCTCGACTGTCTGGATCTTCTGTCGGTCAACTCTTCCTCCAAGAGCATGTCCGCAGGAAGCTCGTACTTGGCAGGAGACTCGGCATGAGTGTTTTTGTACGAGTCACCGCGGGCCAAGTGAGGTTTGTTGCTCGATCTGGATCTGGATCTGTCGGTCCTTTCTACAACCGCAGATCTGGATCTGGAGGGAGATCTCTCGTGACGCTGGAAGTACGGAGCGTGCAAAGAGTCGGTTTCTTGGACGTTTGCGTTTTCGCCGTAGTCCAATTTGGAGAAAACCGGATTCTTCTTCGCAGGTGAAGGCTTGGCTCCTTTGGGCACTCTGTCTACGGCCGCAAGAGTTTCGTTTGTCTTCGATCTTTCGCGATCGAGCGAAGAAGGCAACTTGCTAAGGTCGTAAGACTTGACCGAGTCCAACAATTCCGAGTGGTCGGAGATCTGGTGCTGGATCTGGTACTCGGACAAGTTGGGGGCGGAATAGTTCTCGTTTGCGTACAATCCGGCCACGACTTCCGACTCGGTGGTGTCGCCGGAGGTGGTGCCCCCGGTGGTGATGTCGGTCGAATCGATCGGTTCAGCTGACACCTCGTTTCTTAACGCCGAGCCCTCGGATCTGGCTGGTGACTTGACACCCTCCGGGGCCTCGTCGTTCGTGCCCAGGTACTTGGCGTCCGACTTGACATTGCCAGTATCGTCCAAAAACCGCTCGAAATCCTCCTCGGATCCCAAAAGCGCACCCTCGGAAATCAAGTCGTCCAAACTGACGCCGATTGACGAGTTTTGAAACGCCAACTTGCCCGTTTGCTTCTTGGCCCCAGTGTACTTTTCCGGGTGAATGTAATTCTGGTGAGAAGAGTCATCAGCAGATCTCAAGGAAGATCCCACAAGCGAGGGAGTGGGCAACTTTTCGGCTTTCTCCAACTGTTCTTCGAAATCCATTTTGAAGAAGAAAGGAGTGGATCATTTTCGACATATGGGGAAACCCGATGCAGGAGCGAATGTCAGCTTCACGTGACCTTTCCCTGCCACCGCATATGGGTCCAGTTGTGCGTGTGACTACGGCGTAACTTGAATTCCGCTGCTGGGCCGCGCCCACGAACCGTCTGTCCCACCCAAAACGGCATTTTCGTAAAGTCTACGTTTCACTCTTATCGCAAGTTCTCTATGTGCAGGATGTTGGATTGGGACAATGTGGAGCGCAGAACATAATGCCTGATTTCGGCAAATGTGACACAGAAAAAGAAAATGAAAACAGCCGAAAGAAGAAGCAGGCAAATGCGCAGATTCAAAGTCATATTTATCTCTGCCTGGCCGCCTTGCTATGTCACCCTTCGGGTGTGCTATTTGTGGTGTACGGGTGTTTTACTCGTAGAGAGTCCCCACATCTCCCAAGATTGCCAAAAAGGAGCCTTTCGAATTTTGAAAAAAGCAGTGTCGTCTAAAGAGGTCCGTGAACCCGGCACAGTCTCCAAAACGGGCGGCAGCAGTGTTTTCGTGGAAAGCTGGTCGGCTCCGAACGCAAAAAAGAAATTGCTAGGAAAAAGAAAACCGCTCACTCGCTTACAATTCGCAAGTCAACACTACTTCTTTACCCAACACCACGCAAACCGAGCCACGCTTATCGCTTTGCCCCACTGAGATCTACGCTGCTATATAAACCGCGTGATTTCCCCCTTTCCAGCTTTTCCCGCTTTTTGATCCCGTTTTTTGATCTTTGTGTCATGAGTTCCAAATCGGCAGCCGCCATCCTTCAACGGCAATTCAAGGACTTGACCGACCCGAAAAAAGGCATCCCGTCGTTCCACATCGAGCTCGACGACGATAATATCTTTTTGTGGAACGTTGGCATCATGGTGCTCAACAAGGATTCCATGTACCACAGTGGCTTTTTCAAGGGCCAAATGAGATTTCCCGCCGATTTCCCCTTTTCGCCACCCACGTTCCGTTTCACGCCGGCCATATACCACCCGAACGTGTACCGTGACGGCAGATTGTGCATTTCCATTCTCCACGTTGGAGGAGACCCCACGTCGGACGAGCTCGATTCCGAAACGTGGTCGCCCGCTCAAACGGTGGAGCTGGTGTTGATTTCCATCGTGTCGCTTTTGGAGGACCCCAACTTGTCTTCTCCGGCCAATATTGACGCTTCTGTAGAGTTGAGAAAAAACCCGGACGCATACCGCAAAAAGGTGTTGCAGGAGGTGCAGCGGTCGAAGTCGGACATTCCTGAGGGTTTTGTAATTCCCGAGAGCGAGTTCCATGCGTACGGAAACGCCCACGCGGGGTCCAAAGAGCAGGAGCAAGAGCCTGTGGACGAGGATTTTTGGTACGACTCGGAGGAGGAAAGTTTTGACGAGGAGAGCTTGATGGACGACATGGAGGAGGTGGACGACGTGGTGGAGGACGAGGAGTCGGACGTGGAGATGGACGTGAAGTAGCCTCCGATTTAAGTAGACCAGGACGAGTCCTGTGCATGCACGGTTGGTTTCGGCCGAGGGCATTTTTGTTAGCATTAGCATCCTAATACCAGTACTGAAAGAGAGAGTAGGCCGTGGGCAGCGAGTATGAGATCAGGAATACCGAGGAAAGCTATTCATCGTTCGAATGACGGCACAAGACAGAAGTTGCAAGTGCTCTGCGTGAAATAACAATTTGTAGGGTCAGAATTTAAAAGGTCAGAATTCACTGATGCAATTTAACTCCTGTGATAATACCTCGAGGGAAAGCTACAGGCTATAGTTCTACTTGAAATATCAATCTGCGCTTGTCATACAGATGTGGGGTCAGCATTTAGAAGGTCAGAATTCACTGATGCAATTTGACTCCTGTGATCTTTAGAGTGGGAAGTTCCTTTCCACAGTTTGTGAGACGTAGATTGGGAATCTGCAGCTTCTGGTGAAAATTAGACTTTACAGGTGATAATTTGGAAATGTGTGAATCTGATTTCAAGGAAACGAACGGTCTGGAGTTCTGGGTGCACCTTGTGGAGCAACAATCCCACAATTTTCCTTGGATAGGGAGGTGTATTAAACATACAATCGGGAACCTCTAGAACTCGGGAGTACAATCAATTCACTTTTAGAAAAGTCAAAAATCAGTAAAATGGAACTTTACATGGTCTCCCAAGACATAAAAATGTGGTCATCACTGATATTTGAGTAAAGGATTAACTGGGCTTCATTGAAAATCTATATGCATGTTCCAGGCTTCCTGTCGAAGGGAACCACTTCTGGCTGCTGACGAGGTCTCGTGACTCTCGTTGTTGGAGTCTTATCGTCTCCAGACACCGCACAAATTACATTTGTCAATGGCCAGGTCCGAAGGTTCAAGGTTGTGTCACAGTCTCGGGAACAGGATGCGTCTGTGTTGTAAGAGTATGCGATCTCTTTCAGTCAGATACAGTAGCTAAGTCACACTCGATTCAGCTTGTTCTGCATCACACTTAGTCTTGAGTGTTGGACTTCAATTCTCGCCTGCAGTTCTTGTCTTCACTAGCCTTCAATTCTCGCTTTCAGTTCTAGTCTTCAGTTCTTCTCATCACTAGTATTCAATTCTTGTCTTCACTAGCCTTCAACTCTTGTCATCACTAGTCTTCAATTTCATTTCTTGACTTCACTAGCCTTCCCCTAGTAACCACTAGTCTTCAATTTCCACCCTCCTGTTTCTTGTCTTTCTAGTCTCCAGTTTTTCCTTTCGTCTGACTTCTTCTACGATGCCTTGTACCCCTCGAGTTTCCGAGCCAAAGCCTCCGTAACCCCGTCCAATTTCACCTTCGCCAACGCATCCGCAAGCTCCGTGTAGAAAAGCACCACAAACATGTCGTTAGAATCGCCATCGATCGTCAGAAACTGTTTCACCATGGCTCGGAAAGTTCCGTCCAAATCCACCACAGCCCACGAGTCCAAATCCTCGTCGTCGGCTGCCGGCTGTTGGTGGAACGAGTTTATGGCTAAAAGTGAGTAGATTCGCAAATTGTCCGGCGAAAGAGCACCCAACCCAGAAATAGTAACAGTGGTAAGCGGTAGACCTTTGTTAGAAAGCAACGACACCGCTACTGGGCCCTGGAGAGCGGAATCCTTGGTGAGAACTTGCGCCAAAAGCTGCGAAATTTGTTTCAGCTGTAACATTAAGTCAGTGAGTGTTGGTTAATGAAGTATAAATGGTGAAGTAGTAAGTAGTGTATATGCTTATCGCGGTCAAGACAGTGCCAAACTTTTAGCTTATCACGTGATGAAGAGATATGGCAAGCTGCAAAGGTGCAATTCTGAATGTAAGTAATTAAGAAATCTACAGCTCCTCCCCGCCGTTGGGATTCCGGCGGTGTCTAATCACGTGGGTAGATGCAATTCTCGCCATTCCTCTCAAGCTCTAAATCCAGATTTTCAGATCAAAGAAATGGTCACGGCTTTTATCAAATTGCTTAACGGTGGACGAGAGATTCCTATGGATACGTGATGCGCCACGCAATTCGTTAATGTAAAAGGAGGATTACTGAAAGTTGCTTGTTACGTTCGTAGGATACTTCCTTGTTATGAGCAAAACTAACTCTTCAGTAACTTAACCATATCACCCCCACGTCTGATAGAAAAACCGAAACTGGCTACTTCCAAAGTTTAGTAAGATTCTTTTTCGCTGTCTTCAACGGTCCAATGAACCTTTTGTGACCTGGCTGCGAAATTACCAATTTTATGTCACCTCCGCCTATTCTGATAAAAATATCACAGGTGCATACCTGCGAAACAAAGACAGAAAACTCAAATCGCTGCCAAGACTGCTTTGGTTTGCTTTTGGATTTGTTCTTGAGTTTGCTCTGGAGTTTACTCTGGAGTTTATTCTTGAGTTTACTCTGGAGTCTGCTCTTGAGGTTGTCTATACTTATCCAATGCAGCTGTTCCCGGGTCTACAAAATCATCTAATCCAGTTGGTAGATTTCGGCATTGATTGATACGGCATTGTCTCTCAACTTCGAGATACAAGAGAGAATCAAATTGCAAGATCAAAGAATGAAATTTTCACAGAAAGAGAAAGTTTTCTAGGTGAATTGTGATCTCTGAGGCTGTTCGCATGGGGGCTGTCGAATTGCCAGCCGATAATCTGTAAATTCAAATCACGTGAATTTTCTTCTGGCCAGTTTCTTCAGGCCAAAGTCACTTCTCCCACCTCAGTTACCGCCTTTGTTAAGACAATGCCAAACTCTCCAAAAGCCCAATTCCAGCAACTTTCCCATGCCCATCAACCAGCACATTACCTGCACCTCTCCTGCACCTCTCCTGCACCTTCTCGTCTCTTCATGCACTCCCTTGGAACGCGAAAAACCCAAGGGCTGTTTTGGTTCTTCTTTAATCCCCTACACCTCCATCGATATTCACCAGTTTCCCATCTGAGCGCGTGAAATCCTCACAACTTACGAACGCCCACGAATTCTGCAACCTCCACCAAAATAAAATCGAAAATTCGCAAATTTCACGACATGCACCTTTAGAATGGACCTGAAGAAAAGACAGTATTCCGCGGTGGTCTCCAAGAGGCTTCCGCTCGCCGAAACCACCAATAATGTCCCGCTGCCTGTGCTCAAAAAGGCAAAAATCAGGGTCCCAAATGCCATAAACCCCTTTGCCGTCGCCAACAAGGATTCCGAGTCGCTAGACGCCGCCACAGCCTCGGCTAACGCAGCAGGGGCCGAATCAAAGCAGGAAAATGAAAACGCCGCCGAAATCCCGAAGCAAAAGCCCGAGGAACGCGCTTCCAAGTCCGCCAGACTCGTAGGAGACGAATTGAAGGGCTGGCAGGCCTCGTGGCGCAAAATAATGCGTGAATCCGTCGTCTACTTCGACACACAGGGCGTAGATTCCAACAACCAGACCCAGCACCAAGAACAAAAACGTGCACAGCGTGCACTTAAGCTGGTGGGGTGTGAAATCGTGCCTTTTTACGACCGAGACGTCAGCATCATCGTCAGCAGACGGGGCTTCAGTGCATCCAAGTCGTACCCGTCCAACGACATTTTCAACGACGCCGTGAACTTGAAAATCAAGGTGTGGGACTTCGACAAGGTGTTCCGCTTCTTGAAAAACTTGGGCGTGTCCGAGTCTGTGACCCAGGAAAGAGAGGGCAACTTGTCCAATCTCTTGAAAGAGGAAAAGATCTTCGGGTCCACGGACCGCGATCCAAACGCAAGAAGAGACGACTTGTATTATCTTGAAAAGAACTTCGTGTATGTGTACGACCTTTCTCAGGCCGTGCGGCCGATTGCCGTGCGGGAATGGGCCAGCGACGCCTTCCCTGCGTTCCACCACACACTCGACGGAAAATGCCCGTTCATTCTCGACACTTCCGACAATCTGGAACGAAAGAAAATGAGGCGTTTGCAGAAATTCGAAGCCTCCAAGGAGTACAGGGAACTCCTCCGGAAAGTCAGCGAGGCCATCTTCACGCACGACGGAGTCTCCATTAACACATGTGCCTTTGGCGGAACCAGCACCAGTACCGATGATGAAAAGACAGAGGGCGCCACCACAGAGGGCGACGCGGAAAACGACACCATAGTCATGAAGCCGTCGTCCGAGGAAAAAATCGCCTACAATTTCAAAGCCCCTCCTGCGGTCTTGATGCGAGCTTCGTCGATGGTGCAGCCGTTGAACAACTCCATCAACTCAAAATTCTACGACGTTGCAGCCTCGGGATACAACGGAGCCTCCAACGCCATGCAGTTCTCGATGGACTCGGCGTTGAATAGCGTGGCTCAGCGCGACGCACAGCAAGGAAACGGGTTGGGGCCCATGGTTTCCGAGGTTCCCTCGAAGAACATCAACCATCTCAAAAGGCGCATATTCATGAAACGGCATTTGCAGAAAGCAGAGGGCCGCGAGAAAGAAAGAGAGTTGAAGCCGGGGTACTGCGAGAACTGCAGAGTCAAGTACGACCACTTTGACGAGCACATTCTCTCCAACAGACACCGCAACTTTGCCTGCAACGACGACAACTTCAAGGATATCGACGAGCTCATTTGCACGCTTAACGAAAGCAAGTCCATGGGGTATGTCACGTCCAACGGGGACTTTAGTTTCTCCAATTAGGTGTCGTTGACTTGGTTCTCCAAAACATCGGAGACTTGGTTCCTCCAATAGTTGTCGTTCCGGGAGACTTGTTCTCCAATTAGTTGCTGGTCGTCCAACCCATCATCATCGTGGCTTGCCCACATCTCGCATCATTAGCATCTACATACTGATGCAACTTGCATTCACCACTGCGTAGAACTTTTTTGTGCGCACGCAGTAATTATCAACTAATTTCTTCTTGAATGGAATCCCGATTGGTGTGCCACCACATGGCCCAGGGTACGCTTTGGCGACGCTACATACATACCTTCCGAAGCCTACCTCGTGTTGGAGGTGTTTCGAAATTTGCGCGAACAAAAGAGGTGGAATCCACGGAAATATCTCTCAGCAAAAAGCAGGCACCAAGCGTGAAAAATCCCGTTCAAAACGCCCCAATCCCCCCGAACGGCCACAAAACCAACAGATTCGCCCAAAAATACTCCAGAACAAAGCAGCACCGAAAATCCCAAGAGGAGGACCAAAATAGACCAGTCCCAATCCAGGAGGACCGTCCTCCACGCTCTCCGACCGAATCTTCGACGGAACTGTATGCCAGGATCAGACAGAAGTTGAACGAAAAGGCCAAACAACATCAGAAGCAGAACTCGGCCCCCAAACCGGGCCAGAATGCCCCCAGAAGCATGAAAAAGACCCAGAAGACCAAAGAGAACATCAAAATCAGTATCCCCACGTTCATCACGGTGTCCAGCTTGGCCACGATCATCAACGTGCCGTTGTCGGATTTTTTGAGAAAGTTGGAGGTGCTCGGCTTTGAGGGAATGGCCCACAACTACATTCTCGACAAGGAAAATGCCTCGTTGATCGCCAACGAGTTTGGATTCGACGTGACCATGAGCGACGACACAGGCATGGATTTGTTTCCAGCTGCCGTTGTGCCGGAAAAACTCGTGGCCAGGGCTCCTGTGGTGACCATCATGGGCCATGTGGACCACGGAAAAACCACCATTCTCGACCATTTGCGAAAATCCACCATTGTGGAAGGCGAATTTGGCGGCATCACCCAGCACATCGGAGCTTTTTCCGTCACCACCCCCGTTTCGAAAAAGAACATCACCTTTTTGGACACACCCGGCCATGCAGCTTTTTTGAGCATGCGAGAACGAGGCGCCATGGTCACGGACATTGTGGTTTTGGTGGTGGCTGCCGACGATTCGGTGATGCCACAGACCATCGAGGCCATCAACCACGCCAAGAAATCGGGCGTCCCCATGGTTGTGGCCATCAACAAGTGCGACAAGCCAGGCACAAAAATCGAAAAGGTGTTGGGCGATCTTGCCCGGTACGAGATCGACATTGAGGACTACGGAGGAGAGACGCAGACCGTGCAAGTGAGCGGGAAAACGGGCTTGAACATGGACAAATTGGAGGAGGCCGTGATCACGCTCCTGGAGCTCAGCGAGTTCAAGGCGGAGGCAGCGGGCGTCCCTGCAGAGGGCTGGATCATCGAGTCGCAGGTGGTGAAAGGCTTGGGAAATGTGTCGACCGTTTTGGTCCGCCGGGGCACCGTCAAGGTCGGAAGTTTTGTGGTTGCCGGGACAACGTACTGCAAAGTCCGAGGCATGAAGGATGAGCACGGCAAGGCCGTGCGCGTGGCCGGGCCGTCCACCCCGGTGCAGATCTGGGGCTGGAAAGAGCTTCCGCAAGCCGGCGACCAGATGTTGGAGGCCACAAGCGAGCAGATTTGCCGAAAAGTAGTGCAGAACAGGCAGAGCCGGCAGAAGCAGATCCAGGCGGCGTCAGACATTGAGAAAATCAACGAAAAGCGACAGGGCGAGATCAAGGAGTTGCAGAGGCAGGAGAAGGCCAACGAGCTCAAGTTGGCTGGGCTCGATGCCAGCGAGTTCGACCCCGAATCGGGCGAAAACAGGTGCATCAGCGTCAAGTACATTGTGCGGTCCGATGTGTTCGGGTCTGCGGAGGCCATCAAGGAGTCGATCGACGGGCTCGGAAACGACGAGGTCCGGGCTGTGGTGCTTTCGCACGACGCCGGGTTGCCCACGGAGTCGGACGTGGACACGGCTCGGGCGTTGGATGCCCAGATTTTGTGTTTCAACGTGAAAGTGCCCAAAGCCATCCAGTCGCGGGCTGGCAAGTTGGGTGTGGACGTGCATGAGCACAACGTCATTTACCGGTTGATCGAGGGCGTGACCAAGGAGTTGACGTCGCGGTTGAAGCCGCACATCGAGGTCAAGGTGGTGGCTGAGATTGACCTCCGGAGCATTTTCTCCATCACCGCGAAGAACAAGACCCACTACAAGATTGCCGGATGCAAGGTGCTGAGCGGGGTTTTGAAGCGGGCGTCGAAGGTCAGGGTGTTGCGGAAGGGCGAGATCGTGCACACTGGCACGCTTTCTTCGTTGAAGCACGTCAAGCAGGACATTACAGAAGCCACGAAGGGTTTCGAGTGCGGGTTGTCTTTTGAGGGGTGGGACAAGTTTGAGGAGGGCGATAGGATCGAGGCGTACGAGGAGACGGAGATCCCCAGGTACTTGTAGGCTGGAGAGGTGCGTGCAAATAGAGCAGCCTGATAGTAAACCAGTCAAAGAGCACAGAGCATAGTATATAGAGCAGTCTAATAGTAAACGAGTCCTAGTATAGGGCTGCTTAATAGTGTAAGCCACCCTAGCACTGAGCAGCTTAATAGTGTAGGCCAGCTTAATAGTATAGAGCAGCCTAAAAGTATGAGCCAGCTTAATAGTAGAGCATCCTAATTGCATAGAGCACCCTATAAAATAGGCTAGCCTAATAGGCTGGTCTGGATTGTTCAGAGCATAATTGCTTGAGATATCTAAGTCCCTCCAAGAAAGATCAGATGGAGCTCCTAAATTTCACGCTGATGAATCGAATGCGAAATTGTCACTATGAGATTCAATCCATATTGCAAGAAATCCCTTTTGAATTTCGTGGAATTTCTGCAATCTCCAAATTGGGAAGGTATCTGGAATATCAATTAGGCCATCGATGAGTTCACCTGGCCAATATCTTTCTTCCAACTTGGATGTCCAAACCAGGAGCACCAAATTAATTCATTGGAACAGTTAGGCTATTGAAAGTCGCAGTAATCGTCTTTCTCAAGTAGCGAATGCGAATCTGACTACCTTTCTGTTGGCAACTTGTTCAGTTGGTGTAATTAGAGTCGACTGGCGCAATAACCAGGTGTTCCCTCATCCTCGATATGGGTGCAAATTGAAACTACATGTAGTACTATGATTCGCAGTACTGAGTATAATCAAAAAACATTTCGACTCATCTCATCATGTCCAGCCAAGAGGAGTATTCTTCCGACGAGGAGGAGTTGCTTGATTCCAAATCAGATGTTTTTTTGGGCTATGTTGACGGATCCATCGACGACGACGAACCTACTATCGAAGACACTTTTCTAGGAGGATCTCCCGTGTGGTTGCATCCCGAGAGCCAGCCGAAAAAAGAGGACTTGGAGTGTGACAACTGCCACAAGGAAATGGCTCTTTTGATGCAGGCGTTTGCTCCCATGGACGGAAAACCCTACGACCGGGTGATTTACATTTTTGGGTGCAAGAATACGGCGCAATGCTCGAAGCAGAAAGGCTCGATCAAGGCCATTCGCGGAGTCAGCAAGGATCCGGAGCGAATTGCGGAAATTCTGGCTGAGCAGGCGGAAGAGGCGCGGAAATTGTTGGACGACAAGATGAAGCTTGAGGACAAGAAGATGATGAACTTAGAGCTTACGAAGGGCTTGTTTGGGGGCGGGGCTGCGGAGAATCCGTTTGGAAAGGAGAATCCGTTTGGAGCGAGTGAAAGTCCTTTTGGAAAGACGGAAAATGACAATCCGTTTGGAGCGTTTCAGTCTGTGAAGACAGAAAAGGCAAAGTCTGAGAAGCCAGAGTCTGAGAAGCCAAAGTCAGAAAATGCAAAGCAATCGTTCGCACAGGTGGCCAAAGCTGCTCAGAAAACTTCGACTGCCTCAACTACTGCCTCCACTGCCTCATCTGCCTCATCCACAGTGAGCTACCCCGGCTACTTCCTCTACATCGAACAGGAAACCTTCAAAAAGCACGCACCGGAGCCAGAGTTGGAAAAGTACAAGCATCTCATCGACAAGATGGAACCAGACGAAGACGGCCCCAAAGAAAAACCCGTGGCCTCGTTGAACCCGCAGACGTCCAAAATCTCCAGCATGTTGGACGACAAGCACTTTGAGAACTTCACGTCGGTCGTGGGCCACAACTCGTCGCAGGTGCTCAGATACGACTTGGGCGGAAAGCCTCTTCTTTACAGCGGACGAGACGACGTGGCCAAGGTGTTTGGAGACGGTTTGGTGCCAGACCCGGCATACAACCCATCGTCCAGCCGGCAGTTTGAGCTTCAATTAATGCCCAAAGCGATCATCGATCTCGAGAAGAATTCGGCGGTACTGGTGGCGGACATTTTGAACGGCATGGCGTGGGGGACGATCATTGTAGCAACTGACGTGGAGGACTACGTTCCGGAGTTGGATGCCCGGCATGTGGGGTACGTGAGGGAGTGGTGTGGGGTGCAGTGGGAGGAGAGTGTGTAATTTATGATAACAGAGATGGGAGAAGCAAAGCATGAGAGGGCGAGGGCAGGCAAGCGTAGTATACAGAGAGTTCCGTGATCAAGTACGTGTCCACAAGATCGAATGGGTGGAGATCTAGAGTGTAGGGGAGGAGACATTGGACTCAATCGCTCAACTACTGAGTGTCACAACCAGAACTCATCTTCACACTGTAGAACTCCAGGTATTATGACTATCAGCCATAGCTTGAAGACTGAAGACGACCAGGTCTGTTGTCTCTCTGGCCAACGTCAAATGAAGATTCTCGAGCCATTCGTAGGTTTATAGCCAAGCGAGCTATGTGATAGATTCTGAACCATTAGAATTACCCCTGATAGCTTTTCCACTTGGATATTGCCATATGAAGTTCTCTATATCCTGCGATTCCAAATACATTCAGGTGTTACCATGTCTTGCGAAGAAATGGTAAATCAAGACTGTGTCTTGGGTCTGCTTCAGCCAGAAACCAATAGCTGATGAAGTTGCCATTTTATTTTTGCTAACATAAGCTTAAGTCAATAAAGGATGTTTCATCCCGTGCGAGCTATAGTGGCTCTTCTGAATGACGACTTCAAGTTGGGCAGGTCTGTCCCTCCTTTGCAACTTGATCGACGAGTGAGGATGCTTCCTCATTCTTGGAGACCCAAGTCAGCGACAACGAGAATTCCATGAACAATGCCAGCATAGCTAGAAACAGGATGACAGGATGGTCATTCCACTTGTCACTCTGTTCAAAAGTTGATCTTTTCTGGTCTTAAATCTTTCTGAGTTCTTGATATCGAAGCCTAAGTCTCTGTTATCTCTTATCCGGACTAATCCTTCTGGCGTTTCAATGTCACAATGCCATGGCAAATGATGCTTGAGAATGTCATGGTTTGTTTGATGGTATGTGAGAGTGCTCCGAGCGAATGTTTGTGAAGAATGCTAGGACCAGTCGATCTACGATGTCCAAGTTCTCGCAGCTCAACTCTGATAATAGGTTGACCCCAGTGAAGGCTTCAAATAATTCCAGTAGTTTTACCATTTTTGCTTGCGCCAAACTATTGAGCACCACTCTTATCCGGAATCAGAGTCAACTCAAGTTCGATAAGCGGATAATTGTGCCGATCAGGGCGAATCGATGTGCTCATTATATTCGGGAAGCGAAGTTCGATTGGTGAAGTTGACCAAAAGCAACCTGGGCGACCTCCGAATTTCGTACTGATGCCCACTTTATAACTTGCACGACGGCCGTTTCTGCTTCAAAGTTCGGAACTGAACGGAACGTACGGGCCACATTTCATAAATGCTGTTACTCGCAACTCATAAACCAACTTACGTGGAAACTGCAGGTCTCCCCTTGATTGCACCCAACTCAGGGCTAACCTTCGAGAACATGCCACACTATGTCCTTAAATTGGAGCATCCCCAGCTTGCATGGAGATCTTTGAGATCTTCCATCCGATCGAATGGGTAAAAACGTGCACAACATAGGCAAGATTAACAATTTGTGATATCTTGCAACCGTGCTCCAAGTGACTGTTTTCTTCTGCAACCTTCCAGGCCCCCATTGTTGGCAATCGAAAAGGAGTGGTATGTAATTGTGGGTGCAAATTCGCAGATTATGCGTTTTTCCAGCATTTTCCAACACGGAAGAATGGGTTATCCGCTACCACTAACGAAGATCACCTAAAAAGAGCAGAGGTTGCCGGAAAAAATAAGCCACCTGAAAGAATTAGTCACCTGAAATCAGAAGCCACCGGAAAATCAGACGTCACCTGACAACAGAGGACCACTGAAAGACCACCGAAAGACCACCGAAAGATCAAAAGAATATCAAAAAAGCCAGCAACGACTAAACGCTGTCTTAGCAATTTCAACATCTTACCATCACGATATCTTCGCCATTCCCTCAAGCTTAGCAAACGGCCGCAGGAGTTGCAAAGTGCGCACCTGCAGTGCGCAACATGATGTAATGCAACAGAATCAAGAATGCAAAATACGTCAAACGCCGATCTCAAATCAAAACCACTTTCTTCCACATGAGCGATCTTCGAGAGATCTCCTCTCTTTCGTCATCTGACGACGACCTGCCGTCGCATCGTGTCCCCACGCTAAACCTCCCCAGTGTGAACTTGGCCAAACTCCGCAAGAAAGACAAGAACAAACCCAAAATCAATCTAGCCAAGGCCAAAGACAGGCTCACAGGCGCCAAATCGGTGCGGTTTCCCGACTCCACCAACTTCAGAGATTCCGTGTTGAGCACGCTGTCCACCACCAACGTCAGCTCCGATTTGCTGGATTTGGATTCTGAAGTGGGCCTGGTGCAAGCCCCGGGTTCCACAACGCTTCCCAACTTTTCGTTCAACATTCCCGTCGAGAAAATGCGCCAGAACGAGATGCTAGAGACGGAAGTCTCGGACTCGGACGAAGAATATGCCGAGGAATTTGCACAGCCCATGACGTACGTCGAAGACACCTCGGACGAAGAGCCTCGAGAGTCCAGGGCGTCTCGAACATCGCCATCTCGAGCTTCGCAATCTCGAACTTCGCCGTCTCGGACTTCGCCGTTTCGAACGTCTTTGTCCCACGAAATGGACATCACAGACCAGATAAGAAGAACTTCGTCCTCGGACTCCAATAGGTCTGGGGACAGTGGAAGAAGAAACACGTTGCGGGGCATTTTCAGGGAAATGTCGCTTGCGGACCATGACGACGGCGTTTCCCGATCGGACAACTTTTTGGGCCGAGTGCTCAACTTCTCCGGAGGAAATTCGGGGCTCAGTGGAGGAGGCATGGCTCCCGGAGCCAGCCGCCGCGAAGAAAGCATCGACGAGGAAAGGGAAGTGGGAGGGCTTTCCGAAGACCACTCGATTGCGCTCCAGAACTTGGACTTTGCCGAGCTCAATGAGGAAGCACAAAACTTGATTTCGACACATGCCCCAGAACACAAGTACCCCGAGTACCCCAAGGTGGCATTCGACACCCCTGACCGGACCTCCGAGGATAAAATGGAGGAAGGGTCTTCCCGGGAACACGAATACGCCCATTCTCGCACAGACACAGAAACGTCGTCGGCGTTCTACCAGCCGAATCCGGACTTGCTTCGCGAGGACTACGACGACGACGACGACGAGGATTACTTGCTAGGAAACGCGCAGGACGGGTACGTGGCGCCGCCCAAACAGGTGCACGCTGGCGTTCTTTCGTCGCTCTTGAAGTTGTACCAGAATTCTGCCACCAAATCCACTTCTTCGTTCGCTTCTGGAACCACCACCTTGGCCGACGAGCAGTATGCGGACAGCGGGTACAGCTCCAAGAACGTGAGCACGCTCGATTTCTCCAAGCACGATTTCTCCAAGACGTTGAAAATGCCCAAGAAATTGGTGGGAAAATTCAAGAAGCCCTCCCGCACCACGCCGCGCGAGTCCACGGACGACTCGGACGCGGGCGACCTAGACGGCGACGCAGCCAAGTTGCCGTCGTTCCAGAACGCCAGACCAAAAGCCCCGAGAACGCCAAAAGACACCCGCTTGGGCAAGAAGTTGAAGGGAAAACGCGAGCAGCGGTTGCGCATCACCGTGCACATCGCCGACATCCTCCAGCGGCAGCGGTTCATCATCAGAATGTGCCGGGCTTTGATGTTGTACGGCGCCCCCACCCACAGGTTGGAGGAGTACATGGTGATGACCAGCCGGGTGCTCGAGATCGACGGCCAGTTTGTGTATTTTCCCGGAACCATGATCGTAGCCTTTGGCGACGCAGCCACCAGGACGTCCGAGGTGCACTTGGTGCGGTGTGCCCAGGGCCTCAACTTGTCCAAGTTGGCCGACACCCACCAGGTGTACAAGGCGGTGATCCACGACTTGGTGGGCGTGGAGGACGCCACGCAGAAGTTGGACGAGTTGATGAAGCGCAAAAACGCATACAACCCGTGGATCTGTGTCTTTCTCTATGCATTGGGGTCGGCGTCCGTGTGCACGTGGGGCTTTGGCGGTGGGTGGGTCGACATTCCCATTGCGTTTGGCGTGGGGCTGGCCATCGGGTACTTGCAGTTTTTCGTGTCGTCGATGTCCAACTTGTACTCGTCGGTGTTCGAGGTGACGGCGTCGATTCTCGTTTCGTTCGTGGCCCGCGGCATCGGCTCCATCAACAGCGGAAACACCTTCTGCTTTGGGGCCATCGCGCAGGGCTCGCTCGCCTTGATTTTGCCGGGGTACATTATCTTGTGCGGGTCGCTCGAGTTGCAGTCCAAGAACATCGTGGCCGGGTCGGTGCGGATGTTCTATGCCATCATCTACTCGTTGTTTTTGGGCTTTGGCATCACCTTGGGGGCGGCGTTGTACGGGTGGGTGGACAAAAACGCTACCGATGCGGCCACTTGCTCGGAGGGCCACTCGCTCGACGACAAATGGCGAATTCTCTTTGTGCCGCTCTTCTCGCTCTGCTTGGGCTTGATCAACCAGGCGCGCTTCTCGCAGCTCCCCGTGATGATCTTGATTTCGTCCATCGCCTACATTGGCACTTTCTTTGCGGGAAAGCACTTTTCGAATATCACGGAGTTCACGGCGTCGATCGGGGCGTTCATCATCGGCATCTTGGGAAACTTGTATTCCCGAATCGGAAAGGGCATGGCCGTCAGTGCCATGTTGCCGGCCATCTTCGTGCAAGTGCCCTCGGGCATTGCGTCGAAGAGCACGTTGTTGGCGGGCCTCACCACGGCGAACAAGATCACCAACGCGACTTCGTCCACCGACGCCTCGGACTTAAGCTCGTTGAGTTTCGGCGCCACCATGGTGGAGGTGGCCATCGGAATTAGTGTGGGGTTGTTTGCGGCTGCGCTTGTGGTGTATCCATTTGGAAAGAGAAGAACTAGTCTCTTTACGTTATAGACTGGGAATAGGAAAACACGGATTTAGAATTGCAGATGACAGTTCGGGGCTCTTGTAGACGTGGTGTTCGATTTATGGAGGTCGTTTGGAATTTTCCGACATTTATTTGTTGGAGGAATTGGTGAAAGAACAGGAAACTGTAAACCACCTGTGGAACCAAAATGCAATTTTTTCTCAAAATATTGTTTTTAAATTGAATAAAAGGCTTTAAAAACCATAATTGAACCCATAAATCATGTTGCTACGGTTCTCGCTTTCCAAAATTCATGCAATTCTGCCTTACTCAATCTACCAATCAGCAAGCGGTAATCTTTCACAAATTGGTACTCTGGCCGAGTGGTCTAAGGCGCCAGGGTAAGGTTACCTTACCATACTTTCCTGGTCTCTTCGGAGGCACGAGTTCGAACCTCGTGGGTATCAATATTTTTTCGCATGCGAAGTTTCCCCAGAAATCGTACAATCTACATTCTAACATCTCTTTCTCCACAAAAACTCCAGTTGTTCTTTTGAAAATGCTTGCACGAAATGCAACTTCGTTGCTTCGACAAAGAACCGCCTTGAGAACATTGTCAGTGAAATCGTACGACCACAAACAGATCACCGTTGATTTTGAAACCGGTGGGCCCGGCGCCGTGGTTTCGTTCAATTCCGTCTTTTTAAGGGATTCATGTGATTCTCCGGCTTCTGTTGACCCTTCCACTCGGCAGAAATCCTTCACCACGGCCAATATCGGCCACAAGCTCGAAATCGCCGAGAATCCAAAAATCGTCAACGGAAACGAACTCCATGTCAAGTGGAAACATCACGACGGCACGGTTCACACGTCCACGTTCTCCGAGTCCTTTTTACAGAAAAGTTCTACGCCAGAAACCAGGTTTCAAGGCAAGTTTTTCCCAGAAGAGAAGGTATATTGGACCAACAAGGAACTCACGGCCGATCTTGACAGCCTTTCCGTGGACTATGCCGACTATTTCGACGGAAATGCCTCGTTCAAGAAGGTGGTCGACAACCTCAATAAGTATGGAATCGGCTTCATCAACAACATTGAGGATCCATTGAAGAACCCAGAAACACAGCGAATCACACCAACCAACGAGTTGCTATGGCCCGTCGCAAAGTTGGCTTCTCGTTTTGGATATATCAAGCAGACATTTTACGGTGTTTTGTTCGACGTCAAGAACGAGAAGAATGCTAAGAATATTGCAAACACTGACGTCTTCTTGCCCTTGCACATGGACTTGTTGTACTACGAGTCGGCCCCGGGACTTCAGCTTTTGCATTCTATTCAGAATTCCACTTTGGGAGGAGAGAATGTCTTTGCCGACTCGTTTCTGGCTGCCAGAAACGTTCAGAAAAAAGACCCAGCAGCATACGAGGCGTTGAAAAAAGTGCCCATCACGTACCACTACAACAACAACAACGAGTACTATTACTACTTGCGGCCATTGATCGTGGAAGATCCGTACATTAAGGGCTTCTCCACGGGACAGGCCCAGATCAAGGAAGTCAATTACTCCCCCCCCTTCCAGGGTCCGTTTGAGTTTGGAGTTACTGTGGACGAAAACCAGGAATTGTTTGATGATTTCTTGAGGGGATTGAAGCTTTTCGAGGACTTTGTGGAAGACCCGGCGAACCAGTACGAAATCAAAACTCCTGAAGGAAGCTGCGTGATATTCGACAACAGAAGAGTTCTCCACTCGAGAAAGCAGTTTTCCGATTCCAACGGAGGAGACCGTTGGTTGATGGGATGCTACGTTGACGGCGACAGTTTCAGATCCAAGTTGAGAACCTGTAATTAGACTATAAAACATGCTTCAGATCACCCGTATTCGAAGGTCAGTGCCAGTTGAGGCTAGTATCCGTATCCACTACCGTATGACGAAGGCTGGTTGGGTCCTCTCGACGACCTCGAATTGTCGTTCATAAGACTCTTGTAAGTCTGCTTGAACCCATTGCACAACCGCATCATGTTGGGGTACGAGAAGCCCTTCAACACAAACCCATTGCACTCTGTCTTCACATGCCACGTGGTGATGGGCGTATTCACACCCACCTTGAACAACAACATGAACCATCCTGGAGCCTTGTGGTCGTAACAGAAAACATACGCACTACTCTTGGGGTTGGCCTTGGTGTAAGACTCCAACCACTCGTTGACCTCGGACAAGGTTCCCTCGCGGAATTTGGGATGACGGCACATTTCATTGACGTGCTTGGCAATCGCCTGGACGTGCTGGAAAATCATCTGATCCAAGTCGGAGTATTTCTTGTGTTCCACGACGTATTCCTTGCCGGTGTTGTGCGTGACCTCCTCGATACTGAGATGTTGAAACAAGTTGTTGGCAACTTTCCATGTGACAGTCAAGAAGTTTGGGCCCTTGGAAGACGGACGAATGACACAGTCTCCCACGTTTTGTGGAGCCAAGTACTCCTCTGCCTGTCTGTGGTTGAAGTTGTGGAACAATGGATGTTGGACATTTCTGGTCTTTGCGAGCTTGGCGTTTTCCCGGGCTCTCTCCTTTTGCTTGTCTGCTTCTTCCAAGTCAAAGTCCCATTTGGTAGGTTCCTTGATGAATTTGGGGCCTCCAGCCTTTTGGATTTCTTCCGGCAATGAACTGAACGACGCACTGAAGCTCTCGTAGTTGACATCCAATACAACAACCTGGACAACTTGTCCCTGCTGGAAATCGGAGTTGCGCAAAATATAGCCTTCTTCCACCGTACCGTTGATCAGGGACGACGTGGACACTCTCAAGAATTTCACCTGGGCGTTCTCGTCACGGAAGTTCTTGCCCACTCTATTAATGGTAACAGGCACAATGGTTCCTCTTGCAAAAGTCTCCAAGGTTTCACCTGTCAACATACGGAAAACTTCGGCATTGTCCAAAAAGTGGAAAGATCTTCTGAGTTCCTCGAAGTTGTTGACAAGTTCTTCTTTGATACTCTGAAGTGTCGCGTACTTCTTCTTGCCAAACTTGGACTCCAACTCTTTTCCGAAAGCAGTCAAGTTCAAGTCGTCGACTTTACTGACTCCCTCTTGCATCAACTGGTAGATGATACCTCCTTGCTCCTCAATGTGGGCCATGTCTTCCTCGTCCAAATCGAGAGCGTCCGCGGCCATTTTACGGGCCAAACTGTAATCTTCTGGGTGGATTCTGGTAGCATCCAACAACTCCACAGATGAGTCTCTGATGGAGGTGCCTTCGTCGTATGGAATGTTCAAGAAAGAAGAACAGTTGAAGAAGATGTTGGCTGTAGAAAGTTCGTTTTCAATCAAGTCACTTCTGGTTGACAAGGTTCCCAACTTGGCACTGATATTTCTGAGCAAACCAGAGGCCTTTCTTGGACCAAGACCTGCAACGTATTGTAAGAGTTGGGCGATGTAGGGATCACGAAGAGCCTCGTTGATTTCCACCCCCACCATGTTGACGATATCAACGAAAACGGTTTCAAAAACTTCCTTGATGCTGTCACCGGAAATGAGTTTCTGGTGGTCGTAGAAAGTCAACGAGGAAATGTCGTCCTTCAAAGAAATGTATTCCAACAAAGGGCTTTGAACGTATCGAGCCAAACCAACACAGTACTTCACCAATGTTGGCTTGTCGGAAAGCTCAATGAGAGCTCGTTCTGAACCCTGGTACAACCTTGCCGTCTCGTCTTGTCCCCAGATAACTGGAAGCAATGGAGGGCTGGAAGAATCTTGTAGGTCTTCAACGTTAGCGAAGATATTGTTCTTAGCGACGAATCCCGTCAAGATATCGAAGAGCCTCTTGGAGTTGGCTCCGTAACCGGAAACAACAATGACGTCAGGCTTGTGGTTTCGGAGATTGCGGTCGAAGAACTCCTTCAATTGACCGGTGAACTTCTCCTCGCTCTCTCTGTTGCTGGTTGGGTTGTCGTCGGACTTGAAGAACTCGTCAATCTTACCACTGTCTCTCACGAAAACACCGACAACGGCACTGCCAAAGTCACCTTTTCCAAAAGACATGGCCAAGACGTTTGGCTTTGTTCCTTTGTCGAATCCAAACGGAGTGAACGGAGCCTGGTCCACTTTGGACAAGAATCTTGTCCGGAGCTCCGCGGAAATCAACCGCTCGCACTCACGACGCAAGTCTTCTTTTGTGTTGAGGGCAACCATGGTGGTCAACCTCTTGAAAGCCATGGTCAACGCCAACTCTCTCTCCTTGTTCCATTTTTCGGCGATCTCCGACGTGCCGTCGGACTTCAAACAATTGAAAATGGACTGGAACCAGCTGGGAAAGTCGCTGGTGTCGATCTTCACGATGATCAAGCCATTGACTTCGGCATCCAACATCCGCAACAAAACGTCGGGCTTGCTGACCAAATCGGCAGGCGTGAGGTTTTTGGCGTATTTGATGTCGGCATAAGAACTGTGGTTGTCGATTGCCGAGCGGCCCTTTTCGGTCAACGCCACGCTGACGGAAGCAAAGCTCTTGTAGACTTGCCTGACCTCGTGTCTGATCTTGGGATTGTGGAAGATCTCCTCGGCGTACGTTTTTCTCATGGCACTGATGGCGTTCTTGGGGTCCTTGAAGAGAATCTCGTCGTCCTCCACCAATCTCTCGATTGTGTCCTCGGGCGACTCGTACGAGTCATCTGTGGCGTGGATTCTGTAGGGGACCTCGTAGTTCTTTGTGGACTGGTCCTGGACGTTTTCGCCGAACTCTTTGGCGGAGATTCCGAACCCCTTTACGGCGTCGTACAAGACGTTCTCTCTGATCCGCTCAAAAACAGCGTACTTGGAGTGCTTCTTGGCCGCCTTCTTGTCGTCGTCCTCCTCCAGGTCGTCGTCCTTGGCCTCGTTGTGCTTTCTGATTTCCAGCGAATACGTGAAGTTGATGTAATCCTGCAAGTCCTGGATGGCCACCATGGTCTCCAAGGTGTCGATGTCCTTGACCAACTCGTCGTCAAGCTGCAACTGCTTGATGAGCCGTTCGGTGTTTACTCGCTTTTCGTAGAGCGAGTGGTACTCGATGTCAAGCTGGACAATGCGCCACAAATCTTCCTCGAAAAGCAACTTGTGCACGTTGTTGCGCACGGTGTCGTCCGGATTCGTGACTTCCTCCGTGTGGATCAAGAAGTCACGACGGTGTGCCCAGATGAAAGGCACCTCCCAGTTGTCTTTGGACACAAATTCGACCACCTTGCCCACAGCCTCGACGAACGGCGCTTTCAAAGCCCCCTCGAACGCGCTCTGTTTCTCGGCGAAGAGAATGTTGCTGATCCACTGCTTCTCCTTCTGCAACTCGGAGCCCTCCAAGTCCATGTAGTTCAAATTGGCGCGGTATTTCTGGAATCTTTCCGGGACGTCGATGATACGGATCATGTTGTCCTCCTCCGTAAGCATGCGGTCTTTCAACTCAGAATGCTCGAACACCTCGTCCAACGCCGTGGGCTCCTGGTCATTGTTTCCATCGTCTTCGATTTCCTGGGCTTCCAACGCCCACTCGTACTCGCCGCCGTCGCCGAAAACCTCAAACAATTGCTGCAAACTCTCTCTGTCCACGCTGGACAACTTGGAGGTGTCCAACTTGGGTCCAGTTCTCTTTGCTCTTTCACGCTGTTGCTGTGCCTTGTGTGCTCTGGCCTCCTCCTCGTCGGAGAACTCGTCTTCCTCGATAAAGTCCTCGAACTCGTCCAAGATGTTTCTCTCGTCGCCGACCCGCAAAACGTCATTTTCGCCGGTTTCTTCTTCGTTGTCGTCGTCCGAGAAAAAATCAGTCAATCCAGGTGCTTTCCTCAGACTGTCTGCCTCCGCGGCTTCCTCGGGCAGGGCTCTTTTGAGACGCTTGAATTTGTTGCCGCCGGTTCTTGGAGCGGCTCCTGTGTTTTCTCGTAATAATTCCAAATCGTCCTCGTCCAAGAAGTCGTCCGCGCTTTCCTTGGGCTGTTTGTCCTTGCGCTTGTGCTTTCTTTTCTTTTTTTTCAGCGTCTCCACGTCGTCGTCCTCGTCATCGTCCACGATGAAACCTTCACGGACCTTCTGAATGGCCTCTTCGTCGTTTTCTTCGTCATCTTCTTCGGACGAGTCGTCCATCACGTCGTCTCCGTCCTCCGACGAATTGTGGTCGGAAACATCGACTTTGATTTCTTCCTCTAGTTCCTTGGACATGCTTCCCAAACGCCTAAGATGTGGCTGGAGATAAGTTGTTGTTGAAAAATCTCAGTTCGCTGGTGTACGGGTGCACTGACTCCGCACATATTTTGCACCCAAGATGACATTCAAGAAATGCTAGAGAATAATGTGATACCACAACGAGACCGCAATGTGGTCAGTTTATGGAGGAGAAACACTGGCAAAAGCTGGTCTCTTGAACGTCGAACTAGCTACTTGAGATGTTGTTCCTGGATCCAGGAACTCCCAGTAAGAAGCAGGAGACTCGTCTGTTGTTGTTGTTGCAGTTGAATAATGACTACTCAGTGGAAACACAACAAAAATCGAGATTGCTCTTCTCAGGCGAGAATTCGCACTCTTGAAATCGAGACTTTAACCATTTGCAACTGCGACTCATGAGTATCACGTAACTACCCATGACATAATGTGCCCGATTAGGAGCATGCTTAATATTCGAAAGAAAAGCGTCAGACAACGTTCGTTTTGGTAGGTGATATTAGAGTGAACCAAGCAAAAATATGTGTAGAGAGGGGTTTTCAAGTAAAAAGCCGAAACTTTGTCTATATAATTAATTTCTTTCGCCTGTTGTAGCCCAAGGGACGAAAAATCAAAATGTGAAATTGACTCAAAATACACCTCTCCGATACTTGGAGACAGATGGTTTTCTATGTCTCTGTTCACCGGAGCCAAGTGTTTGCTTCACTTGGGAAACCTTGCCACTGGCTAGATGTAAATTTCTGTTCCCAGTGGGCTACGCACAAAGACAAAAGACAGTATTTATCATCGCAGATCCACTCAGGTCGAAAGTAACGGGTTGAAGACCAACCAGTTCCATCAAGCTGGAAACTACAATGACCAGGTTGAGTTGGTTCCAAGATCAAAAAACCAACCGGACCAAGCTTGGATTTGGATTGTCAAGTGAGTGCTTCCATTGATTCAAAGAATGACAGTGTCCAATAGTGGGTTTCTGGGACCACTGTGTACAGAGACCATGGAGCAACAGTATTGTGGCATCTTGTGCGAGACAAGGCGTAAGGTGAAGATTCTGCAACCTTGAGTTCCTTCTTCTGGGAAAGTCTGCGGTCCATTCAAGTCCTCATTTCACATGGCCAAAACATGACGTTGTACAACTTTTGAACTTTTGACTCGCTGAATAATTGCTGGAATGGAGCTCCGTGAGAGTTGGCAATACAGTTTCTGCAATAGCGACCAGTTGTTTTCTTCATCGCAAACTCACCCAGGTCGTGAAAACTCCAGTCAGTGACGAGATTGTCACTAATTTGTGGTCTTACTTTAGCTCCCAAAGACCAATTCCAATGAAATCCCCAGCAATTTCTCCAAACACTCCCCCTTCTTCACGGCGATTCCACCTCCATCTCCAGCTCAACCATCTCCTCCCCCACATCCTCCATCTCCAAATCTTCTGAAATCTGCGCAAACCGGTCCCAGTAGGCGTACTTCACCTCGCTCAAGTTGACCTCGTCTTCATCGACAGACCTTCTCCTTCTTTTCCTGATTCTCTTCTGCTCCAATGCATTCTCCTTTCTCAAAATGTTCCACAAATCTTGCATGGTGAATTGGATTTGTGGGTTCCCCACAAGCTCGAGAATCTTGAAATAGTCCCGAAACGGCCGAACGGGTTTTTTGTCGGGCCGTCCTAAATTGTATCCTCTAACAAAACTATTGAAGAGTCGCCTGACCCATCTCTCGAAGTGAAATGCTACGATTGCTAGTGGTGGGGTCCAAAATCCAACGGCTTGGTCTCGTTTGAGTTTTTCGGTGAACTCCTGGATGATTCTTTCGGACATAAACTTGTCAAGGGGTGCTGCCCGTTGCTTTTTCATGCTGAGAAGAGGGTTGATATTGAACTTCTGTGCTTCAACTTTTTCGTCATTGCTAAGACTCAATTGCAGGAGCAAACTGTCAAGTCGGACTCGTTTCTTAGAGGGCTCGTCATCCAGACTGTGTTTCCTCTTGGACGTAAAGAAGTTTTCCATTGCGACGGAAAGTCATTGGAACACCGGTGGTGGTTCAGATACTATATCTTATCTAGATTTTTCTAGAATGTCCTGCACCTATCGTATTACTTGGATTCCGCTACCACTACAACTTCACCCAATATTCTTCCAATCCGTATGTAATTGTTAAATGCTAGTCTGGTCCTTGAAGTTCTCCTCTTCTGGCAAATACTCGTTGCTGGTCTTGGAGCCCGTCTTCGTAGACATGAACTCAGAACACAACTGGTCATAGTAGCCCTTCATGATCTTCAAGTCGCTGATAGTCAACGTCTCAAAGTCAATGTGCTGGTACTTCATCAACTCGCCAAAAGAGGCGCTGAAAACAGACCCCTCGTTGAAATTCGAGTCCACTGTGGTGTATGCGTTGCTGGCATTGCTGCTGCGCGGTTGGTGAGTGGGGACATGTGCGGGCTCGGCTTTCTCCGTCGTGTTGGTGATGTTGTTGAACCATTGGTCCATGGTGTGCATGCTGGATGTGCGTTCTCCGATTTCTGCTCTTTTGGCTCCGGTCGCCGGGTCTTCAAAGGGCGAGTTGTCCGCGTAGGAATGCAAAGAAGTGTTGGACTCACGTCCAGAAGTGGTGAGGCTGGCAATGGCTGGGGGAGCTGGAACCGTGGCGGCCGTGCTGAGCTTCGTCATAAATTCAGACACCCCGTTTGAGAATTTGGTGGTCAACGATGGCTTTCTGATTTGAATGGTCGAATTGCTTCCCATGCCGGAGTTCTCAAGAGATTCTGATCTAGTACGAGACTGGTGCGGTGAGATCTTGTCGAGCAATGTAGTGGATCTCTTGGTTCTTGTGTCATGCAGCTCGGAACTCCCCGATAAGTCCTCAGCTTCGTCTTCTTCGAGGGCTTTGAACTGAATATTAGAAACCAGCCCGATCCGCCCCAAGATGTTGCGCATACGCCCAATTCCGTAGTCAGGTCGGTCGTTCGAAGCCAAAGGCGATGCGTAGATGGACGACTCGAAATCTGTGGTGTGAGGGAAGATCTCCCTGTTGAGAGAGCCTCCCGGCGACCTGACCTGTCCAGAATTAGAACGAGATCTGGTGACAGACTGTGATACTGATTGGGACACAGCACTTGTGATGGTGTTGAACAAAGAACTGGACCGCGATCGGTTGGTGCCCAATTCTTCATCGATGGTCTTGCTGTATTCTTGAGACGCCTGTACGGCTTTCTCGTCCTTTGTGCGCTCCTCTATGATCTTGTGCAATGACATGGTCATCAAGACGTTGTCATGATACACCTGTGGAATCGTAAATCCCTCTGGAACAAGCTCCTCGATGGTGGAGTTCAGCAAGAAATAGAGAATGGCCTCGAAATTGGTGAGGTAGTACTGCAATTCTCCGTTGTTCAAGTAATTCGTCTGAAGGTGGTGGATCAAATCCTTGTCAGATTGAAGTCCTTTGAAGTTCTCTGTTTCTTCTTCGAGGTCTTCTTCCACGTTGGCTTCGCTCAAATTCAACAATTCGTACAAGTTGGATTTCAAGGCCTTCCGGTCAGCCCGGGCAAACGAGCGTTTCTTCTCGGTGGGGTTGTATGACGATAACGGCGTGTTCAACGTGAAGATCGTGGCATCCACTTTGTATGGCTCGATCAAATTCAAGAAACTCTTGACAAAAGTGAAGTTGAGAAAGAGATCGTTTTCCTCTTCCTCGTCATCACTCAAATGGTAGATGATGACGTAAATGAGAGCGGGCAAAAGAATGTCGCTGTTGACTTTCGACGTGTCGTTGTTGTAGAACGAAGAGAGAAGCAAAATCAAGAGCTTCTGGGTCTTCACAATGTACTTCAACTTGGTGGACGGGGTCCGCACGTGGCTGAGCAGTTTCAAGCTTGCCTTGATTTCTTCCAACGTCGCTTCGTCTTTCTCGCTTAGCACAAGGAAGAACTCGTCGAGACGCACGTTCTCGTCCTTATCTGAAGACTCACAAAAGCACGAAAGAGGAAGATTCAAGTTGCGGAGAATCCGGATTTTCTCAGACAACAACTTCTGGATGCTGATGTCCCGCTCGTCAAAGCGGAAGATCTTATCGTACAAGGTAGACTTGTCGCCCGGGTTGGACGAACAGAAAAGATCGTATTGGGCCTTTTCTATGGTGTCGATGATGGTCAAGAACTTGTAGTATGCAAAAACACGGAGCTGGAACATGGCGCGTGCATCGGACCGTTTGACGAGCTTGATGGAGGACGCCGAGTAGCTGGCGATGGCAAGCAAGTAGTCGAACAATTTCAGGTCTTTTTTGAAGATTTCTGAGCCGGTTAGAAGCAGGCGCTTGTTGGTGTTCAGCTGCGTATATATGTTGATGGCAAGGGAGTTCAAATCCACGTAGAAACTGGCAAAGAGACTGGCCAACTCGGTCAAGGAAAGTGGATTCTGGTAGCGCGGCTCTTTCAAGTAGTTGAGAAATCCGTCCACTAGCGCCGACACCGTGGGGTGGAGGCCGGCAGAGACGTTTTCATGAACCTCGCCGACGATGTCATGCAATATTGTCGCCATGTTGGTGGGAAAAGTGGCGGGGAGAAGAAGGCCTCGTATAAATTGATCAATGGGAGCTGTGTGCAGGCGGAATGAGATTTAGCGGTAGGCACGGGGAAAAAGGTACAAGAAGTAAGTCGGCACAGCCGACACTGTCTGTATTCTAGATGCGCGACGCGACCAGTAAAAACCACGAGTAACCACGAGTGTCCACGAGTGACCACGAACGATGACCAAGGATTTGATGAAATTCCTGGTGGCTGAGTAAGTTTGGCTCAACTTGGACAGGAGCTGGATAAAAAGGCCTGGCAATTTGGAACGAAAGCGTGCTGGTTGTTGAACTGGAGGATTCCAAATAATTGATAGTGAGGTTCCAATTGCAACTTAACACCGCAGTTCCAACTGCTAATTAACAGTAGCTTCCAATTGAAAATGACAGCGAGTTCCAATTGCAACACACTGCGGCTACAGATCGATCCCACTTGCGCAGTTCAATGCCTAAAAGCAAGCTACTCTTCTCTCTGCTGGGAATGGAGGTTCTGAGCCACTACCCAGTACCACGGTGGAATCACCAATGTCAGGAGAAAAAATTGGTACAGGTCCCGGAGGCCCTTCCGCTGCGGGTCCACGCCGTCGTACTTGTCGTAGGCCGCCTGCCACGATTTTCTCGTTTCCGTGAGTTCTTCGTTGTACACATCGCCGAGAAGAAAGTAGCGAACAAACCACCACGTGTGGCCGACGGAAAACCACACAAACGCCAGGAGAAACAGGCCCAGCCGGAGCACGGAGAATATTCCCTGGACAAAACTCTTGGAAAACGCCGCGATCGCATCCAAGTAATCTTGCGAGAAAATCCACACCAACGTAGCAACCACCCACGGAGCGTACTTGGCCCGCACGTGGAAGGCAAACATGAAGAAATCCTGCTCGGGGTAGATTTTGCACCAGATGTAGAGGAGGAGCCGTTCCAAAATCGGGCCCAAGTAGACCAACTCAGGGCCCGAGATGCCGAAACCGTAGAAAATGAACGTCACGGCCGCAATCACGGAGACGGCGATTTGCATGACAAAGTAGGCAAAGTCAATTCCCTTGTTTTTTTCGATTATTGCCACGAGTTCGGCTCGCAGCTGCTCGTTCAACCCGGCCACCAACTTTCTGGGGAACATTCCGATATCGAGCACATAAGACCCCTCCAAGGCACCAAAAGACTTGCTGATCAGAAACAAGTACACTACTAGATTGAACAGAAGCTCGCCGAAGTAGCAGAACAGCGTGAAAATTCGCCACGGCTCGGCAGCCACTTTGTTAGGCAGAAACATGAGTTTGGAGGGAGCCACCATTTTGTTGGTGACGAGGGCGGCCACGCCCACAATGATTCCGATCCAGCCTCTGGAAATGGGCGGCATAACTCCGAGCATTCCTCCGATGCGGTCCATTGCAGAAGATGTGATTCAAGTTGTGAATTGTGGAGTCAGTTGGAAGAAGACTGACTTCATACAGTATTATTCACATAAATGTCGCACCTCTCTTGAGTGAAAATATCAGCTGGAGCTCACATTGGGGAAGAGCAGAATTCGCAATTGTTACCAGAAAAATGAAGTATCCATTTTCGCTAAACTCTTCCAGGTCATTGTGGATTTCGGGAGAACTGGTCTACAAGTATCAAATTGTGCTTAGAAAATTTCATTTGTTAAATTTGTATTTACCATATTTACCAAAAAAAGGTTGCCTCAATGGCTAACGAATTATGTTCCAATAGCAGTAGAAGTCAAAATCAAAGTCGTATCCTAAACATACAATAGAACTCTCCTAAATGATAATTTCTCTAATCGTTCATTTGAAGTTCTTGAAGTTTGCCTACATGATTCGCGGCTGCAATTCATAGAATTCGCAGTCTATTCATGCCTCACAAAGGTTGCATTTCAAGACATTTTTGAAAACAATTCACAGAATGTTGAATGATACCTGGATGGAATCAACATGACCAAATTGTTGGCTTCAGCAATTCTCGGTGTCAATGTTTCCTTCTGGAGTAACTTCTCTCTCTTGAGTTTACTCTTGACTGAATTCCAGAACATCTCAATAGGGTTGAGTTCTGGAGAATATTGAGGCAAATAGAGGTACCTGTAACTACGAACGGCTATGAGTCTTTCCATCATCATACACAAATTGGAAAGACATGTTGTCTGCAAAAATCCATGAATCACCCTTTAGGATAGTGGTCACGTGCTGAAACATGCGAAACACGAATTTGGAATGGTCTCAGTACACAATTGAGAGTTGCCAGTGTTCGTATTTCTATATTAGCGAACACAAAATTAGTAATGTTGGAAATTCATTCGCTTAGTGAGTGAAATTTGCATCAATTCGTGGCGCATTTGAAAATGATAGAAGGATCATTTGACTTGAAGGAGCCGAATTCACTGCACTATTTTCTCATGATACATACAATAGTAAACCGAAATTCTCTAGTGAGGGATTGGATTTGATGTGAATGTTTAACGAAATTTGTTTGAGATAATCTCGAATTCTACGTAACTGGCGTCCGAAATGATTAAACGAATTCAGCAACATCATGTTTATCCGGTGCGACATGTACGTGAAAAATACTGTATAGATGCGCTCAAACGATGTGTGAGACTCTGAGGCATATGTCTCACAAGTTGTGTGTGAGTCTCTGAGGCATATGTCTGAGAAGTTGTGTGTGTGACTCTGAGGCATATTTGAGAAGTTGTGTGTGAGACTCTGAGGTATATTTCTGAGAAGTAATTGTGAGACACCATTCTGAGAAGTCATTCTGAGACATCATTCTGAGAAGTCATTCTGAGACATAATACCGAGAAGTCATTGTGAGAAGTCATTGTGAAAATCCATCTATACTGATAGTCATTCTGAGAAATCTGAAAACCATTCTGAAAGGTCACACTGAGACAATTCAAACCTCCTTCAACCCAATACCACATGATAGAAAACACCCTATGCCTCCCATCCCCTCTCCTCGCACCCTACAAGTACATCGAGGAGATACCCGGAAACAACCAGAACATGCGCTACCGCTTTCTCGTGGCGTTCAACGACCTGTTCTTCCACATCGAGAACAAATCCGTGTTGGTGGAAATCGGCGAAATCATCTCCATTTTCCACAACTCATCGTTGCTCATCGACGACATCGAGGACAGCTCGCTTATGCGAAGAGGAAAACCCTGTGCGCACTCCGTTTACGGCGTGCCCTTGACCATCAACACTGGAAACCTCATGTACTTTGTCGCGCTCCAACGAGCCACCTCGGATCTTCCTGCTCTCTGGCAGAGGCTCGAATCGCGCACGCAGGAAGAAACCAACGCCGTGACGTGCAAAGCGAACAAAATCCTCGTTGACGAAATGTTGAATTTGCACCACGGCCAGGGCCTTGATATCTACTGGCGAGACAACTTGACCATGATCGACTTGCCTTCCGTCGAAGACTACTTGCGCATGGCGATGAACAAAACTGGCGGGTTGTTCCGGCTCTCGGTGAAACTCCTAGCCTTATTTTCGCAGGCCGATTTTGAGATCGACGAGTTGGTGCCGTTTACCGACAACCTCGGCATCATCTACCAGATCCGAGACGACTACTTGAATTTGGTGGACCAACGGTACTCGGAAATGAAGGGTGTGAACTGCGAGGACCTCGTTGAGGGGAAGCTCTCGTTGCCTGTGTTGCACGGTCTTGGACACAGCTCCAAAGGGTCGCCTCTCCACCGGGTTTTGTTTGAGTTGAAGACGAGCCAAGAGAGAGAAATGCACCCCGAGCTCGTTTCGGAGGCCGTGGAGCACTTGCGCAAAATTGGCTCGTTGGAGTTCACGTATGGCATTTTGCAGGAGTATGTGAGCAAGGCGAAGAACTTCTTGGAGAGAACCAACTGGAGAAAGAAGATGGAGATAGACGGGACGGAAAGCAACACGGAATGCATGCTTCTTGGAATAGTGACTGAGCTCGGCAAGGTCCCGGTATGTACTTAGGCTCGTTCAACTTGGGTTATATCCTATATGGGATCTTGTACGTTGTGCGTGGATTCACCCATAGCCCTATGCCTCGTATCTTCTCCCTCAGAAAGGCATTTCAAGAAGTCTGGCTTGATGCATTTCAGAATCGATCTGCCACTCTCGTAACAGACTCACACCAACGGAACGGAATTCTCCACAAATGGTACCACTACATCGCTCAACTGCCGGAAAAACTGGTCAATGTCGTTGCTGAAGACAGACGCATTCATCATCGAAACCAACGGCTCGGTGCCTGCGTTGTCACAGCGAAACCTCTCCTTTTCGTAGTCCAAGTTCTTCGGTAGCAACTTGCACATCATGGAAAAGTCCAAATCGCTCTGGTTGCGGATTATCCTGATCAAATCGGTGTAGGAGTTCTGGGTGATAACCTGTTGTTCAAATGACTTGGCTTTGGCCCTCATTAGCGCATTTTCAGATCCCTCTTCCCTTTTGACGCTCACTCTTGTGAAGCTGTAAGCTGGCCTGTGGAGCTTCTTTTTATCTTTAGCTGGCCTGTGGGGCTTCTTCTTTTCTTTGGCTTTCTGGCGTGGGCTTTGTCTTCTTCGGCTCTTTTTCACGATTCGTGCCGATCTTCTCGGCTTCTCGGCCCAATTTCCTCTTTTCGGTGGAATGTCCTTTTCCAAGTCCTTGGAACGAGACACGATCTCATTGTACTTTAAAATGTCCGAGGACAACTCTTGGCTCCGCTTGTCCATGGTGGTAAGAATCCGGTGAAATGGCATCGCTATATCGTCGGTCACGTGATGCGACATCGCATCAATCGTCGCTTTTGTCACTTCCTCTGCCCACCACCATGCTCTACTTGATCGGTTTGGGATTGTCCCACGAGACGGACATCACCGTCAGAGGTCTTGAAACGGTGAAAAAATGCAAACGGGTGTATTTGGAGGCGTACACGTCCATTTTGATGGCAGCTGACCAGAGCTCGTTGGAACAGTTCTACGGCAAGGAAATTATCATTGCCGACCGAGAATTGGTTGAAACGGGAGCAGACAAGATCCTTGAAGGTGCCGAAACGGACGACATTGCATTTTTGGTGGTGGGCGACGTATTTGGCGCCACCACGCACACCGATTTGGTGATTAGAGCCAACGAGTTAGGCATCAAGTACGAGTCTATCCACAACGCCTCGGTGATGAACGCCGTGGGAGCGTGTGGGTTGCAGTTGTACCAGTTTGGCCAGACGGTGTCGTTGGTGTTTTTCACCGAAACGTGGAAGCCGGATTCGTTCTATGCCAAAATCATGGAGAACAGAAGAATCGGATTGCACACGTTGTTGTTGTTGGACATCAAGGTCAAGGAACAGAGCATCGAGAACATGGCCCGGGGAAGATTGATCTACGAGCCTCCTCGGTACATGGACATCAGCACTGCTGCCGAGCAATTGTTGGAAATTGAGGAGTTGAGACAAGAGCAGGCGTACACTCCAGAAACCCCCTGTGTGGCTGTGTCTCGTCTTGGATCGCCCACGCAGAAGTTCCATGCTGGAACTTTGAAGCAGATGGCTGAATACGACGCGGGCGAGCCGTTACATTCTTTGATCATGTTGGGCAGACAAGTGCACGACTTGGAGTTGCAGTACTTGTACCAATTTGTTGCCGACAGAGAGCTGTTCAGAAAGCTGGTGGAAGCCGACCAGGAATTCTTCAAGCCCGCCCCGTATGTTGACGAAGAGGAAGAGTTTAGTGATTGAACCAGCCTGGAGGGAAAACATCAGACTCAGAGAGAAATCAATTGGGATTGAGATACTGTCAGTCAATTGTGATGGAATACTGATGTAAGTCAATTGTATTATAGTTAGTAATGTCAGTCAATTGTGAAGGTGTTAGTCAATTGTATTATTATTAGTAATGTCAGTCAATTGTAATCAAATACTGATTAAAGTCAATTGGGCTGTCGCAGGGGCTCTACTGCTCCTTCTTCTCGACCAACCCAGCCATGTCGTCCCACACATTCTCGTTAATGTCCCATATCATCCAGTCGTACCACCCAAGAAACGCCGGGAATATCGTCACCAAATGCCACAACGAATGCGCATCCACCAAATCATAGAACACAGGAGGAAAGTCAAAGATCTCGAACAGCAGTCCCAAAAGCACCACAAAGCAAAGCATAAGCGGGTACAACGAGTAGAGTTTGGGCGATTTCGAGTAGAAGCTGCCCAAGATGATGCGATTGGGATCGATGTAGTTGAGATGGCTCACGTCCACCACGCTCTCTGCATGTTCCTGGTCGTAGTACTTGGTGTAAAGCGCAAAACACGACATTCCCCACACGATGTTCTGCGCAATTCCCACCACGACGTTGGCTTGCATGTTGTACGTATACAGCCAGTCCGTGGTGAGACGATAAATATGGCCAGCGTAGGCCGCAATGCACGCCAACGTGAACAACCACCGTTTCCAGAAGTTCGCAGGCATGTACAACTTGAAGTGCCTGTATCCGATGGCGTAGAATCCGGAGAGAACGGTCAAGCCGGCAAAATAGTAGTCTAAGCGTTCGGTGACTACGAAGTCTCTAATGTGGAAGATGGTAGAGAACATCCACGCACACATGGTGACCACCGACACAAACAAGATGTTTCTGTACATCGGGTTGAGGTGGCCCTTCTTCTTCCCGTTTTCTCTCATGATTTCGCGGACTTTGCGGAACCCTATGTAGTGGGGCACGAAATTGCAAATGGAGAAGACCACAGAGGTCAACTCCTGGATGCCTAGCACTCGGAGAAATGGCCACTTGCCGTGGAACTGGTAGATTTCATCGTTGTTGGCGACCCTTTCCTTGGTGACGATCTGCTGGCACTGGTAGTCACAATTGGAGTTGCAGTCCCATTGTAAGAGTCTCAAATAAAGCGGGAGCTTGGCTTCGAACTGCCACGAGGGCTCGTAGGGGCGGAACTCGAAGTTCTTCTTCTGGAGAATCTCGCGGAACTCTTCCTGGACGATGTGGTAGGGGTTTCCGAGACAGGCAATCTGCTCACATTGGTACCTGCAGTTGTGGAACTCGTCCAAGTCGTCTCCGGGCGAACCAAGAACGGTCGGTGCCAAGAGAAGTGGTAGAAAGGGTAGAAACATGGGGTGGAAAGAACAAAATTGCGTGCAGATGAGTCTGTGGGCAGGAACCAAGCCGGGGTTTGCAGCGAATGCCCGACTGAAATTGAACCGAGGACAAGTGAGGAGGCTGAATTCGGGCGGGTTTGAGATGTGGCAGAAAGGTGAATGTGAAAAAACATGAATGTGATACGAATGGAATGTGATACGAATTGAATGTGATACGAATTTGAATGTGATTAGAGTGAATGCGGATATACCTGATAAGGTGCGCCAAAGATGCGCAAGATGCGTGAAGCGCGTGAAAGGCCCAGATAAGAAAAAGAAGAAATTGCAGCATGAAGCGTGGATCGTGCGCTCCTTTTATAGTTCTTGCTCCAGTCCACGGATTCTGATGCAAGTGATACTTTTGATACGATGATTTTTTTGTTGCTTATTGTTGGATTGAATGGCAGGTGTTCAATACCAGAGCTCTCTAATTGTTTTCGCAATGGATTTTCTCGCAGTCTCCTCGTCTTTTCGTACGCTCTCGTCTCTTGATATTCGCAATATTTTATCTCTCACTATTGGGTGCAAAAGAACTCAACTTTTACCCATCATCTTCTGACAAAGTTGAGAATTGGTGGGGCCTACCCAAAGATATCTACAAACAACCCCTGCCAGTAATCCCACAACCTCGATTGTCTCAGTATGTGACCTAAGTGACCGAGTCCAGAGCAGCCATTCCGTCCTTCAACTGTGAGTTCACATTGACCTTTTCGCCTGCGAAAAGCAATTTGTCGAAGATTCCATTGTAGTAGCCTCCAAAACCCCAATTTGGGCATCTGTCGAGTATTCCATCGTTCTGTTGTAGTAACTCCAGGAGTTGCACGAATTTGTCGCCGAGCAGCCGTGGCCAATTGCGTTTTTGGAATTGGCACCTGGCACCACACACAAATTCCTCCCTCTTAGCGGAGCACAGGTGCATCCGAAGATGCACGCTGGACACTGTTTGCACGTAGCAAGAGAAAGGAACACGAAGCCAACCCAAAGGAAGATCAAGTTCATATCGAGAAAAGATCGGATTTCATCCTTTCAAATACCCCGAATCGTCAGAAATATACTTTGGGGCTACAATGTGGCCGTGTTAAGAGGAGGCATTGTGCTTGGATAAGCATTGGAAAAACCAGGGAGGTTTCTGCCTCTGTTGCACTGTGTAACAATGGAGTGCGGTGAGAGGGGGCCATTGTTGATGCAAATGAGCAAGAAGGAAAAAGCGAGAATACCCACGTTCTAGAAGCTGCCGGTTCAACTTCAGTGCTATCGCAAGTAAGCTGACATTTTTGATTTCAAGAATCTCGTGTGGTTCCATGACATTTCCTCTCTGGAGGTGAATTGTCTCACAGTCATTTCCAAGTCATTTCCAAGCCATTCCCAAGCCATTCCCAAGTCATCTCCTGCACTGTTCCCAATGGCAACATCAAGCGAGATTGGCACTTTCGTTCAGATAGCAAGAGGGTCGGAGAAAATTCATCAAAGCCGAAAGTTGCCCCAAACGAAGTGCAAATAACATGGCCCAGAACATGGCCAGGCAGCCACTTAATACAAGTCCCCAGTGGCCGAAACTCCCCACACTTCCCAAAATCTTCCCCTTTTGGCTCTAATTCCGGCAATTGCCCCAATTCCGCTTCGATATCTCTTGACCCACCAGTGGTCCCATTTCCCCAGGAATCGTGGACACTTTGCCCAATTAGGCTGGTGCATTGGTCAACCGCTATCGTTGTATGCCGTACTCGCTTATCGGGATGTTAGCGCGGCACCCTGCGCCAACTTCTGTTTTGGATCAAGCCATCGCTATAAATCATCTCCACTTCCCGCTGCAAATTCGCAACCACTCTCTTTTCTAATGGCTCCAAGCACACACACAGAAGCGAAATCCGCACCCTCGGAAGTCGCCGCCTCCGGCATTCCACAAAGAGGCTCCCATAACATCGCCAAGGGCATGCCTCACCCATACCCAGTGCCTAAGTTTGCCACCAAGTTGGAGGAGAGAAAATGGGCTAAACAGCACATGGCGGCTGCCTTTCGCGTTTTCGCCAGAAAGGGCTATACCGAGGGCACCGCCGGTCACATTTCCTTGAGAGATCCGGTTGAGCCTGACACATTCTGGATCAACCCTCTTGCCAAGCATTTTGGCTTGATCAAGGCCAGTGATTTGGTGCGTTGTGACGAAGCGGGAAACGTATTACCCGGCGGTCCGCAGGTGGCCATCAACGCTGCCGGATTTGCTATCCATTCGGCTGTGCACACAGCCAGACCGGATGTTAACGCCGCCTGCCATACTCACTCGCCTTACGGAAAGGCTTTTTCGGCCCTCGGCAGACCGTTGGACATGATCAACCAGGACGTGTGCACGTTCTACAAAAGCCACAGCGTGTACACGGATTTTGGAGGAGTTGCGCTTGAAGCTGCGGAAGGACGCGCAATAGCTGCCTCTCTTGGCAACGGAAAGGGTGTGATTTTGCAGAACCACGGGCTTTTGACCGTGGGCTCCACGGTGGACGAGGCTGCGTACCTCTACACGTTGATGGAGAGAAGCTGCGAGTGTCAGTTGTTGGCCGACGCTGCGTTGAGACCAGGCGAGAAGTTGAGAATTTGCGGAGACGAGGAGGCTGCGTACACCGAGTACATGTCTGCAGACCCCGAGACCCTTTACACCGAGTTCCAGCCCGACTTGGAAATGGAGCTCTACTACAACGACGACTTCATGAACTAGATTGACGTTTCACTGCGGACGGTTGTGTGTTGGCGAGATTCTGTTGTCTGGTTGCAGGTCGACGAGCAGGGAAGCGCGGGGCCCGCGGAGGAGCATGTTTCTGGTGGAGATAACATCTGCTTTCTGAACACTTCCCTTTCAGATGATGATTCTGAACTTTCTCTGTCATTTTCTTCAGTAGTCCAAATGTAACGACAAGGCTGGCCATCTCATTGTAAGTATCAGAATTTCTGTTGTGGAAGCTCTTTCACCATCAATCAATGTATGGATGAATGACTTCTTGAATAGCCATTTCGTCATTTTGGGGAATTGCTAAGAGTTGATTGTGAGGGACTCACAAATCGGTTGAATTGATCTGGTGAAGATCTGAAAGTGGGCTTCTGATGACAATGGGTTGTATTCATCGGGTTTTCCAAGAGTGCCTCGTCAGAGCCTCTTTCGTGAAAATGCAGAACATCAAAATGGGAAATTTTTGGCACTCAAAAACTCCGAATCTTCTGGAATTCGTATGGCTGCTGAAACGAAGTGAAAATAATGGCCTGACGAAGATTCACAAATTTTAGAGAAAGAATGGATTTTTAAACGCCATTTATTGTTGCTCATTTCTGACAGATCGTTCATTTTGAGAATAAATTAAAAAGGTGCAGCGTACTTAGAAAAAAAATTGGACATAGTCAAAAACTTTCCTTTCCTTCCACGAACTCGATCAGCACTTAATTGATATTCTAAGTTCAAGTTTCCCGAATCTGGGAACAAGAATGTGTTCACTTTAAAACCAAAGATCCACTAAATCATAAAAAAGCCTTCCTTCATTTGAGACGATCTTACTGGTGGTATCATCTATTTGTTGAATCAACTCCTTTTGCTTACGATATCACAGTAACAAATCCAAAAACTTTCTCATTTCTAGCTCTAGAATGACTCTCACTGGGTCGCTCACTTACCACAATAACAGAGGGAATAACTACAACTGTTGCCGTTAGCTGCAATTCTCACTGATCCGGAGGGTGTAGTTTTCATCAAAACTTTGGCCGAGGAATGGTTGGAAACTATCACAGTCACCAATATTGCAGGTTCAGTAGTTTCGGAAGCTTGCAAGATTCTTTATTCTATTTCCGAAGGTGCGATTCATGAATCCACCGATAACTTCTTCACATCTACAGAAGAAGCTAAATCTACAGCTTTAACCACCACCAACGCAGCTGGCTGTGCAATTGTGGAGACGAGCAAGATTTGGTTTCTTCTGACTCAAAAGGGAACAAATGCAATTATACAGAGACAGTGGCAGCAGTTTCGCAGTATTCCATGGCAGCAGCTACTCAAACCAATGATGCTCCTTATTCTGTATATACTTCCTCGTCAGCATTTTCATCTTCAACTTCTGCTACGCTTCTTGATCCGGATCTGAGAAGTCCGCCAAGATTTTCATTCTTCTTGTAGCTATTCCCCTTCTTATAGTGTGAGTCTTAAGTTTTCATTTGAGCATTTGTTTCTCGTATGGCATTATCAATCATTTGAAGTTAATTTGGTTTTAACTTCTTCAGAGAACCTTTGTTTTCTTGTGATGTAAGCAATTTTGATGTAATTTGTGATCAACAGTTGCAAAGAGATGAATTGGGCAAGCTGCGATTTTAAGAAATGGAACAAGGAAAATCGATAGACTTCTGTAACTCTAACTGATAGAGTAATGGGTTATGATAATCTTTATATTCTAACAGTGATGTTTACTAAACAGAAACAAACGCATTACTTTTCCCACTCCTGCGACGCACTGAATCGCATCCTAAGAGATTCCAAAAGAATGAATACTAGTGTGGAAAACTTTCACAACATCGAACCATACAAACTCTGAGAAGTCAAATTTATCCGCTAGAAGCCTTAGACAAATATGGGGTGGTAGCATGTTTAAAGTTTGAATTTTCCGGCGAAACGATGGGAACGACTGCATTAACTACATTTGGCTGCAGATGTATCGCCCAAGATAGTTGCATATGTACATGTTATGAGCCCAGCTACAAACTACTATGTGTTGCAGATCTGCTGCACCAGTCGCATCTCTGGAGTTTCGGGTGCCCTTTTATATTATCAGCTCGTTCGCTCTTGTTCATGCTTTCGCTACTTCTTCTTTTCATCTGTTGAAATGCGGTTCCCTAACACGAAATCTCTTTATGCTTTCTTCTGTTATATGGCCACTTCTCTAGCATTGGCCATTATGGAAGATACTGTCAACAACTCCCCGAGCAGTTTGTCAATCGACTTCCTTCTGATTAGCTCCGGTGTCTCATTTTCCGTTTTCAACAGTGAGCTTACCACCATCTCGTATTCTCTTGTTAACAACGGCAGATTCTTCATCACATCAACCAATTCAGATGCATCTTCTGTCGAAATACTTGCTTCAGAAATCATTAATCACGGCGACTTGGCTTTCAATGAAGTTTATTAGGACTTTGTTTAATAATACAAATTGCATCAGGAATATTCCCTAACAGCTACAGATAGCACCCATTACACTTTCCTGGCAAATGGACCATTCGAGAATGCTGGAAATATGTGGCTCGGCATTGGTGTCGCCTCCTCAACGGGCATTACAATTGATTCGACCTCCTCCTGGGTAAACTCTGGGTTGATCTACCTTAAACAGACGTCAGGTGAAGCCTCTAATGTTCTTGCTTCCAGACAAGCGACAACCAACACTGGTACCATCTGTCTTTCCAATGTATACTGGCCACTTCGTGGCCCCATCAATGGAACTGGGTGGGTGAACATTATGGAAGGTGCTACATTTGATATTAGAAACGACCTCTCTTCGAGTGACAATATCTTTTTCCTTTCGACCCCCTCGTCGACTGTCTTTTTTAATTTCTGGGATGTGAATCTCCAAACTTCAACAGTTACTATCGTGGGATTCGGAATGGGAATTCGTTTTACGACAAACTCGCTAATTTTCTATTACGGTTATTCCGGGTCCGTTATGACTTTTGTTACCGAACTGGCCAGAGTTTATGTAACCCTTGGAACAGGTTATGAAAGCACATTGTTCGTGAATGAAAATAACACTATCAGGTACATGGGAACAATTCCTGGAACAGTACCCACAAGCTGCTCGTGCATCCCATTTCCAGCCGCACTCACGACCGTTTCCACTACAAGCGCATGGACAGGATCTGACACCAGTACCACCACGGCTACTTCTGGTACCACTGAGATTGTAATCGTTGAGGTTCCTGCTTCGACTGTCACAACTACGAGTACATGGAGCGAATTGGATGCGAGTACCACCACAACTACGTCTGATGGTACCGTGGTTGTTGTTGTTGAGGTTCCTACTCCAAGTTCTTCCACTGAGTTCAGTTCCTCTACTGAATCTAGTTCTTCTGCTGATTCATCTTCTTCGACTGAGTCCAATTCTTCAATTTCTTCAACTGAATCGAGTTCTTCAACTGAATCGAGTTCTTCAACTGACTCAAGCTCTTCAACTGACTCAAGTTCTTCGACTGAATCGACTTCTTCAACTGATCCCAGTTCTGCTGAATCAAGCTCCTCTGTGAGTACTGAATCCAGTCTGTTGGTGAGTGGTGAGTTATCTGGCTTCTATCTGAACTCGACCCCCAGTAATAGCCCTGATGCGACCGCAAGTTCCAATTTGCTCATTTCGAGCTCTAGAATGACTCTCACTTCTAAATCTAATGAGGTCCTCACTACCACCATCACTGAAGGAATCACTGCAACTGTTACCGTTAGCTGTGATGTTGCAATTCTCACTGATATGGAGGGTGACTAAAACTTTGAATTTCTGGCCGAAGGAATGCCTGGAAACTGTTACAGTCACCAATGTTGCAGGTTCAGTGGTCACAGAAACTTGCAAGATTGTGCTTTCTTCAGGCTCGGAGGGTGTGATTCATGTCTTCACCAAAGAGATTGTGAAAGCTACCGAAGGTGCCTATTCTACAACTTTAACATCGACCAACGCAGCAGGCTCTGCAATTGTCGAAACACGCAAAGCTATGGTTTCTTCCGACTCAAATGGGAACCACATCACTTACACAGAAATAGTGGCTGCAGTTTCGCACGATTCTGCTAAAATAGCTACTAACTCAGGTGCAAGTTCCACTGCGATACATGTGACCGTCGCCAACGGTTCAACATCAACCTCTGCTGGAGCATTCGCATCTTCGACTTCAACAATAGTCGTCGTCGCTCCCGGCACAGGCTTTAAGAAGGCTGCTAGCACTTTCATTCTCTTTGTTGCCACTCTTCCACTCTTCGTTTGAGTCTAATCGCAGTACTCTCTTTTTGCAAAAGCAGATTGCGAAGTATCGTTTCTGCTTCGTCGACATCAAACGCATAGATTTGATCTTTTAATATTGATATTCTTATTTCAATGAACGTTGCTGATTATCATTATGTCGAATTTCACAGTTTATTCTTTGGCTTCCATGATAAGGTGCAAATATCGCGCCACGACGTTTCGGAACTTCGTCACTGTCGTCCACTTGTCAGCAGTGATCATGGAAAAGTCCAGCGGGGTTTATTATTGCTTGGCGTTTCATGAGTTAGCTGCACTGCTTGCATATTGAGCCAATTGACATTTATTGACCTTTCCCCATATGAGACTAGGCGTAAGGCAAGCTCGACAAGTGTATTCGCCGCGCACTATCTAACTTCTCTTCTATCTGGGTATTTGTGAAAAGGCCCCGCTTCCCCCTGTAGCAAGTGTTAATTTTTGAGGCGTAGGACACCAAATCTGCATATTAGCTTCAAAGCCCCGTTTAACGCACATCGAGGCAACCGTACCACTTCTGACATCGACGGAGGTAGTCTGCTCTTAAGTAGAGACCTTCGACTTTGTTCGGAATCTTCCAGAATATTTTTGACTACTCGTTCAATGTGCTCAAAGAAAGATCGTGCGTAATCGCTTCGTGCACGCACATAACAATTTCGCATCGAGTCATCGTATATCGCCGTATCGATGCGGGGGATCATGCTTGCACGATCCCACTGCATGACAATTGGACGGGAGGTGCATGATCCATGTTTCTATCCAACTGCAAACATTTGTCTCTGCATATTCGCCAATGTTCAATATCAACGAGTTGTATCGTTTAGTCGTCTAACTACAACAGAGCCTGGGGCCGAATCTGGATTTATTGCTGGATTGCAATATGTCTTGTTAGAATGGATTCTCCTCGATTGCGGACACTTTTGTTTGACGTAACAAGACGAATTGGTTCTAATGTCAGCCCTAAAACCGCCATGAGGTTGCAGAAATTTGAAGCTCAGTACTTTCTGGGGATATGCCGAAGCAATTGGAAAGTGTGACTGCACAAACGCCTAACGTTTGGTCTGCACCAAGGTCGCCCATCTCGGAATCACTTCATATGCACACGTTGTGAGCCCAACTGCGGGCTACCTAAATTTGCAGATCTTGCAGCACTCTCGAATTCCTGGAGGATTTCGTTTGACATTGGCCGTCTTTATTCGATTGATAAGCGACTTTTTTTGATCTGCTGATATGCGATTCCCTAACTTGAAGACACTCCATGTCTTCTTGTGTAATGTGGCAGCTACTCTAGCAGTGGTGATATCTGAAAACACTTTGGTCATCTCCCCAACCAGTTTGACGAACTCCGACCTTACAATAAACTCCGGGGTTTATTATTCCGTTGTCAATAGTGTGCTGACCACCATCTTTGGATCCCTTCTTAACAATGGTGGTTTTTTTGTGACTTCCATGGGAGAAGCTGTTGTCACCATCAGGTATGGGAGCATATTGAATTCGGGGAACTTTTCATTAAGCGCTTTGACATCTACTAGACCGGACACTTACTTTACACTACAAGCAACCGGAGAGTTCGCTAACACCGGAAACATGTGGTTCGGCATTGGTGCCGCCTCTTCAAGGGGCTTCATGATTGGTTCAACCACCTCATGGACAAATACCGGGTTGATTTACCTCAGACAGAATTCAGGCGCAGCCCTGTTTGTTAGAATGGCAACACTGGCAGGGACGATGACCAATACCGGTACGATTTGCCTTTCCAACGTATATTGGTTTCAGGATACCACTATAATTGGCACTGGGTGCGTGAATATCATGGCAGGGGGCATCTTTCTGTTTCATCCCCCCCAATTATCTGTGGACAACCAGATCTTTTACCTTTCAAGCTCCACATCAATGTTCAGACCGTTTATGTATCCTGCCGCCTTCGATTCTGTGGCTACTCTCATGGGATATGGAGGTGGAAATAGTATTGTTTCAAACTCGGTTATTACCGGATGGAGCTATAATGGATCTGTGTTACTTCTCAGCTTCTCCCCAAGACTACCCTCCAGAATCTTCATAACCATTGGAACAGGCTATGATACTGCTTCGTTCGTTAGCTACGGTATGACTATCAAGTACACGGGAACAGTTCCTGGTTCAGCACCAACAGGCTGTCTGTGCATCCCGTTTCCAACCGCAACGACTGCGTATTTGACGGTCACCACCACAATCACATGGGAACAGACCGATACCAGTACAACCACGACAACTTCTGGTATAACTGAGTTGGTTGTTGTTGAGGTTCCTGCTTCAACCATTACAACGACGACTACTTGGGGTGAATTGGAATCTAGCACCACCACGACTACTTCTGATGGAACAGTGGTGGTTATTGTCGAAGTTCCTACCCCAATTACATCCACAGATTCCACTATGTCCAGTTATTCTGCTGAATCAACTTCTTCTTCTGAGTCAAGTTCTCCGATTGAGTCAAGTTCTTCAATAGAATCGAGTTCTTCTTCTGACTCAAGTTCTTCAATTGACTCCAGTTCTTCTTCAACTGAGTCCATTTCTTCAACTTCTTCAACTTCTTCTGAATCGAGTTCTTCGACTGATTCCAGTTCTTCTTCTGAATCGAGTTCTTCGACTGATTCCAGTTCTTC